>JAJJWW010016729.1:0-427872 GCA_023531295.1 Papaver armeniacum
CGGTCAACGGTTGATCAAAGTCAACGAGTCAAAGAGTCAGGGCCTGGGTCGGCCGAGGTCAACTCAATGGCTTAACTAGGTTGACTCATCACCATGTCGACGTGAGTCGATAGTCGTGGACCCGACTAGGCTAACTGGTCGCAGAGGATGTGCCAGGTAACCGCTTAGGTCACAATCTTCTCGTTGATAATCAAGTTCAGCCATGATGGCCCTGTGCTGCACCATCTATTTGTAATACTACCCTGCAATATAAAAGATGCACTGCCATTTCACTCTCCAATTGCAACATTCAGTTCCTGCAGCTCTTGCATTCCATGTAACTCATTCACAGGCCCCTGTGACAAAATCACCAATTGTAACTACAACTTCTTCAGCACACAGAACCCATTCAACACAGTTCCTTGCACCAGTCCATCCAAGTGTCATGATCAGCTGCATCATTATCACCACATCCTTGAGGGCACCAGATGTCACTACTGAGATCATCTCAAAGCCACTGCACGTTTCAACCCTATCTTGCATCTCACTCCAATGCATAGCTTAACACCCGAGCCATCATGAGCTCAACCCCACCGAACTCGACCCACCACGACTTCCATCCCGCCAACATCGGCAGCTCAACTCCATCTCAAGTTCCGCTCTCTTTCTCGCTTCTACAAAGAACCAAATCTTCCAGCCTTCTTTAGCAAGACCACCAATAGCACCTTCCCTCAGAATCACTATCGATGCAATTCAATCAATTGGCGGCTACAACTTCACCTAATCACAAAAACCACCCATCTCGCGATTCTCATCCCGAGTTATTCCATTGCCCAGCCAACATCACAGCTGCCATTTCCATGAGCCTGCAATTCCATCTCAACTGTGAAACACCACCAGCAGAACCCAGACCTATAACCTCATTGCCTCCACCTTGCCTGACTTTCACAAACCCACTAACCTTACTAAACTCACAACACCACTTCATCCACCCGGGCAATTTCTTCGGCTTCCTCGTAATTCTCAATGGTCGCAACTACAGCCTCATTTAGCATCGCACTATGAGCAAGCCACACCAAATGCTCACTACCTCCAACAAGATCATCTGGCCCTTCTTAAACCACACAGCATCACCACCAACAACCTCCCAATTCCAACTTCCCACAGCAGCACCACTTCATTGAGCCCACTCGCAATATCCTTGGCATCCATCTCCACCATCAGACTCCAAAAGAAGCAACCAACACTCAACCATTGTACTGCCAGTCTCTTTTCACTCTTCCATGGCTGACCCATTCAAGTGCCCTGTATTGTTCTATCAAAAACCCTAACTGTAAATGAGAATTCAAACACCATCACAGATCCAGTCTTGAATCTCCTTCACAATTCCACTCGATCCCCTGAGACCTAACAACAAACCCATATCTTCCGAGCTGCTTCAATCCCACAAATTCCCTCAAATCGAACCCATCTCTTAATTCTTTCTTGTTTTCAATTCCACAAACCCCAGCTACTGCAACAGCTTCAATACTATTCATCCGTTACAGCTTCTTCTTCGATTCGTGACTATGGCAGCGACAAACTAATCAAACCCTAATTTAAACCAACACCAGCTCGATCCTCCATCAATTCAATCTTCAATTTCTTCGTATTAACAACATCATTCTTTTATTCAACGCTTCACTCAACGACCGCACTCTAATCACAAGACCCTATCCATCTTCTCCTTCTCTCGATTTCCATCAATTTCATCTTTCCTCGATTTGATTTCCCTCTTCCCGGTAATAGCAGCACCCCGCTTTTCGGCTTTCAGTGAAAGAGAGGAAAGGGAGAAGATAATATCTTCGACTGAATTAGGTAAGTATTGGGGCGGATTTTTGCACCCATTGAGCCGGAATATAACCACCCAATGAGTTTCCCCTTATCCTTATCCGAGTTGTCTTTAGTTATTCTCCAAAAGAGAGTCACCCTTAACCTCATTGGGACCAGATAGTGTTCGCCCATGAAATGACAATTTTGTCCTTTTTCTCAAATTGGGTGATTTCTTCTTCTTTTCCTCTCCGTGCGACCCAAAGTAGCTACAAAACTCAAAACAAGCGTAAAATACATAATTTACAAGAAAAATAGCAAAGAAAGCATAAACAATAGATAGTAAATAGGATGTATTCTACACCCTATCAATTGGACAAAGCATTTCCATGAATTATGAAAAACCG
This sequence comes from Papaver armeniacum, assembly GCA_023531295.1. Classification (NCBI taxonomy): domain Eukaryota; kingdom Viridiplantae; phylum Streptophyta; class Magnoliopsida; order Ranunculales; family Papaveraceae; genus Papaver; species Papaver armeniacum. The sequence continues at coordinate 2,196 of JAJJWW010016729.1, forward strand.
ATTTTGGGCATTTATTGCATATCTTAAGAATAATTCGGTTTTGAAAATTTCTTGGTGTCCAAACATCCTTGGTCTATAAATACCCAAGTTTGCATTTCAAGCAAACCATCCTAAGAGCCAGGCAAACTTCATCTTTTTGTTATTTCTGGTGGAGCCGTTTATCCATCCGAAGAGGAAAGTACCCTAATTAGGCGAAATCTCTTACGACCGCTCGTTTAAAGACTTCTGTGGGATCAAGAAGCTCTACGAGTACCGTTGGTGGGAAACTAGATAATTGCAATTTATTTTAGTTTTCGATTGATTTGATTGACTAATGGTTGTTGAACTTTGATTGCACCTAGTTTGTTTATTCTTGAGAATCTTCTCTTCTGATATAAGATTCACTCAAACTAGATCAAAGTATCGACATGATCTTTAAAACTGTTTGTAAATCTAAATACGTCTTGTGATAATCCATTGTTAAAGACTCCGTTCTGTGTGTGATTGATCACAAGAGATTCAAGTGGTGTTGTGCAGGTGTTTATTGAAGATTAAAGAAGATTTGAAGACAAAGAAGATTTCTGATTTGGTTTCTATATCTTTGGGTGTGCACAAACCTTGATCAGCTGGGATCCAACTAGAATCAGATTTATTCGATTATTTAGTTGTGAAGATCGACAACACCTTATAGTTTCTTGTTTGATTTTATATCAATTGATTGCAAATCTAAACTCTGCTACTTCGGTAGTTGTTGGATGGATTGATCTGACCAGGCAAATGAGTTTATTTGTCAAACGGAAGAGCCTTTGCATATGACTTGAGATATCTTCATCTGAAAGAATCAAGAGAGTTGTTACCAAACAGATTTGTTGTTCCTTTATTGTTTGGAATACGATCCAAATGAATTGTTCCAAAGGCGCGCACTTATTGAATGCCGAAAGCGCATGGATACTGAAGAAACTAAGTGAACTATTGGTTTAGTTTCTTGGTCTCAACTATACGAAGTTGGTTTAGATTTTGCATAGCGGATTAATTATGAGAGTATTCAATTCTGGACTAGGTCCCGGGGTTTTTCTGCATTTGCGGTTTCCTCGTTAATAAAATCTTGTTGTGTCTTTTACTTTTATATTTCCGCAATTATAATTGTTTATTATAATTAAAAGTAAAATACACAAATGTTAACTCCGTATTACTTGGTAGTGATCCTATAGAGTTTGGTTAAGTCTGAACCTATTATCAAGTAATCACACTTTGATTGTTGTATTGTCTCGATCTCGTATCCATAGACGATCACACAAAGTGTGAATACCATTTGTAGTATTGTATCGACTCTGTCCATAGACAATCACTTTCGGTAAGATGACTTATAGGTGGATGAAGTAAAGATTGTGGTGTATTTGGGTACCCTCGTCTTTTCAAAAAGATAGATAACAAGTTTAATTACTTGGCAGAATTCCGATTAGATTATTTGTATACGAGTATATTGATCTTAGATATTGATTTTTGATATCTTCCAAGTACTCTTCTTAACAATCTGGTTCACTGACTCATTGTCTTATACATACTGATTAGGAAGAGGTAGAGATATAAACTCTATATACATATTGTCAAGGATCATTAAGTTGGTCTGGTTGCAATTATATTAGGTTTTTTACATACAGTTTGATGAACGAAAAAGTTGGTGGTGTATTTGGTACCCCCGCGTTTTCAATTGGTATCACAGCAGATGAACACGTTCAATAAGTATGTGTTTGAAATATTATATACCTTTATTTAATAAGTCAAAGCATGGTATTTCATTTATCAAGAAAGGACTCATTGTACGTACTACCAAAGATCAAGGACACTACTATTAAAGAGACTACTCTCTACATAAACTTAGGTTTATGTCAGAAAATATCCCCAACCACTCTTCAAGGACAATTGAAAAACAGGTTTTTAAATTCATTAGACAAACCAGTTGAAAAGAGTGTAAGTTCTGTTATTGTCCCTAGTTTTGATAAGAATTCATATATTCAGTCTGCAATACTGGACTGTATTAGTCTTTTTGATAGAATACTTCAATCGAAAGAACAATTAATGACCTACCCAATAAAAAAAACTAGAAAAAAGTAATGAAATAAAGAAACTCTTGAGAATGAAACTTAATGACTCAAGATAAGATCTTATTCAGGCTCTCTCAAGGATTGAAGAAATTGAGAAAGAGATATCTCTACTAAAATCACGTTGTGATCTAGTGAAAGAGTCTAAGTCACACTTTTCTACAAACCTTGTAGAAAGTGTAACCTCTCTGGATTTTAAACTCCTATAGAAAAGGATCGATTCCATACCCTCTAAAATTGTCATTACGCCACTCAATAAGGTTAAAACTGATCCCATAAGAACTCTGAAAAAATGTTGTAGTTGTGGTAAAAAGGGACACATTTTGAAACAGTGCAACAAATAGTCTAAGGAAATTTGTTCACATATTGAAACCTTCAGTACTACTAGAAATGGATTGATGATCACCAAAAATGTCTGAAACATATTATCAATTGTGTTGCCGCTTTCAAATCTAGGGAGTTTGAAAAGGATAACTTCAAATCACGAACCCATTTGAAGAAATCCTTTTCAAAGAACTTTCGCAAAGGTACCATTGCATACTTCGGAAAAGATTTTAGTCATTTCAGTATTGACAAGAGAATCTCTGATCTTATATCTCTTATTAACATACTACGATGAGGCATAAAAAGAGCAACGCGCGGATTGGTTTCAGGTAACTTTTCTACTTCTCTCTCTTTTAAGAATGACCTTGAGACTAATTTTAAGGATTATTTAAATACCGAACATAGGTTTAAAGCAAAGGATTTAGTGGTTCCAAATAAGCATAATAATGCTTATCACGACATAACATAATTCTACTACACTGTGCATTCTTTGGTTCGATTGAAAAAGATATTTGAAATTTTTTTGTATCAGGTATGTGTTGACTTAACCATTCTAATTTACTCATTATCTTATCATTTTATCTATTGAGACTATGTTGTATGACTTCTAGTAGATCTACAAAGAAGAGATTTTGAGTCAAGCTTGTCTTGTTAAATATCTAGCAGATGCTCAAAGACTTATTTTTTAAGTATGTTTAGAATTACGATGACTCTCCTAAAGACTTCTAAGACTTCATTTATCACTTAAACACTTATGTGTGTGCATCATGATTAAACTCTTTAAGTGTTTTAATGAACATCAACTTGCTTATTGATACACGGTTCCAGAACCAGACCACTTTGTATATTCTTCTATCGTATTTTCAAGACCTAAAGTGTTTGCTTGATTCCAAAGTTATCTTAGCTTGAATTCTAAGCAACCTTCAGTCTTGAAAATTTTAAATAGAGATGTTCTTTAAATTGCTTAAATCCCCGACACTTTATGTCCTAGTTAATATCTAGAGTCGTCCTCTATGAACCTAGGTTTCCTCTGAGAAACGTAATTAGGTTTACGACTAAAATACTTCGCTTTAGGGATTCGTGAAACCAGGTCCAACTATCTTTTACCTTGATAGTTCGTGTATCCTGATCTTGCTTTTCTGTTATCAAGGTTTTTGTAATCTCTTTCAGGCAAGAGAGATAGAGATCGCAAAATTTTCTTCGTCTCATACTTTGTGATTCCTAAAGATAGATATCTGAAAATTCATCTTAAGTGATCTTTTGAAGATTGTTCTTCAGAGGTGGTTAAGAATCTAGGCTGCTCTTTGGGAGTCGAATGTTCCGAATTTGTGAGGTTTGCTAGCTTGTCTACTGCAAACATATTTCCACATATTGATCTCTCATTCTAAATAGAAATCAAATAGGCTTATCTGTTAGAGTATAAACAATCTTCATTGTGGCTGAAGCAACTCTTAGACTGTAAAGGACGTTAGCTAAAGGAATCAAGTGCGTAGAGCCTTGTGAGGTTCAAGAGACGTAAGGAGCACAGTTGTAACTGAATCGCTTGGAGTGATTTGGTCTCATCTACATTCTAGTCCAAAGTTTGATAGTAGGCTAGTGTCTGTAGTTGGTTAATACAACCCGATGTTCAAATATGGACGAGGTCCGGGGTTTTTCTGCAGTTGCGGTTTTCTCGTTAAAAAATTTCTGGTGTCTTGATAATTGGATTATATTGTTTTTCTGCAGTTGCGGTTTTTCCTTTTCAGGATTATATTGTTTATCTTTATAATTGGATTTATGCAAGTTGTACGTATTTAATCTAAGTAGATACATCCATCTCATTGTGATTGATTACGAGAATCGTTTTTTATAAAATTCATGAAAAATAGATAACAAGTTTAATTACTTGACAGCTAGAATTCCGATTGGATTATTTTGATACGACTAGATTGATCATGGATATTGATTTTTGAGATCGGCCAAGTACTCTTTTAACAATCAGGATCATAGATTCATTGTCTTACACATAATGATTGAAAAGAGGTAGAGATATAAACTCTATATACATATTGTCAAGGATCATTAAGTTGGTCTGTTTGCAATTGTATTAAGTTTTTTCCATACAGGTTTCCGAACGAAAAAGTTGGTGGTGTATTTGGTAACCCCGCGTTTTCACCAAGGATCATATTTCTTAGATGGTCTTGGTTTTACTCTTATTATGTGCACACATGTTTAAGGTATTCCTTAGATGACCCATAATCATAAAATATCATTTACTAATCTTAGTTAGAAGAAAAATCAACAAGTTTACTTGCCTGCTTTAGGGATTCTATCTTCATAGTGTTGAGGACTTGAGTTGTTATAACCTATTATACCCATTGAACATTTTTTTTTTTTTTGACTTCAAGTTCTTTCAGAAGATAGAACTGAAAGCACTTACTAAGTAAAATTTCTTATCAAATTTGGAGGTTATTTGCCTAATGGTGCTTGGCGTCTTCCCCTGTATTGCCTTGTTGAGTTTTTTATTTGTTCTAGCAAGTTAAATATTCTGCATTTTGGTTGTGAGACCCACTCCATATCTTCAAGGGCTGCTAAGCAATCATAAACTTCTTTTTTCATCAATTTGTACTCTTTTTGCTCTCATTCCAATGGTATTTCCAGAGTGATCTGCAGTAGTTACCCCATTACCCTTCAGGTACGTACTTGGATTATAATAAGCATAATAAACAAAATTTGGATGCAAGTGAACTCTTTCATTCGCATCAGTAAGACTATTAGTTGGACCAGAGATAAGGTTATTGTTCAGTTAAAGGTCGGTTATAAGATAAAGGATAATTAAATTTCCAATGTTCCTAGGATTTGGTTTTGTTCTTTTAAAAACAGTTTCGTATATGCCCTTTCCATATGTGCCAACATATGGTAGCACACCCACTTTTCCATGTAAGGGGTTTAAAGGTGATTGTTGTGGAACCAAGAGGAACACCTTTCAATATTAGCATAACCAACACTAGTATTTTATAAACGCAGAACAATGAGCCCATGCTTTAAAAGAAAGGAAATTCATGAGCATTTATTCTCCAGTATCAATACTCTTCCTACACATGACACTCAATATGTCTAACAAACATAGAAAGGGAGTCACTGAAAGGCATAATCTTAACCTTCAACTTCCATACAGAAAACCTAATCCTTGAATACTTGATCTTTGAAGAGGTTTTAAGTTTCAATATGTTTCATACGATTTTATCAGTCCTTTGGGATTTCTAGATCATGTAAACATTTGCTGGTAAAAACTCATTGGGGGTTATCATTCCATCTTAACACATATTTGTTCTCTTTGTTAGGGGTTAAAAAGATAATTTTGAACATAGTGGTCCAATCAAAAATATGGATTAAGATCTCAATATTTCTTCTTGTGTCAGTCCTAAACTCATTCTCATAGAGATATTTGTATCATTGTTGTTTGCAATTAAATATGTTTGTGGATTATCCTGATTTGGCACCCATATATCCTTCCAAATATGAATATTTAGTTTTTCTATTCCCTACTTCCTAGGTGTTGTTATTCTTCTTAATTGACATTATGCCTTTATGAACCCCCTTCAAAGCCAATGAAGAGCTAGTATTGCAGATTAATGATTTGTGTTGGGGTAGCATTTTGTTTTCATTGTCATGGCCCATACTAAATTTAGTAGTTGTAGCAACCGATCTGTTTTTTGTTATTAAGGAAAGATTAATCGTATTTCGATCCTTTAGCCCATTTCACTTTTTTACTTCACTCTTTCACGAACCAGATCATCTCTTAATGTAAACTTCTTTATTATAACCAAATTCCCCCCCACAAGAGATCTTTATTAGACCAGTTACTTTTTGAATGATCTTCTTTGGAAGAATGAAAGTAGACACGTTGTAGGCAGTCAAAGTCTCCAATGTAGTTTTGTCATAACTCCTCATCCAGCATGTAAAAGAGATTTAGATTATCATTGCTTAAGCTAATATATAATATAGATAATAGATATGGATAGAACAGTTTGAGTATCAAAGATAGTGTTTAGAAGAGGTAAGTTTCATTCACCATATACAATTAGGTCATTTACTAGCACTTCAGTGAATTCACGAGAAGAAGCAATAGGGGTTTGTGCCATAAATGCGAACCACCTGTCTTCCCATATGTGGATCATCTCCCCACTGCCTACTTCTCGCATGCAGTGGGATCTTATTTGGTGCAGCCCTTTTTGGATGCATTTTCATATCCAAGATCCTGCTTTAGTGATCTTAGAGTCTAGAGGATTCCTACATTTGTTGTAATATTTGGCTTTTAAAGCCACAACCCATATATATATGTGGGATTTGTGAGTAAATTCCTAGAAAATCTACCTAACTAACTCAGATTGTTGGCATGTAGGTACCAAAAACCTAGTCCCCTTTGGGTTGGGTTGGGTGGGGGTATATTGGTTTTCAATAAATCTTTTCAAGCTCTAATGTATCCACCTTTGCATCCCTAGTCATCCCCCCCCCCCCCCCACACACACACACACCACCACCACACACACGATAAATTTCTTTGGTGGGAAGTTAGTTGGCTATTTATAGTTTTGGGAATCTCATATTATCAAATCTCGTATATGGGAATAGATTCCATAATGGTTTTAACCATTATTGTTCATGCAGAATGAAGGAGCATCCTTCCTACCTAATTTTGCAATTGTTCTTATATTTCTTGACCTTTGAGTCGAAGTAGTGGATCTTAGATCTTCCGATAAAAAGAGGGGTACCTAGGTAGTTATCAGATATTGAGATTTCTGGATTTTGAAGATCTTCGTTATCATTTCCCCAAATTTATTCGGCATTGCATTATTGAATAATATCCTTGATTTATGGAAATTGATCATTTGTCCACCGACAACAGTAAATGTATTGATGGTATCTAGGAAATTTCTAGCATCAAACAAAGTGGCTTTAGAGAAGAGGTAGTCATCAACAAAAAAAAAAGGGTGAGTTATATCTAAGGTGTTTTTGACAACTTTAATGCCTCTAACCTTTTTCAGAACCTTGGGTTCCTAAAGAGTCTAGAGAGTCCTCTCATACTTATAAGAAAGAGATATGGGATAATAGGTCTCCTTGTCTCAATTCTCTAGTCGGGAAATGAAATTCCACTGGCACCTCATTCCATAAAACATAAATATTTGGAGTATCAATGTATATCATTATCATCCGACACCAATAATTAGAGAAACCTATTTTGTTCGTTATATGTATCAAGTAGCCCAGTAAACTCACCAAAATCTTTGATTATATCCAGTTTTATGACCATTATTCTTATATTTATTTTTTTCCTTATTCATAGTGTGTATGACTTGTTCGGCTAGAACAATGTTGTCTATTATTTTCCTATTTGGCATGAAAGGTGATTGAACAAGAGAAATAATTTTTGATAGCATTGGCCTTAGTATATTTGTGAGGATTTCTAGAGACAATCTTATAGGTGGAGTTTCACAAGCTAAGGGCTTAAATTCCCTATTTGTCTATGGATTATATACTTTAGGTATAAGAGCTAGGCAAGTATCATTTATTTCCTTCAGCAGATGACTAGTTCTGAAGAATTGTTGAACCATATGGCTATAATGTCAATGTCTTAGAAGGGCTTTGAACCAAACCTTAAGTTGAAACTAGCTGGTCCCGGTGATTTATCACCATCCACAACTTTGACTATTGCATTTTCCTCTTTCTACTTTCAGATTGAAGAAGTTTAAAATGCTCGGATATCTCCAAGACATGTTTATGTGGCAATATCCATGAAATGTTCAGTGATAATTTTTGATATTTCCTCATGATATCCTTGTATCCTTGTCAACAAAAGATAAGATTATGTTCTTTCTTCTTCACAGAATTGAGGTACTAAAAAAATTTGGTGTTCTTATCTCCAAATCTAAGTTGAATATCCTTGGTGTTTTGCATCCGTAAATTTTCTTCCTGATCATAGAGTATCTCTAGCTCTTTAATAATCTCCTCTAATTCAGTATCATGGGTTCTTAGGTTTTTTTATGTTTGTAGATTGCTGATGATAACTTCTAATTTGTTCAAGATGTTATGTTGGATAACCCCAAAAACCTCTTTGTTCCACCTAGTGAGTTAAACAAGTTTTAAATTAGATACTACCCTAAAAGCTGGTGATCCTACAGTAAAACGGATTAGTTACGATTAGAAATTGATTCATCCATCTTTTAGGATATTTTTGGTATGACAAAAAACTAATTTCTTCGACAGCTAGCACACCTTTCATGATCAAGGGGGTTAGATGACAACAATTTTAAAAAATCGACCTCTTCAAAATCTACTAACGCATCTGTATAACACGGAAGAGGCATGGCCGTACAATGATCCATTTTCTTATAATAAAATAACTTTAAAAAAACTCTAAAACATGACTACTCATTGGTGATATAGTCTTGTTGCTTTTTCACTTTTTAATCAGATGTTATGTTTGTTGATCTTCTTTTTCTTCTTCTTCTCTTCTTCCATAACTTCTCTATTTCATCGCCAATTGATACTGGAGTCGGAATTACGGCTCAAAAGAAACCTAAACAAGTTTTACAAGATAGATTACATGCAATTGCAAATCAACAAAAGGACAATCAAATTGAAGTTACAAATAAACAATCGACATTGCTTGATTGTTGAATGCAACACCGACTGTAAAAGTCAATATTGCTCAAAGTATGATTGCAATGCTGACTTTTACAGCCGGCGTTGCTCGATATATGAAATCAATGTCGACTTCAGCAGCCGACATTGGTTTGGTTATGAACACAATGTTGATAGTTTTGGCCAATATTGAATCTTATCTCTGTATTGAAATTGGTCTATGTCGGTATTACCATGGTCAATACTCGTACCAGTCGACATTGTAAGAAAATGTTGGCTATCCCGATTGTACCTGAATATCGGGGGATGCAAAAAGTCGACATTGCTAAATATTGTCTGATATTTGAAGAATCAACACACATCCATCAATGTAAGCACCTTCTTATTCTTGGTGAGACGAGGATTCCCTAACATCAAATCCTCACTAGAATCTCAAAAAATCCTTTTTTTTTTCTGCTTCTGCTTTAAGAGCATCTCCAATAGTGGGTGATAAAAATCCTATGTGGATATTTTATTTGGACCCTTATTTATGGGGTTTTATATATCTGGCAAAAAAAAAACAATGTTTTCTTCATAAACCATCGCCAATGGTGTGGGTCTTATTTTTAGAATTTATTTTTTGGATAAGGAATAAAAGTGATTTACTTTTCCCCATTGGTTTGGAAAAACTTATTTAGCAATAATTATTAAAAAAAGTAGTTAAAAAGATGTCATGGAGGTCATTCCGAAGGTCTAGACAAAACTTTCTCTAAAACCTTCGTATTTATTTTCACACTGCTTCCTACTTTAGAGAACCTGTTGTTGTGTCATAAGAAAATAAAGTATTCATCTTCTAAAAGATGCTCTAATTAAAATCAAAATTAACAAACTAATCTTAATTAACACTAATTAATCATGGATATATAGTCATTATCTTAATTATTTGGATAAGGAGTTCTTCAAATTACTTTCTAATGTTTTCTTTTTGTATTTGAGTATCCCTTTTTGAGAGTATTTGCATATATGTGTTCGAAAAGAATTGGAAATTGAAATTATAAAAAAAAAAAATAATAAGAAAATAAAAGTAAAATTAACAAGAAAACAAAAGTCACATGGGTGTATAAACACATACATATCCCCATATGGGGATGGTGCATGTCGATACCTGATTAGCGCACAACACAAACACGTCATGTACACTACTAGAGTATCCAATACATAGTATAGTTCCCTAGGGGAGAAAGAGGGTGCGGTTATTAGAGACCGAGAACGGGTCAGGAAACTGAAAGGTGTGTGGGTGGGAGAAAACAATAAAGGCCCAAGGGGAAAGAGAGGCTGTTGTCATAAATATCTTTTATTTCCTCTTCCTGTGACCAAAAACTCCTGTTTTTGTTTTCCAAATCCTTCCTTGAAAAGAGGAGCGGAGGTGGAAGACAAAATCAGAAATACTTTCCTCTTCTATATAAAGAAGCAAAGAAAATCATAATCTGAAGAAGAGGAAGAACAAGTGATACTAAGCACTGCACATTTTTCTTATCATTTATTCATCTTCTTCTGGGGAGTAAAGGGGTCTTGTTAATAATCTCATTCTCACTCTTTCTCCCACTCTGTTAGAAAGTGGGGGAGTTTGGGGATGGGAATGTACCAACTTATCAATCAACAAGACAACAACAACAACATTAAGAAGAACACTGGAATGGAAGGAGGAGATCTTATGAAAACAGATAGTAAGAATCAGAAATATGTGGAGATGGAGGAAGGATTGAATACTACTGATAAGGAATTATCAGTAATGTCTTCTTCTACACCACCCATACAGATTCTCAAAAATACAGTAATCAATAATAATGATAATAATAATAATAGTGGTGGTGGTGGTGCTCTGAAATCGCGGCGCCTTGTTTCTCTTGATGTATTCAGAGGACTCACGGTTGCGGTAAGATCTGAAATTTAATTCCATTATTTTGTATACGCGTTCTTATAATTTGTTTTTCCCACTTTACATTGAAAGATCGTTTTTTTTCTTTCTATTGTTCTTGAGATTTGGTGATCAAATTCTTCCTCTTGTTGGCCGTAGTAAATTGCAGTGGCATTTCCCCACGGAAATAAAATCAATCCCCTCCTTTCGTTCATCCGATTCCTTCAGAAACAAACAAAATCAACAAAAGAACAAAAAAGAGTATTTTTATTTTCTTTCTGTTCTGGAAATACATCTGTCAAAAACTTATAAAATTCAAATTAGGTTCTTTAATTCGGTACTTCTTTCTTCATCTTCTTCTGTTTCAAAGTATTTGCCCAGTTGTTGTTCTTCAAGTAATAGTAAGTTCAGAAGATTGAAAAATGACAAAACAGAATAAAGCTTACCGTTCACTCAAAAAACAAAAAAATCCCTTACCGTTCACGGCTCACGGTGTGATTTAAAATGTTATTTTTAATTAGATTTTCCATTACTCTTATTATTATTTTGAAAAGATAGAAACAATTCTTTTCTTCTTGAAAAAAGATCACCACCACCACTTTTCCTTTGTATCTTATACGGCCCAAAATAAATAGATAGGTAGACTTTATTTTGTGTGGATCTCGATCTTAGATTTTTCCATCACTGCCTAATGCTCATTTGGGTTCCATCCATTAAAATCAGAGGTCATTTTGTAATTAGGGATATAACGAAGGAGAAAGACGGATTCCACTATACCATGCATTGTTAATCATTTTTTCCTTTGGAGGTTTAACTCTTTTTGTCTCTTTAAACCAAGATTGCCAAAGGTCACGGATATGTATCTGTATCTGTTTGGCCGAGTTGGCCAACTTCGTCAGTTTGCCTTTTTGGAAAAGTAACAAGTAATGATTTTTGTTTGTTTCTTGTCAACCCTATTGTTTTGCTTAATAAACACCCCACACCTAACTATAATGCAACGTCCAGGACTTAGATTCTCGGTATGGGCGTATATAGGTGTGAAATGTCAGCTCTCTTGTTTAGAGTTTGAGGAAGAAAACATTTACCTGAAGTCCCATACCACCTGACTGATTTCATATGTGCTGATTGATAATTATTGATAAGTGTAACATTTCGTAGATAAGCAACTTGTCAACCCTCTTGATCAGGTAGCTTAGTTTTAGGTTTAGCTAACTTATTATCCATAGTTTGGTTTGGCTTGAGAAGTTGGGAATTTGGTTAGGTTTCTTTATTGTTTGAGAACGTGTCTACCACCGAGCCTTCTTTTGAAAGAAAGAAAACTAAACAAAGAAACAAAATGATTGTTAATCTTTCTTTTTATAGTTTTATTTAATAAGCATAACAAACAACCTTATTATTTCAACCACCACTCACTTTGCTTAAACTTTGTCTTATCAAAGTGAGGGACTTCACATGCAAATACCAGGTCTCGTTGAAAGTAAAATAATCAACAGCACTAACTTTAGCCAAGTTTATGTTGTTGTTTTTGCCTAGTGACAGTGCCATCCTTTTTCTCTACTAGATTGATTCCTGCCGCACCATATTAGTGTAAAACTTTCATTACATATTATTGTAGACAAAATTATAGTGCACTATTATCTTTCTGATTATTATTGGACACCGTGTCGTATGGTGCATGCTTGCATTATTGTGCTTGTTGAGTCTCAAAACACCACTCAGATGGAAATTGTTCCGACTTTTTTTTTTTAATTTTTTTAATTTGTTATTTATGTATTAATGTGGAACTGATTTAAACAGTTATGACAGAGAGTGGTGACAATAGTCTTTTCGACCGACCTCTAAAGATAAGGCTTGGGATGGGTATTATATTTCTAAATCAAATACTAGTTAGAACCACATTTCTGGGTCTGGGTTTTCGTACGTGGGTCTGGATCTTCGTAGGCTGAAAATTTGATCAGTTGACTTTTGCACCAGATATTTCTTGGTGGTGGTCCTAGATTTTGACTTTTGATCTTTTAGCAAGGGGGATTACATCATTAACAAGGAAGTGTAGTGTCATGAGCATTATTAACTCTATACTAATGCCTACCTCATGCCTGCCAAATCCCACACCTAATTCGGGATCTGGACTTGACTCTTGAATGGGTTATGTAACTTATGTTACAGTGGAACATATGTTCTTTTTTGAATTCACAATTGGTCTTTAGTAGCCAGTAAATCATGGTTTTAACATCTGGAGTTTTTTTTTACTTTTTTTCGTTCTTGCGAATTGTATCCTTCTTAACTCCGTAGCACTTGCACAGTGTAATTTTTGTCAATGTAGACTAATACTGGTTATGTTTTTAATTTGAATTTATTGCAGCTTATGGTACTTGTAGATGATGCGGGTGGTATCTTTCCTGCAATTAATCATTCGCCATGGAATGGTGTTACTCTTGCTGATTTTGTCATGCCTTTTTTCTTGTTCATCGTCGGAGTTGCACTGGGACTCACTTATAAGGTAGTTATCTAACTCAACTCCCCTGACCCAACCTCTTTTGAACAGTGATACCAGTACTTCTGTTCAAGATCAATACACAAGTGTGGTTTGCTCACATTTTCTTTTTCACTGCTTATTGTAGAAAGTTCCTTGCAGAGTTGATGCAACTAAAAAGGCTATTCTTCGGGCACTTAAACTCTTAATATTTGGCCTTGTGCTTCAAGGTATACCCCCCCTACTGCAGAACATAAGAACATGTTATAGATTGTGATATGTTACAACTGATTGACAACTTTTTGCTTGTAATATCTAAGAGTCGTCTTTGATTTGCTTCATTTTATTGTTTAGGTGGCTACTTACATGGCATCAACAATCTAACCTATGGTGTTGATATACAACGCATTAGATGGACGGGTACCCTACAGGTATAAAATTTTCTGATACTTAGCTTAGTCAGCTTAGTGAAATTTATTATTCAAATAGCAATTATTGATATGCATCCGATCCTCATTAGTACCTGGCTATAAATGCTTGTCCTTTACTGAAGTCATTGGATTATTGAAATTCTTTTTTGTCATTCAGAGAATTGCAATAGCGTATTTATTGACAGCGATTTGTGAGATTTGGCTCAAGGGTGATGATGTTGTGAAATCAGAACGATCCTTGCTTAAGAAGTATCAGTTCCAGTGGTAAGTGATGGATTTAACACGCTAGAGATATTAAGCTTTCGAATCTACATTCATTGTAGTTGTTGAGTTTATAGGGTCTCCTCTTCTTTGCGGTCTGCTTTATCTATTATACAAGTTAGCATAATTAACCGTTTCCATTGTGTTATTCTTCTCTTTAGGATATTTGTACTCGTGCTCACTGTGACATATACTGCACTCATGTATGGGTTATATGTTCCTGATTGGGAGTATCAAAGTCCAAGTGATAACTCTTCTTTCTCTGTGAGTGTTAACTTTCTCTGTTTCCTCGTACAAATGGTTGTAAACACAAGTTTACGGCTTCCATGTTTCGATAACCTTTTTGTTTGAACATGCTTTCTTATCCTTTCCTTCTGAAGGTGAAATGTGGAGTTCGTGGAGACACTGGACCTGCTTGTAATGCCGTTGGAATGATTGACCGTAAATTGTTAGGTATTCAACACCTATATAAGAGACCAACCTATGCACGGACAACGGTTCGTATTATTTAAATACTTTTATGAACATCAATGTCTGAGTTTCATTTTTTCCAGATGTATTCTGATATCACACTATGTTAATGTACGGTGTTTCTTTTGTCAGGAATGTAGCATTAATTCACCGGATTATGGCCCACTTCCACCTAATGCGCCTACTTGGTGTCAAGCTCCATTTGATCCTGAAGGAATCTTAAGGTTTACTGCATTCTGCGTCTCTCTTATTTCCATTTACATAATTACATAAATATGCTCATAATATGAGGTTCTCATAATTACATATAAATATGCTCTGCTTACTATCTCGGGAAGAACTCTAATCACGTGATGTATCTTGCAGTTCTGTGATGGCAATTGTTACTTGCATGATTGGCCTGCATTTTGGGCATATAATTGTACACTTCAATGTAAGTTATCTATCCACATCCCATGGAGTTGCCAGTTAAGAAGAGTAAAAAGAGACAAGAAATCAAGCCTCTATTGTACTTATTTCACTATATATATATAAATATTTGTATCTGGTTTCCCACAGGATCACAAGGATAGAATGATGTCTTGGATGGTCCTTGCCGCTGGTCTAGTTGTTGTGGGTTTCATTCTGGACTTCTGTGGTAAGAGAATATACATGTTTTGTTAATTGTACTTTTCAGTGCACGAAGTAAAAAATTTCATCCTGAATTGGAATTTTTGATGTATTATTGTGGTAAAATTGTGTTGTTTGATGTATAAATTTTCTAATTTGTTTGTAGGGATGCATGTTAACAAAGCCCTCTATTCTTTGAGCTACACATGTCTTACCGCTGGTGCCGCGGGCATTCTTTTTGTTGGAATTTATGTAATGGTGAGACATCTTCTTGAAGTTTATCATCTCAGCTTGGGAATTTTACTTTTGATTTCCATGAGATCAGTTGTCCTAAAAGCATTAGGTTACTTTTAATGGAAAAGGTCATCTAATTTTTTGCTTTCACAATTTCTTATTACGCAAGAGGATTATGTATATTTTATTAAATGAAAAGCGAATGATGCTCAGATCTCTCATCTTTCTTAACGAAATTGTTTTGTTCTCCTGCAGGTTGATGTATTTGGGTTTAGAAAACCAACTCTAGTTTTCGAATGGATGGGGATGCATGCCCTGATGATCTATATCTTTGCAGCTTGCAATGTTTTGCCTGTCCTTCTACAGGGCTTCTATTGGAAGAAACCTGAAAACAACATTGTAAGTGATCTTTGTTTTCCTCTTCTCTGATTCTTTTCCACGTATTATAATCCAAACTTCTTGCAGTACAGTCAAGTTAATCAAGTAGTAGTCCTTTTAATTGGTCATTTTGCTCATTTTGTGTTCCAACAGTTGAGATTAATTGGTATCGGACGATCATAGCCGACATGTGGAGTATACTTCTGGAGTGTAGGACATATGACGGTTGTTTGGATCATATTTCTTGCAACCATCGGGAAAAGGCATATTTCATCTCTCCCTCATAACTACCATAACTTAATGGAACAACATTGGCACATCCGGTCATTGTCCTACTACTGGGAGGAAAAAGAAACAACATACAGAAGCCTGATCCAGGAATTTTTTGTACATGTAGAGGCAATATTTATAGAATTTTTCCTTTACATATTTCCCTCCTCTCTGTATCCTCCACTTGGTGGAATTCATTCACCCTCTTTTCTCAAGAGGGTTTGTATAAAGTTGAATCTACAAGGAGACTGCCATATTTTTTTCTCGTCATCATAGTATTAGTATATATAGAGAGAAATTAGTTATGTTTGGGAGCTTACTCTTTCAGAAAAACATTGAACTGTAGACCTGGTGAACCTGACCTCAATTGAGCGACAATGTTTTTACCCTTAATATTGTTGTGAAACTCAAAAGAAGACAAATTATTTTGAAACATGAATGCTAATCTTTGACTTTTCACTAGCTGAAAAAACAAAATATGTAATTCAAGAAAATCATAAGTGGGCAATTAAAAACTTTTACCTTTAAATGAAACATCATGATTCTAGTCATTCATATGCCTCACAACTCCTTTCTGATTTTGGTTTACAAATTATTCCCCGTGAACACTAGCTCCACAACCATTGTATGTCTTATCCAACCAAGATGTGCATAATGGTTTTGGCATGAATTCCCAAGGTTTCACTACTGCACCCACTACTTCCGAGCAGCCTGGAAGTAGAACAGAAAAGAAAGACCACCTATCAAACCAGAAAAAACCTTCTAGCCAACAAGTTAACCGCTGCAATGGTCTACGAAGAGGATATTGCTCTAACTAGAGCGTTGTTTCTGTATGTAAACCATGGATCCAATAGTAGGATATGAACAATCAAGTGGAACCATGAGGCAGCGTATAAAAAAAATGTTACTGATTATGATAACCGGGGGTGGAATAGCTTAAAGGGTCATTGGAAAAACCATATAAGGTTCGGTTACAAGATTTCGTGGATTTAACGATGTGGTATGTTTCTTTTAGTATCTAGTGTTTCAAGAAGTTCGCTTACTTTCTATACAAGTGTGGATACTTTTCTGTTACTAATTTTAGTATATATGTGCGCGGAAAAGGGAAGCAAAGCTTTTGTACGAGGGAATAGAGGATCGTGGTTCAAGTTCGAGCACTGTTGGGAGATAATGAAAGCGAGTCCGAAATGATGTTCCCTACAACTGAGCAAGCCACCTTCAAAGAAAGCAAGGGAAACTGATTATGAGTTCGGTTGATGCTCTAGCTAATGAAGAGGAAAAAATCATGCCAGTGGTTTTGGAACTGAATAAGACAACGACGATGACTCTCTGCTGGGAAGAAAGTCCAGCAAAGAAAATAAGAAAATGACGTTCGACCAAAGCCTTTTTGATCATTCATTCGCTTCTTATTTTCTTTGCTGAACTTTCTTCCCAGCGGACTTCCCAGCGGAAGGTTATTATCGTATTCAGTTCTTTTTCCTCTTTATTAGCTAGAGCATCAACCGAGCTCGTATCAGTTACCTTTTCTTTCTTTGAAGATGGCTTGCTCAGTTGTAGGGAACACCATTTCGAACTCGCTTTCATTATCTCCTAACAGTGCTCGAACTTGAATGGCAATCCTTCTATTCCCTCGTACAAAAGCCTTGCTTCTTTTTTCTAAACACACATATACTAAGATGTACAGAAGTAAGTGAACCTTTTGGAATACTAGATACTAAAAGAGACGTACATCAGAATTTGATTTCCACTTGGGGGAGCTCTCTTTAGACCTTCGTAAATCCAAGAAATCTTGAAACAGACTGTTGTATGTTTTTCCAATGACACTTCAAGCTATTCCATCTCCAGTTAACATAACCAGTAACAATGTTTTTATAGGCCTCAAGAATACGCTGCCACATGGTTCCACTTGATTGCATATCCTTCTATTGGATCCATGGTAACATACAGAAATGCCCTAGTTAGACCAACATCCTATTCGGTTGACCAATTGCAGCTGTTAGCTTGTTGGCTAGAAGGCTTTTTCTGGTTTGATAGGTGGTCCTTCCAGGCTGCTTGGAAGTAGTGGGTGCAGTAGTGAAACCTTGGGAATTCATGCCAAAAACAGTAGGCACATCTAGGTTAGGCATTCATATGACTAGAATTCATGATTCCAAAGGGAATTTTGCGTTCTAGGTTAGGAGATGTTGCCGTAACATGGTTATCAGGATTGTTGACCGATGTTCTTGGGTTGCCGAACTCTATTGAAATATTAGTAAATCAAGCTGCAAAGAAAATAAAAACCAAAACTTACATATAAAGCAACATGATTTTGATATCTTGGCATTAATAACAAACCACAAAAATGTGTTAACTCGTTACATAACATGTTACTAAGAAATTGGAATTAAATTTCAGAAATTTGCACCAAACTGATTAAGATTGCCTAATCACAAACAAACGAAAACAAGTCCTTGTCAAACAGACCACCAGCACTCACAACTGAGCTAAACCAATGTTTTAAAAACAACATAAAAATATTTTCTCAATGTGTTTTATTTTTTGTTTTTGATGGCTTGAGTTTCAAACTCAGGTCACTAGTCATCACTCAATGATTTTGTACTAGTGACACTAGCTTTTTTTCTCGATGTTAAAAGGGATATGGTCTTATGCACACAACGATTTGCTTATCAGGATTTTAAGAGGATCTGCTCATTAGAAACAAAAATCTAACTGTGGTGCAGCGGGGATAGAAAACTCTAGACCAACAATCAAAGTATTTTTATCATCAAACATTCGTAGTACTAAAAGCATAACTTAGAAAAAGAAAAAAGGGCAAAAATGATCTTAAAAGAGAACCAATTGATGTGGTGCGGTAGGAATAGTAAACCCTAGACCAACAGTCAAAACATTCTAGCATTAAACGTTCATAATACTAGCGAGAATAATAAAAAAGCAAAAAAAAAAGTACAAGGAAACAAAATCAAAACTTGGACAAGAGAGAAAACAAGAACAGCAGTGAGCATACAAATTTTTTTGTGTTGGGAACCCTAGGGTTTAATCTTAATTTTATCATCTATTTATTGGTTAGGAAATTTCGTGGGAAATTTTGTTTTAGCAGGGTACTCCCTCCATAATTTTAGTTTCTTAATCTTATCGTGTATAGAGAACCATCAAGTGGTCTGATGGTTCTCATGCTCCCTCCCATTGCAAAGGTAGGGGTTGGAACCACGTAATTGCCAGATCAACTCCAGCTATCAAGAAAAATATCTTATCGTGTATTTGTTGGTTAGGAATTTTATTTTGGGGACTTACTCGTCCATGATTTTAGTTTTCATATTTCGATTTTTAATTATAATTTTTGTGTTTTAAATTCTTTTAAAATTTACACGCATAAAATTCCAAGGATTAAACTCCTCTACCATTGGAAATAATTTTCTAGGCATAAAGTCTTATATATTTGCTCTATGTGTAGATCCTATAAATAAAAGGTCTATGTAGGATTTTTTGCACCTTCCGCATGGAGATGTTCTCATCTCATGAAATATCCAATTTACAAAAAAAAATAAAAAACGAGTACTAATTAATAGCCTAGAGACCAGACAGACTTACATGCGGAATGTGAAGTTCAGTGTTGGTGCTACTTTCTCGATCTTAGTTCACTTGGCCTTGCACCATTCTTATTTTTTCTTGCCCAAGGGGTGATCTGAGTAAAATGAGAGGACGGTGTAAATTGTCTGGATCACAGTCAGTGCCAAGAGAAAAGCAGCTCCAGCTACCGAGATCGAAGTCCATGGATTGCTGAAGTAAATGCCAATCACGAAACCTTCTCCTCCACTACTTGTTCATACTCTCTTCACAGTACTTATTCATCTCTTCTACCACCACACAAGACTTACAGCTCGAATCCACCACTTTGTCTCTGGCAAGCTCCTTCAACACCTTTACCACAGCCTTGTCGCTCCCCGGGGAACTAAACTATGATGCCTTGGGATTGGAGCAACCTGACATCCTTAGCGGAGTCTACAAAAGTGTCTATGAGGTAAATGTACGAGTTCATCTCTTCCCGTTCCCACCCGAAGCTCATATGCTAACAAATTCAGAAGTGTAGACGCATTGTAGTCATTGATGATTATGGAGGAAAGCTGTAGTGTTGCAATGTTTTTGTCGAATTTGATGCCCTGGTAACTCCCAACCTTGTTAAATTGGACTCCAGACTGGTAATGAAGCTCTGATGCACATCGTTTTACGACTATTTCCTCAAATTGTTTGCCTCCTCTAAGCAGTCCTTCCATATACATGTCGAGCAGGTGAAGCCCTGGACCTTCATTAGGGGCAAACATCATCCAGGATAAAACGCGATTTACCTTGTGCAAAGCCAAAACTTTATACATGCCAAGTTTAAAATTATAGTTAGGCAGCGATATATATTGGAGCTAAAACATATTAATAATGAAGGTTAGAAACAATAAGTAGGACAAATTGAAATTACTTCTAATTCTTCCAAATCAGTCACCTCTTTCGCACTTGAGCCACTACTAATAGACTACAACGTGAATAGCACCACATAATGCAGTTGATTCTCCACCAGCAACAAGTCATGCATCACAGCATTATAGTTAACTATCATACCGTGGTAGCTAAACATGGGGTCATTAAGAGCATAACTATTTATTTCATGGTAGTTTGCTGCAGCAGCCAAAAATTCAAGAATGAAGCATCCGTCCTGGATCATTAGCTCGACAAATCTATTATCCTCTGCCCATTCCTCGTGCAGCTGCCGAGCATATGACTCCCTGAGGAGCAGTAACTATTTAATCAAACACAATCTTATTCAAATCGAATTCAAATCTTCACATGGAAAATTCAAAATCGAATTAACAAAAAATAAGAAAAGCAGGAAATTTTGAATATTTACTTACGAAGGACTCTAATAATATCTTACATCTTTAATAGTGCCAGCTTATAGGACTGACTGGGCTCGCCCCTTCTTTTACAAAATGACGAAGTGCTCTTCTTTTTTGAACTTCCATTGGCTTCAAACAAGGCTTTGAGAAATGGTAAGGACAGATGGACACCATTTGAGGCTCATAGGCTTCACATTTCTATCTTTAACGAAAGTGCGCAATTCGAATATGGACTCCTTCCAATACTCTTCCTCCCTTTTAGGTTCTGTCAGGTCGAGTTCTCCAATTACACTACTTGACCATGTTTTCTTGGTTTGATCTGTGTTCATCGTGAAAATATTAAATCAATGCTATTGATCTCTAACTTTGAGAAGAAAGAAGAAAACAAATATGGCAGCAATTATATCTGAGTAAAATACCTGCTTGATGATTCCTTGCTTGCACAGTTGCACTGATATCTATGACAAAGCAATAAAATAAAATAAAAAGGAGACATAATTCTTGCTGAACCTTTGCTGCTTGCTCAAACTAGATCAGGAGATGCTAATCTTCTTGTTCCGCAGAGAACAGATTTACGCTAAACATTCAATATTTACCGTTAATATACCGACCTAAAAAGTGGGTATAAGGGCAAATTATTTGTGCACACATTTACTTCAACTGGCACTCTGCAGTAATAAGGACACTTGAATGGAGAATCTCCTGCCCAGGGTAATATCAAGTAATGGAAACAGGAGGCAGGCAGATGAAAAATAATTCAAAGTTTATAACCAAATACAAAATTCAAAACCAGTCCTCCGACTACGGAACTTTAAGTTTCATCCTCTGAAAAGCATCATTCTGCGAAAAACTATAGATACAAAAATACAAGAACATGGATTTCCCTTATAAATAAATTACTTGAGGTAGCTCGTTTGAAAAAAATAAAACAACCTTACAGCTTTCTGAGGTTGGACTGAGTATCGAGTAAAGATCAAGGAGAGTGACTATCGATCTGCCTAAAATCAAACAGAGTGTTTCATATTCATTACTGATCACTGAGTGCTATAAGTTGGTCGACTACACTTGGATCCGCAAGAGTGCTTGTATCCCCAAGTTCATCCAACTGCCTCGAAGCAATTTTCCTAAGGATCCTTCTCATAATTTTTCCACTTCTTGTTTTTGGGAGTCCAGGTGCCCAATGGATCTTGTCGGGGGCTGAAAATGCACCAATCTGATACAGAGCGCTTAAAATGGGTTACAGCCATTCATGAGCAAGCACGAGCATACAACAAAGCATATCATGTTTTAGAAAATGCGATATATCTTTCTTCAACAGAATCATACCTGTTTTCTAACTGCTAGTGTGAGGCTTTTCTTGAGTTCCTCACTGTAAGGGACACCCTCCACTAGTGTGACGAATGCATATATACCCTGTCCTTTGACCTAGCAATAACAACAGAAAGTTGATCAGGAGCAATATTTGTGACAAATCAAGGTGCGCTTGGAGGCTTTTACCACTAAGAAGAAGACATAGCCCTCAATTTTCAGACACAAACCCTGAAGTCTAGATTTGTAGTGAACAGCACTAGATGCAACATTTTTACAAACTGTAGGAGGCAAAAACAAAATATTCTTTGTGTGTGTGTGTGTGTGTGTGTGTGTGTGTGTGTGTGTGTGTGTGTGAGAGAGAGAGAGAGAGAGAGAGAACCTCATGCTCAACACCAACTACAGCAGCTTCAGCACATTGGGGGTGTGAGACCAAAGCAGATTCAACTTCTGCTGTCCCGATCCGGTGCCCACTGATATCATCAGCAACAAAACAAACAGATAAATTACCATAGAGACAGTAATCAAATTACTTTATCCACACCCTATTAGACACGTAAGAGTAATCTTCTTCCTAAACTACATCCCACTAACGAGGCATAATACCAAAGAACGCTACAGAAAGAGTCGAAAGTGCATAGTGTACCTGACGTTGATAACATCATCAACTCTTCCAGTGAGCCAGTGATAGCCATCTTTGTCCCTATAAAAGAGGACCAAACAAGTCCATATAAATTTAAAACTATTCAGATGTTGTGTAAGATTACCAAAAAGCAGTTCAACCATTTTCCATATTTACCTGCTGCAACCATCACCAGTAAAATAATAACCTGGGAATGGCTTAAAGTATGTTGTTTCGTATCTTTCATGATCCCCATAAAGAGTACGAAATGCCCCTGGCCATGAGTTTTTCACACAAAGATATCCACTACACTCACCATCGATCTCAGTTCCCTTCTCATCAACAATTACAGGCTGCAATTTTCATTCCATTATATTACAGTTCAAAGTAAATTTTTATAGAGGAGGGCTAGTCAGTGTGTTAGTTATTGGTACATACCAGAACTCCAAAAAAAGGAAAAGTAGCAGAACCAGGCTTTTGAGGCCAAGCACCAGGTAGGGGTGTAATCTGCATAGAACGGAAAGGATGAAGCATGCACATTAAAATCATGTAGATGAGTTGGTAAGAAGGAAAATGTGAAAGACTGAGGTATAGTGAACAAAACAAAATAAAAAAAGTGATACCATGAAGCCCCCAGTCTCAGTTTGCCACCAGGTATCTGAGATAGGGCATCTTGAATCTCCAACCACATTGAAGAACCACCTAATAAACAAAGCAATGACTTAAATCCTTCACATTATGAGAACATGATATGTTCCAAATCAGATAGCAATCAAAGCTAGATACCTCCAAGCACTTGGGTTAATAGGCTCTCCAACGCTTCCAAGGACTCGCAACGATTTGCGAGAATAACGAGTAACAAACTGCAAATGCAAAATGTCTTAATCAGTAAACGATCAACAATATAAACTAAAAAAAATATGCGATCTATGTTCTAGAATATAAGAAAATAATTAGATGGCAGTTGACAGCCCCATCCCCCTATCCCAACCCTAAGTTTTAACAAAATTGGATAATAGATATTATAAAGTGGAATAAAAAAACGTCTCCTAAAAAACTCACTTAGAGTTAGAGGTAAAAGTAACACGTTCCCGGCAAGAATTTTGAACTAGATTGAAAGATTATTTTCCAAGCAAGACATAATTATGCTTATACCCACTTGTGAAAAGATTTAAGTTGACACTGATATTGCATGTAAAAAAAGAAAGAAACTTGCCTCATCACCATCCCGCATGAGGGATCGCACCAGAGTTGGTGCAGTGTAGAATAATGATACTTTATATTTATCAACGATGTCCCAACAACGGCTAGCGTTAGGATAATTTGGAGCCTGCAGATTTTACACAAAAATCAGTTAGAACATAGACACCAACATCTGGAACTGTTTCGCTCAACAAATAAATATAGTAATCACAAATAAGTTTGAAAGGACCGTAGACCAGCAACAATGGTTAGCCAGTATTTGACATATTTACGGCTGAGAAACTGAACATCACTTTGTACCCCAATATACATGACGCATAGAATTGAGTTCTTCCATTTATCTCATTATGGTCAATTAACTATTGGTGACAAAAAACTGTTCATCATTCCTTAATTTGAGTAATAGCAGAAATTTTTTAAGCTAGTTACCCCTTCAAAAACTACAACAGTTGCTCCATTTAGCAGAGGACCATAAGTTACATAGCTGTGTCCCGTAATCCAACCACAATCAGCAGTACACCTGAAATCAGGACAAGATATTTTATTAGCTCTCGATGAATACTAGGATACCTCACCTGAAAGTTCTAATGTTAGGTTCTGAAATAAGGAAAATCAACCACTTTTTGCCAAATATTTGCATACCAGTATATATCCGATGACTTGTAGTCAAAGGCGTATTTGAAGGTAGTTGCTGTGTATATCATGTAACCGCCAGTTGTATGCAAAACACCCTGCATGTAACAATGTTAGTTTTAAACAAAGATGGTAGATTAAGAACTTTCAAATTACCAACCCCTTGGATCACCTTGGGCTTTCCTGTGCTTCCACTGGTATACAACAGGAAAAGTGGGTCTTCAGCGTCGACCCACACCACATCGCATGTTGTCGGATATTTTGGGACAGTATCCTGCAAGAAAGCCCGTCATTAAGCATATATATGAAGAAGAAAAAACTCCATATATGATTGGACTAGATGCAATTTTACAAGTGTGTTCACTAAATGATATCCCAAAATAGATCTCAAAACCTAGATTCTATTTCACCAATTAACAGACTGACCTGCCACCAGACATCTCTACCTTCCGTCCATTTTGTACATTCCCTCTTCATGGCTGATTCATTTTCGTAATTCAAAACGACACCTGAACATTATAGAAGAAACTAATCATGTATAAGAAAAAACAATCGAAGGGTACATCAGAGACCCCAAAGAACAACATATATTTTTATATGTTTCATTCAACCATAGTAATAGCAAAAACGAGTTTAGGACAAACATTTATCTGAAGAATTCAAAACTACCTAAAGAACTAGAAGGGGGATGCCAATAAGCTTTATAAGTTATAGGGTTTGAGCAATAAGCATGGATATTACTTACCTACAGAGAAGCCATTTTTGGCTGAGTCAACAAGTGCAGCATCTACAATATCTTTGAGTTGTATGACCTTAGACCCCCTTCGAACAGCATTGCAAGTTATCACAGCTTTTGGTTTACAGTCCACAATTCTTTGGGACAGCGAGTCTGCAGAGAACCCAGCAAATACAACCTAACACAAGAGAAAACAGCTACTCATTAACTTCAGAAATGAAAGGAAAGATACGAGACTACCCAAAAAGAAAAAAGAAAAAGAAAAGGTGAATGTGGAGTACTACCGAGTGAATGGCACCAATTCGAGCACAAGCCAGCATTGCTATAGGCAATTCCATGAGCATTGGTAAATAAATGACAACTGCATCTCCCTTACTAACACCGATATCTTTCAAATAATTTGCAAGCTACATAAATAATTAGCAAAATTCAACCATCAATCTAAGCCAAAAGAACTAATAAATATATTTTGACTTTTAAAAAAAAAAAAGGTTTGCTTTAGATAAATGCTTACTTGGCAAACTTTGTGAAGCAACTGAGTGTAGGTTAAACTCCCATCGTCATTCAATTCATTACCCTCCCAGTACATAGCAATTTTATCACCATTCCCTGCATCTATGTTTCGATCTAGTGCATTGTAGCATATGTTGGTCATACCACCTTTAAACCACTGCTCAATTCGCAGGCAACAGACCACCAAATTCAGTATGAGTTTTTATCTATCATTAGTTCTCAAAATGTATTCAAAAAAAAAAAAACATATTAGTCTACTGTTACTTTACCTCGATCTTGATATCCCCTTTCCTGACATCTAGATTCTCAGTGTAGACTTGTTGCTGTTGTGGCCACTTCTTTTCCCAGTAAAATTCAGAAGCAATTTCTGACCAGAATCCAGAAGGATCCAAAATTGACTTTTTATACATCTCCAAATACTAATAAAAACAACAGAGTAAATTCAGGATAAAATTATGAAGCCCTAATATGATTCATCACAGTGATTGAAATTTGATAAACCAGTGAGCGAGTGAGTGAGTCAGTTATACCTGGGCGGGAGAAGAAACGAGGGCTTGACTAGAGAATTCCTGACTAGGGAAAACCAGATCATCCTCTTCAGAAGGAAGAGCTTCCCCGAGAATGACGGCGTTTTTACCAGCACCTGATGGAAGAGTAGATAGAGATTCAACGTGCCGGAGATGATCTGATGACGCGAACTGGTTCTTCCCTGGTGAACCAGCCATATTTACCGGTGGCAATATTTCCTTCCTTCTTCTTCTTCTTCGTTTCGTGGAGAGTGATCCAGAACCAAAAGAGGAAGAAAAAGAAAACGGAATGAAAGATTTGGATGAGTTTGAAAAAGAAATAGGAAAGAAACCGGGTAGTTGATTTGGTGGTGATGAGGTGTTGCTATTAATATTAGATTGGAAAATATTATATTTGGACTTTGAAGATGATGAGAAGATAGAGGAGGAGGATCCATTTAAATAACAAGATTGGGCCATGTGACTCATATAGTATAACTTACAGACTGTAGATAAACAGTTAAAAAAAGAAAGAAAAAAAACGTTTAATAAGTCAATGCCTCAATGTAAGCAATCCAGCTTTGCTGATATCTTCTTGTTCTTGATTTTGAGGATTGAGAACGTGAGAAGAACAACCAGGATTATTTAGTATGTACTTGGATATTTTACCAGTTATGTTTTGTTTTGATTATATGTATTTTATTTAGAGATGGACGGAAATGGAAGTATTTTGTAGGAAAGGTAGAGGAGAAAGGATAATTGAGAGAAGCTTCAGACGATTCCACTTTTATAAGATGACGACGAAGAAGATGATGAAGATTGGTAATCCACTGCTGCTGCTTTTTTCATTTGGATGGATTGATGTATTGTAAATCGATGCAGTAACCAGTCGGTAATAACAAGGGGTACCCACAGCCACAGTAATAATGTTACACGTTTGGAAGTTAGTCGCTGATGTAGACACCTCGTACTTATTATATAGTATGAAATCATCATTGACACCCTACACGCTGTGATTCATCTCTCGCTCCACGTTCAAAGTTACGTTTACCCTCAATTTTGTTGGGAGGTCATGAAACCGTGATTTCGGATTGGTTTAAAAACTGTTTATACCGTTCCTCTGTTTATACCGTTCCTGTTAAATCTAATTTAAAAAACAAATCTAAACCTAGCAAAAAAAAAAAAAAAAAAAAAAAAACAAATCTAAGACTTCATCTAACTAGATATTTAGGTCGTGTTTGGCAGCTTGGATATCCCAATCTAAATTGGGTTATTCCCTGAATAATCGTATAATGTCATTGTGTGGATTCTTATTCTATCTCAAGATAAGTGTACACCCTATCTAAATTTTAGGAAGTTAAAAAGGTGAAGTGTTGAAGTTTCATGTAAAACTTAGAATACCTTAATCTTTTCTTGCGTCAAAATAACCAATATCATGATTATCTCGGATAGACCAAACAAAATCCTAAGCAGGACAACGTATTCCACCACCGTTCGTATTAAATACGGATTCCAATTTAAATGTACCTAGATCTTTTAAGATCTTATGCCAACTTTAGGCGAAAAAAATATGGTATTATCTTTGTAAGGTAATTATGTGCGTTAAATATTCTCAGAATCTTGAATATGGCAAATATTTGCAGCTACATTCTTTAGCGCATGTGGCTTGAAGTCCCAGAAGCTCTTGAAATAATCCAATCTTGCTGGAATTCGCGGATTCTTGGATCTCCACCTTTTGTGGTAACATCCAAACTAAACCTTGTCAAAAGACACTTATCCAAATGGAACAAGGAAGTGTTTGGTGTTATTCAACATAACATCAAGCACAAACTAGAGACTATTAACCAGTTCCATAAAGCTAATAGCTTAGGTCTTTATGACTTGGAAATAGAAAATGCGGTATTCGAACTTGAAACACTTTATGACCGGGAGGAACAACTATGGAAACAAAAAGCCAAGGATAATAATCTTAGGTTTGGGGATCGAAATACCAAGTATTTCCATACTCAAACCCTGCGCGAGAGATGAAGATATGGAATTCATCAATCATAGATAATAATGGGAACAACTGGATACCCACAAGGAAATTAGTGACACCTTAAGCTGCGCACTTTAAAGAAATAGCTGAGGGAGATCGCGATCTTGAGCCCATCTTAAATCTATTCGAACCAGGTTGTCGACCTTAGTGAAAACAAAAAACTCATTGCAATTCCTTCGGCTCAGGAAATTGCTAATGTGGTTAAAAGGATGGAAGCGGATAAATCGCCAGGCCCCGATGTATTCAATTTGAAATTTTATCAACACCAGTGGCCAATTATAGGAAATGATATTATAAAAATGGTCCAACACTTCTTTAGAACTAGGTTTCTCCTTAAGGAATTGAACTCGACTTTCATGGCTCTCATACCTCCATCCTAGCGAGTTTAGGCCCATCAGCCTCTATAATTCTTCCTATAAGATTATTTCCAAAATCCTAGCAAATCGGCTTAGGCCGGTCTTAGCTAAGATTATCTCTCCAGTCTGATCTGCCTTTATGCCAAAGAGGAAGATTGCGATAACATAGTTCGGCCTGGAAGTAATCCACACAATGAAGAAGATAAAAAAAAATGGTGGTTCTATGGGTTTGAAATTAGATATGAGCAAAGCTTTTGATAGGGTTAATTGGTCCTACCTTCTACAAGTAATGAACAAACTAGGTTTTTCTACGCGAGTGGTGTGCAATGATAAAACAATGTTTTAGTACCCCATCTATAGCAGTGTTTTGCAATGGGGTACCAGGGAAATTTTTTACTCCAACTAAGGGCCTTAGACAAGGGGATCCCCTATCCGCCTATTTGTTTCTTATATGTATGGAAGGTCTCTCCAGATTACTTAAGCAAGTTGAGGTTTCAAATAAAATTAGAGGTGTAACGGTAGCAAAAGATAGTGTAGCCATAACCCACCTTCTTTTTGCTGACGATTGTCTAATCTTTGGTAGGGCCTCTCTTACTGAGGCTAGGAATTTGCTAGAAACTATTAACATTTTTAGTAAAGCAACCGGACAAATGATTAAATTTCAAAAGTCTGGAGCTTTCTTCAACGATCATATGCCTAACAAATTCAGCAAAAATGATTATGAGAATCCTAAATGTTCAGAAAATTTCAATGACTGATAACTATTTAGGAACTCCTCTATTCATTGGTCGTGCCAAAGTGAAGTGCTTCGAATCTATGATAACTAGATTCAAAAGCCGACTTCAAAACTGGTCTGGGAGAACTCTCTCATAGGCAGCTAGGACGGTGGCTGTTAAATCAACCTTAGAGTCACTTCCCATTTACCAGATGGGATGTTATGTAATTCCCAAGGTCGTAACCAGCCAACTTAATTCCATCCAAAGATACTTCTGGTGGGGGAAGAAGGAAGGAATCAAAAGTCAGTACCTAAAGGCTTGGATAAGCCTAAATAAACCTATCCCGGAAGGCGAACTAGGATTCAGAGACATTTCATCTAACAATCTTGCTCAACTAGGCAGACTAGCGTGGGATCTTCTCTCCAATTCTGATGCTAAGTGGGCGGGTGCGCTGCGAGACAAATACTTCAGTAAATGTCTCCATGCTATAGACCCAAGAATATCCAAGAACGGTTCATGGATCTGGAAATGTATCCAAAAAGGTCTACATCAAGTTAGACCCTATTGCATATGGGAAATAGGATCAGGTGAAACTATTCATATTTGGGAGGATAGATGGATTCCATCCCTAGCACAAACTCCACCTTCCTTAGCCACTGATTTTAATGGAACCCTTGTGAGCGACCTAATCTCTCAAGGAACATGGAATGTTCCCCTTCTTCTCACTATTTTCAATAACCAAACAGTCGCGGCAATAACTATCATTCGTATCAACCCTGGTGGTAGGGACATTCCTAGGTGGAGCCTAAATAATAATGGGATATTCTCGTCAAAATCATTTTATAACTTCATTCAGGGACACAATAATTCAACAACCCATTCTAATTCAACAACCACTAGGATTCCTTGGACTGAAGTATAGGACATTGAAAAGTCTCATAGGATCAAGCTTTTCATATTCAAATGTATCCAAGATATGATACCCACTACGGCGAAACTGTCTCAACATTCTGAAATCCAGAACATCTGCCCTTTGTGCTCTCATGAAAATGAAACTCTTGAACATTTGTTTTTTTCTTGTCCCTTTGCAAGAAGTGTATGGTTTGCTTCACACCACAACCCTTTTCCCCCTGATTCTTTTCCCCCCTCTGTTCAACAATGGATGCTTGAATGGACCACTAACCCTCTAGTCTGGGATACTAGTCAAGGCCAATGGAAAACCATATGTGCCACCATAGTATGGCAAATATGGAAAGCACGTTGTGATAAACTTTTCAGGAGAGTTAACCCTAACCCAAAACACACTCTTACAACTGCCCAAATGGAATGGACCCTTTATAATCGAATTTCTCAAGAAACATGATAGGTGTCTAAAACACCTAGATTTATATATATTGTTTATGCTTTCTTTGCGAGTTTTCATGTAAATTACGTCTCTTATGTTTCGTTATGATTTTATCAGGTACTTTGGAGTCATTAGGAGCAAAAGAAGAAAAATTCATTGATTTGGAGCGAAAATGGGAAAAGCGTCATTTCATGCGCAATTGCTATTAGGAGCAGAGACGGACCAATCACAACCATTGCAGCTTAGTCTAGAGAAGCGATAGGGGGACATCTTTGGTGGTCCTTATCTAAAGAGTGGGTGCCTAGAATCATCTAGGGTACCCATTATAGAATTCCCTGGGGTGGCGATATCCACTTTCATTTCAACAAACCTGAAAATCAGAGAAAATGATTTCTCAATCATTTTTCCCTAATCCGAGAGAAGAAGGAAGCGTGACAACTGCATTCTTTCATTGCTGCTTGAGAGACTAGATCGAGAGAAATTTAGGGAAAGGGAGAGATGAAATAACGAGAGAAACTTGGAGAAGTGAATCAAGATGAAGATGGTCCTGATGTTTTGTTTCCATCAATTACAGAGATGAAATCGATGATGAACAAAGAAGATTTGATTGAGTTAGGTATGAAGTTGAAGCTGTAACCAAATCAAGATGGAGATGAATTTGAGCAGTGAAGAAGAACCTGATGCAATTAGGAGCTAGGGTTTCGACACTTGATAGACGGAGAAGCTTTTGAGTCATGGGTATGGATGATTTGAAGTTGGTTTCGATTTGATCTGAAATGAATTAGAGATGGAAGAGGAAGAGATGGGTTTGTAGTGACTCTGTGTTTGAACAACAAGATAGAAGAAGAATTAGAAATTCAGATGAAATGAAAGTTAGGGTTCTTGAATTGGGGTTTGTTCTTGTGTTCAAATGGGAAGGTTTGTAGAGAGAATTGAGGATCTGTAGCTGCTCAGAAGGGTCCTGGTGATGAGTTTCTGCAATAGATGTATGCTTAGGACGGGTGAAAATCCAGAATATGATGTTGTGGCATTGAGAGTGAGATTTGGATCTGGATGTTGTTTGTGTTGGTGATTAGGCCATGGACTGAAGCAGTGATATATTGCAGTTCTAGTGAAGAAATGGAAAAGCTGGTGGTGGCAGGAAGATGGCAGAGGCTCATGGCACTGGGGTGATTGCAGTTGGTATTGAAATGACAGAATTGCAGGCAAGGAAGAAATGCAGTGTGTAAGTGCTGCTGCAAATGGAAGTGACTGAATGAGAAGTGTTAGGCTGGTCATAATTGCGGGGAGGCTGAGAATGGGTATTGCGAGATCTTTGAGCTTGTCTTTGGTTCGATTCTGGCTGAAGGTGTAGTTCAAGGAGATCGAGATGGTAGTGTTGGTTGCGTAATGAAGTTTGGTGGTATTGTGCTAACACTCGGATGATGCAGTGACGGGGATCCTGTGTGTGTTGTTGTCTTGCTGTGACATGGCATTGCAGGCGGATGGATTATGAACTAAGTGACTGTCCATTGCAGGGAGATAAGAACTGAAATGAGTTTTGAAGCTGCAGAATGGATATGAACTGGTGCTAAGAGCTTGAATGGATGTCGTTGTTGTCTTGAACTAAAATGGGTAAATGCAGGTGGAGATAAGGGCTATGGTGGTGCTGCTCTGCTTTGGAATGGTGTGATTGCACTAGCAGGTGATGAATGGCTAGGCAATGGTGGAAGATGCTCGTTCTTTGTTGCCATTTGCTGAGTTTGGTGGTTATGAAACATTGTGTTGCGAAGCTGGAGCTATTGCCATGGCTCGATGAATCTGCGAACGGAGAAAGTGAAAAGCTGGATGGAAATGAGAATGAATGATGTTGGCCAGGGATGCAGAGATGCAGCTGAAGCTGTTTGAGAGTTCAGCTGGTAATGCTCTGGTGCAGAGATAGCTGTTGCAGCAGCGAGTGCGAATGGTGCTAGAATGGAAAGTTGCGGTCGTTTGCACATGGGAGTCATGATGGTGTTTGGTGATGTTGTTGTGGTGTTGCCATGGGACCGAGATCTGGGTGATTGTATGGATCATATAGTGGCTTGAATTTGAGTGTAGGCATTTGCTACGAGATGGAGCTATCTTTTGCATTTGGAGACCCACAGATGATCTTTGTTGAGATAACAAGAAGGTTTAGAAGATGGGTACTGTGATGAATGAATGGCTTGGCATGAATTGTCTTTGAGATGATTTTGCAGTTGCAGTGGATGAAGTGCCATCTTGGCCCAATATTAAGTCTGGCCTACAACAGCTCATGGCATTGGCCTAGCTGAGTTAGCCTCTGAATCAGGCCAAGGTCACTCAGCTCAGCTGGGTCTGACTAGCTATCTAACTCGTCCGTCTGACTCAGACCTGACTCAATTGACCCGATTTGACTCGGTCTGACCTTGACCGAGTTGACTCAGTTGACCGGTGACCGGGTGGACTTTGCCGGTCACCTGAGATACTTTCCGGTGCCGGATTCCAACCAATTTCCGGCCATAATACCAGCTTTCCGGTGATAATTTTTGGGCAGAGTTTTTACATGGGTATTCCTCACACATGGGCTTGGTGGACCACATGGGTTTTGGGTTATGAAGACCTAATTTTAGAAGTTGGAGAAAAGCTAAAAAAGGAGAAAGTTTCTACAACTTTAACGGATCACGTTTTATTCTTGGAACTTTGGAGAGCCGGTTTTGTTTACGCTTCTAGGGTTTGATTTTGTTCATCTTCTTCTTTTCAATTAATATTCTTATGATGAACTGATAGGTGTAGAATACACCGTATTTACTATCTAGTAGTTTATGCTTTCTTTGCTATTTTTCTTGTAAATTATGTATTTTACGCTTGTTTTGAGTTTTGTAGCTACTTTGGAGTCACACGGAGGAAAAGAAGAAGAAATCACCCAATTTAAGTCAGAAGGGCAAAAAGGTCATTTTACAGGCGATTGATATATGGAGCCCAGTTGAGGTTAAGGGGCAACTCTCTTTTTGGAGGAGTACTAAATCCAGGCCCAGTCATGGTTAAGGGGGTTGATATCAGGGTGCCCCTTATCACTTACCAGTGGGTGCATTTATCTGTGGGGTGTAACCATCCAAACCAAGCCACACAAACCTAGATCGAGAGGCTATCTTCTCCCAAATCATTTTCACCTTCCCCAGAAATCAAGAGAGAAGCGGCTGCTGCTATTGAATTTGTCTGAGAAATTCAGAGATGAAATTGAAGGGTGAAATCGATAGAGAAATAAGACTAAACTCGAGCTGCAGCTGGTGGAAACGGAAGATGAAGAAGAAGTGATAAGAGTTGCTGAGTAACAATGAGTGTTTGAATCTGAGGATTGAAGAAGAATCGCCACAGATCGATGCTGGGTTCTTGAAGAGATTGAGAGAAGAAGCAGCCGTTGTTGCCATTGATTTGAGAAGAACTCAGGGATTAATCGATGATGCTGGTGAAGCTAGTGCCGCTGTTGATGGTGAGATGATGGTTAGTAAGAAGTTCAGATGGGTATGAAGTTGAGCTGTGAGGTGATTGAGTTCCAGCTGAAGAACCAGAAGATGGGTTTTAGCCAAATGGTGGTCTGGTACGCTGGTTGACAGCGATTGAGCAGGTGTTGGTGGTAATGGATTTAAGATCGAGAAGCTGCTTTGCTGTTGTTGTGAAGCTCAGACGAGAATCGAGAAATTGTGTGGCAGAATGGGTTCGAGATGCAGCTGCTGTTGGTTTTGGAGATAGAGAAGAGCACAACAGAGAGGGTAGTAGTCTGAGGTGTTGTGGAGATGGGTACTTGCTCTGATCAGATGCACTGGTGGTGCAAGTGATGCTGCAAGATTGGATGATAAAGCTGAGTCATTGCACAAATGAAACTCAGGTTGCAGAGTGGAGTGTTGGTGGTGCTGTGTGTAAACTTGGTGCTGCTAATGGGTATGGTGGTTGTGGTGTTTTGTAGTAATTTGAGATTACAAGAGCCGAGTCTGTTGGAGTTGTGATGCTCTTGGAGGAGTTACGGTGCGGTTGGTAAATAGCGAGAGGTTACGGTGGAGCTGCCACTAAGGTTGTGATGCTGATGGCAATGCAGGGGTGGATTAATGGATGCAAGAGTGTTGCGGTGTCGGGGCCTGAGTCGGGATGGTTTAAGGCAAAGTTTGGAGAGGAGTTTCTTGGCCTGATGAAATGCAATGTATCTTGTGATGTGTCTTTGGCATTGCAGTGATGCCATGAAAGGGTCAAGACAGAGCTGAGAAGAATGTGATGATTTATGAAGGGTTTCTTGGCTAGAATTGAAGTGGCGAGGCTCGGGCAAGAATTGCGATTCTGAGTGTTCAACATGATGCAGATGGGAGCTGTGTTGGTTTGATAATGTAGTCATAGCCACAGTTTTGTGTGGTTTGGACAGGGAATGATATTGCAGGATGGGTAGTGAAGAACTGAGAGGAACTGAAGGCTTGTCGATGGATGTTGCAATGGATCAAATGAGTTTGAAGCTTAAGCAACAGCTGCAGCTGCAGCTGAACTAAAGAGAACAGAGATGGAAACTCAGGAGAATGGTGTGGCATTGAGGGTTACAGGGAAGGATACAGCCATCTTGGCCATGACTTACATTGGCTTTGTGCAAAGTGGCCAGCTAGGACCCGAGTTAAGTTTGAGTCGGCCAGTTAGCTAGCTGACTCGGTTCTGACTCAGTGATTCCCTTTGACCACTGACTAACAGTTGACTGACGGTTGACTAGTTTGACCGTTAGTCCTAACGGTGGACTGACGGAATATTCCGTCGAATATTCTCCCGACGGACTAAATTTCCAGGCGGCCGGCGACGTTTCCGGCCAAAGTAGGCCATAATCCCGGTTTTCCGGCGAGCAAAATTCGGGGAATTTTCTATGGACCTCTCTCATGGGTGTGAAGACTTGGGCTTGGAATTGGATGGAGAATTGGACTCAAATTTGGAAAGAGAAGGTGGAAGAGTTGAGAAAAGCTTGGATTTGGAAATTGAATTGCAAAAGGAAAAGGATTCTAATCCTTGGGAGATTTGGAGAATATTGAAGCCTATAAATAGAGAAGTTTTCTACAACTTCTACACACATCTCTACACACACAATTCTTTTCTTTTCTTATTCTTTGTGTGAACTTTTAACATGAGTAGCTAATTTTATTGATTGAGGATGAATTCCTAGTTTTTAAACATATGATTTGAGTTTTTGTTTCAATTCTATCTTGAAGTTTTTCACATGATTATCGTTTGTTTTTACTAATAGGAGTGATCTTAAAGACATTCATGATTGATTGATAGAT
This sequence comes from Papaver armeniacum, assembly GCA_023531295.1. NCBI lineage: Eukaryota > Viridiplantae > Streptophyta > Magnoliopsida > Ranunculales > Papaveraceae > Papaver > Papaver armeniacum. The sequence continues at coordinate 38,393 of JAJJWW010016729.1, forward strand.
TGTTTAGGTGGCCAACTAAATTGATTTGTTAATTTGATCTAAAGCTAGTGAAAGTTAGGAGATAAGTAATCGTTTCTTGACTCTTTACATAAGTAGCAAACACGAGACCTTGCGGAGGATTCCGTGGAGCAATTGTGTGTAGAAAACAACGCTAGAAAGTGAACCAAGCGAACCGAGTTTAACTACTAGTACTAAACCTAAATTCATAAATCTTAATGCATTCGGGAATTACATCTTGTAAGCGGACCTCAAGGTGGTTCTTTTGAATAGAATCGATAACTAAGCGGACTGTTACTCGGTGAAATTAGGGATTTTGGGGCTAGCTAAGCGGACCTGCTATCCTACGGTTGGTGATAATCTGTGACTAATAACAAGTAGAAAAGGACATAACTTTAATCATTGTTTCGTAACGAAGAAGGATTCCTTGATCTTGTCTCTCTTATTGCTTTCATCTTTCAACTTTCGATTTCAATTGCTTTGTTTATTTTTATTTTGCTTTTTACACCCCTCTTTTCGTGACAACTTTTACAACTATAATCTCGTGCTCCTCGTGGGATCGACCTTGACTGCCCTATATTACTAGTTAATTAGGTAGTAAAGTATTAATTAATTTGTTGTGGTTACGACACGCATCATGAACTCCATAGCTATGAGTAGCTAAACACATATTATTGGTTATGGGATAAAGGTGATTTCTCAATATGTTATATGATTCAATGAATTAGTTTTGTCTCAATATTTTATTGTTTGTGATTCACAATTAATAGTGTTATATGATTTGATTGTTTGTTTGGTTGGTTGAGTCGGAATCAATCCGATTTACTTTCATCTCTATTGCTAGATTAGGGTTTTCAATACGAAATAGTTGTTTATCCACGATTCTAAGTAGCATAATTGTGGGTAGTGCTTGTAGTGATATATCCTACTAGTCACAAGTGAATCATAACCTTGGTTAAATTGAATTAGTCCTTTTACACGTTTGATTGCCTTGATTAGTCTTATTCCATAGAACTTATTGCTTTTAGGGAGTTAAATCTAATTGTGCTTTTACACTTTAGGTTGCTTTCTAGGAAGAATTCACATATGCATCTTTTAATGTGGTTGTGATGAAATCAGGGAATTAGCGGGATATACTTGCGATCAAGGTATCCTAGGACTTTTAGTAAATGAGAGATTAAAATACCAATTCTAATCATTGATGATAATACATGTTTGTGAATGATACTATCCAGTGACCAATATCTTCTCTCTATTGATTATTCCAATTATTTGCTTTGCTTTATTTTATTATTATTACTTTAGTATTTCGCTAAAACAACAAACATCCCCCCTTGGTTACCTTAGAAACTGAAAATCGCATAACAACAATTGCCTCTCTGTAGAAACGAACTCTTCCTTACCTTGTACTTCATTCATATTTCGTGAGTAAGAAAGTGAAATTATTTTTGACGCTTACGACAAACGATCAAATTTTGGCGCCATTGCGGAGGCATACGGCTTGTTATTAAGTTTTTAGTTTCTTTTTATAATTTCGATTTTATCTTTGCTTTTCGGTTCTTGTCTTGTTTCTCACTTGTTTGCGAGAATTGTTTTCAGGTACCTAATCCCTGGCTTTTAAAGATTGGAACTACCCAAGGTGCGGGATAGCTACTCGAAGAGGCACAATACTCCAACCAAGTCAAGACACAACAGAAAATCACGAGTTAGAAGTGGAACAAGAGTTACAACTAGAAGGAGAAAAAGAGGTTCCATTCGTAGACGAACCACAAGTTGAAGAAGAAGAAGAAATGGGTGATGCGAATCGTTCACTCAAGGAGTTAGCTTCTCATAGGCTTGATATACAACATGGGTGTATTCAAACAAACTCTACTTTTGAGATCAAGCCGGGGTTGCTTAGAGAATTACCAAAGTTCCATGGCATGGTGAATGAAGACCCAAACAAGCATCTTATGGACTTCCACACCATTGTCACGGCCATGCTTCCAGCGGATGTTGAGGCGGATGGTGCAATGTTGAAAGTTTTCCGTTTCTCTTTGATGGATAGTGCTAAGGATTGGTTGTACTATTTACCTTCCGGAAGTGTCACTACATGGAATGGGCTGAAGAAACTCTTTTTAGAGATATATTTTCCTGCATCAAAGGCTACTCAAATTCGCAAGGAGATTTGTGGGATGAAGGAAAATGTGGGAGAATCCTTATATGAATGTTGGGAACGATACAAGAGGTTGGTGGCAAGCTGCCCTCACCACCAATTCAGTGATGCTATGATCATCCAATATTTCTATGAAGGACTCCAATCAAATGATAGGAATCTTATTGACGCTGCGGGTGGTGGTGCACTAGTGAACAAGACGGTGGCACAAGCTAGGGAATTGATTGAAAACATGGCAGCAAACTCCCAACAGTTTTTGAGTCGTGGTTCGGATGTGCTTCTTAGGAAAGTGAATGAAGTGAGCGAGGTTGAGGAACTTCGTCAACAAATGGGTAACATGACCGCGGTGATACCAAGTTCCTCTCAAGCTTATGAGGACGAGCAAGCTAATGCGGTCTTTCCAAATCAACAAAGACGGTATGATCCCTACTCTAACACTTACAATCCGGGATGGAGAGATCACCCAAATTTTAGCTATGCCAACAAGCAAGGAGCGGTTCAACAACCTACCTTCAACTCTCCGAGTGGATTTCAACCTCAACAACAACAATTCCAGCCAAGACAACAATTTCAACAACCACAAGCACAACAATCAATGCAAAATCAAGGTTACGATATTGATTCAAAGCTTCAAACAATGATGCAAGGCATTTCTACCATGTTTAAAGAAAGTCGACAAGAAACTAAGAGTGCTATCAAGGAGTTGCAAACACAAATGGGCTCCATGGCTATTGAGTTGAACCAATTGAAGGCACAAAATAGTGGGAAACTCCCTTCTCAACCTATTAACCCAAAAGAGGGTGTCAATGCTATTACGTTGAGAAGTGGTACACAACTTGTGCAACCCGAAGTTACTGATTCATGCAAGGTGGAAACACCAAAGGAACTGTTTTGGAGGAGAATAATGAGGATTCTCCCCAAACTTCTGAGGTACCTATTCCTAACTCTAAAACTCCGGTTTCTACTTATGTTCCTCCTTTACCTTTTCCTCGCAGATTTGAAAGTTCTAAGAAGGCGGAATTAGAAAAGGAGATTTTAGACGTTCTTAAAAAGATCCATGTAAACATACTACTCATTGATGCTATTAAGCAAGTTCCAAAGTATGCAAAAGTGTTGAAGGACTTGTGTACCAATAAGCAAAGGCTCAAAGGTAATGAAGTGCTTAGTGTGGGGGAGAATGCTTCGGAAATCTTACAACACAAACTCCCACTTAAGTGCAAGGATCCCGGTAGTTTTGACATTCTCGTCACAATTGGTAACACTACATTTAACAAAGATATGTTGGATTTAGGTGCATCCGTTAATGTTATGCCGGCATCAATGTATAATTCACTTGATCTTGGTCCTCTCAAAAAGGCTGAAATTGCATTGCAATTAGCCGATCGCTCTAATGTCTACCCAATGGGTATTGTTGAGGATGTTCTTGTGCAGGTTAATCAACTTGTATTTCCAGCTGACTTTTGTGTGTTAGAGATGAATGAAGGTTCACCGGACTCATCTCTTCCATTGCTACTTGGGCGTCCCTTCATGAAAATGGCGAAAACCATAATTGATGTGGACAAGGGAACGTTGACCATGGAGTTTGATGGAGAAACAATACGTTTCAACATTTTCGAGACGATGAGATATCCTAGTGATGTCCACTCTTGTTTCTCCATTGATGTTATGGATACATTGGCACAACAAATGTTTGAATTAAATGGTGATGATGCTTTGGAAACCGTGTTAACTACATCCATGGATAATGGTGTAGAGTGTGGTAATGAAGTCAAGGAAGCCCTTGGTGATCTTAATTCACTACAAGGATGCTAGGAAACTCATAATATCTCTTTTATTTCTTTACCACACAGTGATGAAAAGCTTGTACCTTGAATTGTTAAATCTCCAAAGTTAGAATTGAAACCTCTTCCCGATCACCTAAAGTACTTGTACTTGGGTGATAATGAAGAGTTACCTGTGATTGTTTCTAATGAGCTTAGTGATTTACAGGAGCAAAAACTTCTAAGGGTGCTAAGGAAGTACAAGACGGCCATAGGATGGACAATCGCCGATATCAAGGGTATAAGCCTGCCGTTTGTATGCACAAAATCCGTTTGGAGGACGATGCAAAGCCTACAAACGGAAGGGCAACGTCGTTTGAATCCTCCCATGATGGAAGTTGTGAAAAAGGAGATACTCAAGCTTTTGGAAGTGGGTGTTATCTACCCCATATCCGATAGCAAGTGGGTAAGCCCGGTACAAGTAGTACAAAGAAATCAGGTGTGACGGTGGTGGAGAATGATAAGAATGAACTTGTCCCAACTCGTGTGTAAACCGGTTGGAGGATTTGTATTGATTATAGAAAATTGAATGCCACTACTAGAAAAGATCACTTTCCTTTACCTTTTATTGATCAAATGCTTGAATGTTTATTTGGACACTCTTATTATTGCTTCCTTGATGGCTATTCAGGTTATAATCAGATTGTGATAGCGTAGGAGGACCAAGAGAAAACTACTTTCACTTGTCCTTTCGGTACTTTTGCTTATAGAAGGATTCCTTTTGGATTATGCAATGCTCCAGCTACTTTTCAAAGGTGTATGGTAAGTATCTTTTCGGAATATGTTGAAAACATAATCGAAGTGTTCATGGATGACTTTAGTGTCTTTGGTGATTCATTTGACCTTTGCTTGAACAATTTGTTTCTAATCCTTGAACGATGTGTTGAAACAAATCTTGTGCTGAATTGGGAGAAGTGCCATTCATGGTAACTCATGGCATAGTTTTAGGCCATATAATATCTTCTAAAGGCTTGGAAGTTGATAAATCTAAGATAGGCCTTATTCGTGCTCTAACCCCTCCCACTACGGTGAGGGAGATACGCTCTTTTCTTGGTCATGCAGGTTTCTATTGTAGATTCATCAAAGATTTTTCCAAGATAGCATCACCACTTTGTAACTTATTGCAAAAAGATGTGGTTTTTAACTTTGATAAAAAATGTATGGCGGCATTCAATCGTTTGAAAGAACATTTGATTTCAGCCCCTATCATTAAACCACCGGATTGGAGCAAGCCCTTTGAGCTTATGTGTGATGCTAGTGATTATGCGGTTGGTGCGGTGCTTGGGCAACGTGTGGGGAAGATTCCTCATGCTATTTATTATGCTTCTAGAACGTTAAATGAGGCCCAACAAAACTACACAACCACTGAAAAAGAGTTATTAGCCATTGTTTTTGCTTTAGAAAAGTTTCCCTCTTATCTAATTGGTACAAAAGTTGTTGTCTTTTCTGATCATGCAGCGCTTAAGTACTTGCTTACAAAGAAAGAGGCAAAACCGAGGCTCATACGGTGGATATTACTCTTGCAAGAGTTTGATATTGAAATCAAGGACAAGAAAGGAATTGAGAACACCGTTGCGGATCACTTGAGACGTCTTCTTTGTGGACAAGGAAGCTATCCCATTGCGTGAAAGTTTCCGGATGAGCAACTATTCTCAATTGCCTTTGGAGAACCATGGTATGCCGATATTGTGAATTACTTAGTTTCTAAACAAATCCAAAAGAACTTGTCTCGTGCTGATAGGGACAAACTTAAGAAGTTAGGGAACCAATACATATGGGATGATCCATACTTGTGGAAACATGGTAGTGACCAAGTAATACGAAGGTGTGTTCCGAATCTGAATTTAATTCTATCTTGTCTTTTTGTCACTCCTATTCTTGCGGAGGACATTTTGGGAGTAAGAGAACCGCTCACAAGGTACTTGAAAGTGGTTTCTATTGTCCAACTTTGTTTAAGGATGCACATATATTTTGTACATCTTGTGATAGGTGCTAAAGAACCAGGCAATCTAGATGCCCGAAATCAAATGCCACAAACTTTTATTTAATTTATTGAAGTTTTTGATGTATGGGGTATTGATTTTATGGGTCCTTTTGTCAACTTCCATGGGAATTTTTATATCTTACTTGCGGTTGATTATGTCTCGAAATGGGTGGAAGCTAAGGCTACCCCAACTAATGATTCTAAAGTGGTTTGAGATTTTGTGCAAGCTAATATTTTTGCAAGGTTTGGAATTCCAAGAGCCATAATTAGCGATGGGGGTTCTCACTTCAAAAACGAGGATTTTACAAAGCTTGTTGACGAAGTACAATGTGTCGCACAAGATTGCAACACCTTATCATCCCCAAACAAATGGACAAGCCGAGGTGTCTAACCTAGGGAGGTGAAATCTATTCTAGAGAAGACGGTGAATCCAACAAGGAAAGATTGGATCATGCGACTTAATGATGCTTTGTGGGCTTATAGAACCGCATACAATACACCTATAGGGATGTCTCCCTTTAGGCTTGTGTATGGTAAACCTTGTCACTTACCCGTTGAAATTGAGCATAAGGCGTTTTGGGCTATTAAACAATGCAACATGGAGATGGATGGGGCTGGAAAGCAAAGGAAGTTACAACTCCAAGAGCTAGAGGAGCTTCGCAATGATGCATTTGAAAGCTCACGCATTTATAAGGAAAAGACAAAAGCATTTCATGATAACATGATTTCTAGGAAACAATTTTGCATTGGGAAGAAAGTGCTTTTGTTTAATTCTCGTTTGCATTTATTTCCGGGTAAATTAAGGTCACGATGGATCGGACCTTTTATTGTTACTAATGTGTTTTCTCATGGTGCGGTGGAAATTCGTAGCATAGCTACGGGGAAAGAACTTAAAGTTAATGGGCACCGGTTGAAACCATATTATGAGAATTTCACTTCCGAAGTGGTGGAAGGAGTTAACTTTGTGGATGTACTCCTCCGGGAGGAGTCAAAAAGCAAGGAGATAGTCGGGCCGACGACTTTAAACCAAGCGCTAAATGGGAGGCAACCCATCGGATGAGTATTTTGTCTTGTATTTATTTCTTGTCTTGTTTTTATTTTTTTCGATTTCTTGTTAGAATTTCCCACCTTGACTTACTTTAGACGATTCAATTTACATTGAGGACAATGTAAAGTTTAAGTGTGGGGGAGTGGTTAAGCACAAAAGTTGTAATTTTTTGAAAATTTACAACTTTTGTGTAAAATAGTGAATAAGAAAACTCCAACTTGTAGTTAGTTTAGAGTCACATAGTATACATGTCGCTAAGATTACATCGAGATTCTCATAAGAGTGACTGAACTTAGAGATGACAGAGAACATGATCGGGTTTCTTAATTGTATGAGAGTTAAAGTTGGATTTAACCATGCCAGTGGCAAATAAGGTGCAGACTGAATTCAGTATTAGAGTAGTGATCCCCTATAGTGGAGACTACCCAGGTTACATAATGTGAGGCACCAACCTTCAATTCTTTGTACCTGTCTAAATATGTGCTTTTAGAGTGTGTGTTACCGTACGTAAATTCCGGGCAGAATGGTGAGCTTCCCAACCTCCCACCATAGAAGCACTATTTTGATCTCTTGAGTGTTATTTTTATCAACCATGATGGTGACATCGAATTGCTAACTTACATACCACTTGTAATCTTGTTCGCAGTTAGCACCATCCACCTTATCTCTCTACACCAACATGTCCATAGAAATACCATCATCATCAACAAGAGGAGCATCACAAATTTGAAGGAAAGTTGAAGACGTTCAAGGTTTACAAGCAACGATGCAATCGCACTGAGCAGATTTGATTCAAGTATAGCAACAAAACAAGGAGCAGAATTTTTATAAGTTGAAGACTATTGTACAAGAGTGAAAATTATCAAAGATGAGAGTTCGAGAAGTTTATGATATCAAGACATATAAGTTGTGAAGAATCAAGCGGTAAAGTACTTACACCATGGCCTTTGTACTTACATTTCTATTTTATTTGTATTTTACTTTCTCTTGTCTCAAAAAAAAAATATGAAAAAAAAAATATGAAAAAAAAGGACAAGAGAAAATTTCTTTAGGTTCAGTACTAGTTTTATTGTTTTATTTCGTTTTTTATTTTATATTTGTTTTATTTTTCTTGTCTCATAAAAAAATATAAAAAAAAATGAAGAGAAAAAAAAAAGAAGAGAAAGAAGTAAAAAAAAAAAACAAAAAAAAGAGAGACAAGAAAAATGCATTGTATTATATTTTGGGTTTGTATAATTCGTTTTTAGTTTTGTATTCTTTCAATAAAACCAATGGAAGAAGGAATATCTACAAAGAAGTTTCAAGCAACAAGGAATTAGAGGAAAGAATCATATTGTCAAGATTCTACGAAGTTCAAGAGTTATCATCAAGAGTTGAAGACCGAAGATGAAGATGAAGACCCCGATTGAAGACCGAAGACGTTTCTATGGATGCTGTGAGAGTGGTGCTAGCTGCACGTCGAATGGATAACGAGGTAAGTAAGCATATTCCCACCTTCGTTAAGTGGTTGATTTCCTTTCTTAGAGATCGTCATAAAAATGGGTTTTCAAAATGAATAAAAGATGTGGGTTTTCAAAATACTTCGGAGGGTTTTTACCTTCCTACCATTCAACGTGTCGCAGGATTCTCTCTTCATTCCTACCTGGACACATGTGTGACCCATAAAAAGTTGTTTATTATTGAGAGCAATATCATAAAACCCTTTCTTGTGAGGCAGAGTCGAGACTTTTGATCACTCCGAACCCGAATTTTTGTCGAAAAGGGATGGTTATTTCTCTCTCAACTTCTAAGGATGAGATTGTGTTCATTTATGTGTCTAACTTCTTATTACTAGTGTGCAGAATTTCTATGTCTTCTTAGCGCGTTGGATGCTATCATTTCGGAGAACTAGTAAGTTGGAAAAGTAGGTTTTGTGGGTATATCTCTAGTAAACCCTCACGAGACTATAACTCGCCCATTAGGGACACCTAGGGGTTTAAAGGCTTGTTATTTATGCTAAAAGTGACCGTAGCCTCGACGACATGGAGTTGTATGTATTTTAGAATTGTTTTGTTTGATTTGCTCGAGGACTAGCAAAGTGTGGGGGAATTTGATAGGTATCTAAAACACCTAGATTTATATATATTGTTTATGCTTTCTTTGCGAGTTTTCATGTAAATTACGTCTCTTATGTTTCGTTATGAGTTTATCAGGTACTTTGGAGTCATTAGGAGCAAAAGAAGAAAAATTCATTGATTTGGAGCGAAAATGGGAAAAGCGTCATTTCATGCGCAATTGCTATTGGGAGCAGAGACGGACCAATCACAACCATTGCAGCTTAGTCTAGAGAAGCGATAGGGGGACATCTTTGGTGGTCCTTATCTAAAGAGTGGGTGCCTAGAATCATCTAGGGTACCCCTTATAGAATTCACCTGGGGTGGTGATATCCACTTTCATTTCAACAAACCTAAAAATCAGAGAAAATGATTTCTCAATCATTTTTCCCTAATCCAGAGAAGAAGAAGAAGCGGCAGCTGTTGTTATCACGAGAGACTAGATCGAGAGAAATTTAGGGAAAAGGAGAGATGAAATAACAGAGAAACTTGGAGAAGAGAATCAAGATGAATATGGTCCTGATGTTTCTGTTTCCATCAATTACAGAGATGAAATCGATGATGAACAAAGAAGATTTGATTGAGTTAGGTCTGAAGTTGAAGCTGTAACCAAATCAAGATGGAGATGAATTTGAGCAGTGAAGAAGAACCTGATGCAATTAGGAGCTAGGGTTTCGACACTTGATAGACGGAGAAGCTTTTGAGTCATGGGTATGGATGATTTGAAGTTGGTTTCGATTTGATCTGAAATGAATCAGAGATGGAAGAGGAAGAGATGGGTTTGTAGTGACTCGTGTTTGAACAACAAGATAGAAGAAGAATTAGAAGTTCGAGATGAAATGAAAGTTAGGGTTCTTGAATTGGGGTTTGTTCTTGTGTTCAAATGGGAAGGTTTGTAGAGAGATTTGAGGATGTAGGCTGCTCGAAGGGTCTGGTGATGAGTTTCTGCAATAGATGTATGCTTAGGACAGGTGAAAATCCAGAATGTGATGTTGTGGCATTGAGAGTGAGATTTGGATCTGGATGTTGTTTGTGTTGGTGATTAGGCCATGGACTGAAGCAGTGATATATTGCAATTCTAGTGAAGAAATGGAAAAGCTGGTGGTGGCAGGAAGATGGCAGAGGCTCATGGCACTGGGGTGATTGCAGTTGGTATTGAAATGACAGAATTGCAGGCAAGGAAGAAATGCAGTGTGTAAGTGCTGCTGCAAATGGAAGTGACTGAATGAGAAGTGTTAGGCTGGTCATAATTGCAGGGAGCTGCAGAATGGGTATTGCAGATGCTGAGCTTGTGCTGGTTCAGTTACAGCTGAAGGTGTAGTTCAAGGAGATCAGATGGTAGTGTTGGTTGGCAGTAATGAAGCTGGTGGTATTGTGCTAACACTCGGATGATCTGGTGACAGGGATCCTGTGTGTGTTGTTGTCTTGCTGTGACATGGCATTGCAGGCGGATGGATTATGAACTAAGTGACTGTCCATTGCAGGGAGATAAGAACTGAAATGAGTTTTGAAGCTGCAGAATGGATATGAACTGGTGCTAAGAGCTTGAATGGATGCCGTTGTTGTCTTGAACTAAAATGGGTAAATGTAGGTGGAGATAAGGGCTATGGTGGTGCTGCTCCTGCTGGAATGGTGTGACTGCACTAGCAGTGATGAATGGCTAGGCAATGGTGGAAGATGCTCGTTGATGTTGCCGCTGCAGTTTGGTGGTTATGAATCATTTGTGTTTTGCGAATCTGGAGTTGTTGCCATGGCTCGATGATTCTCGCGAACGGAGAAAGTGAAAAGTTGGATGGAAATGAGAATGAATGATGTTGGCCGGGGATGCGAGAGATGCAGGCTGAGGGTACGTTTGAGAGTTCAGCTGATAATGCTCTGGTGCAGAGATAGCTGTTGCAGCAGCGAGTGCGAATGGTGCTAGAATGGAAAGTTGCAGTCGAGCTGCACATGGGAGTCGCAGTGGTGTTTGACTGATGTTGTTGTGGTGTTGCCATGGGACTGAGATCTGGGTGATTGTATGGATCATATCGTGGCTTGAATTTGAGTGTAGTCACACGAGATGGACCTATCTTTGCGCTGGAGCCACAGATGATGCTGTTGGGATAACAAGAAGGTTTAGAAGATGGGTACTGTGATGAATGAATGGCTTGGCATGAATTTTGCTGAGATGATTTTGCAGTTGCAGTGGATGAAGTGCCATCTTGTCCCAATATTAAGTCTGGCCTGCAACAGCTCATGGCATTGGCCTAGCTGAGTTAGCCTCTGAATCATGCCAAGGTCACTCAGCTCAGCCGGGTCTGACTAGCTATCTAACTCGTCAGTCTGACTCAGACCTGACTCAATTGACCCGATTTGACTCGGTCTGACCTTGACCGAGTTGACTCAGTTGACCGGTGACCGGGTGGACTTTGCCGGTCACCTGAGATACTTTCCGGTGCCGGATTCCGGCCACTCTCCGGTGACAATTTTTGGGCAGAGTTTTTACATGGGTATTCCTCACACATGGGCTTGGTGGACCACATGGGTTTTGGGTTATGAAGACCTAATTTTAGAAGTTGGAGAAAAGCTAAAAAAGGAGAAAGTTTCTACAACTTTAGCGGATCACGTTTTATTCTTGGAAATTTGGATAGCCGGTTTTGTTTACGCTTCTAGGGTTTGCTTTTGTTCATCTTCTTCTTTTCAATTAATATTCTTATGATGAACTCCATAGCTATGAGTAGCTAAACACATATTATTGGTTATGGGATAAAGTTGATTTCTCAATATGTTATATGATTCAATGAATTAGTTTTGTCTCAATATTTTATTGTTTGTGATTCACAATTAATAGTGTTATATGATTTGATTGTTTGTTTGGTTGAGTCCGAAATCAATCCGATTTACTTTCATCTCTATTGCTAGATTAGGGTTTTCAATACGAAATAGTTGTTTATCCCTGATTCTAAGTAGCATAATTATGGGTAGTGCTTGTAGTGATATATCCTACTAGTCACAAGTGAATCATAACCTTGGTTAAATTGAATTAGTGATTTTACACGTTTGATTGCCTTGATTAGTCTTATTCCATAGAACTTATTGCTTTTAGGGAGTTAAATCTAATTGTGCTTTTACACTTTAGGTTGCTTTCTAGGAAGAATTCACATATGCATCTTTTAATGTGGTTGTGATGAAATCAGGGAATTAGCGGGATATACTTGCGATCAAGGTATCCTAGGACTTTTAGTCAATGAGAGATTAAAATACCAATTCTAATCATTGATGATAATACATGTTTGTGAATGTTACTATCCCGTGACAAATATCTTCTCTCTATTGATTATTCCAATTATTTGCTTTACTTTATTTTATTATTACTTTAGTATTTCGCTAAAACAACAAACATCCCCCCTTGGTTACCTTAGAAACTGAAAATCGCATAACAACAATTGCTTCTCTGTGGAAACGAACTCTTCCTTACCTTGTACTTCATTCATATTTAGTGAGTAAGAAAGTGAAATTATTTTTGACGCTTACGACAGCGATCAAAACACACTCTAGACTTGCTTCTAATGTTACAACTACTCAGAAAATCTGGACTTTGCCACCTACAGGGACATGGAAAATAAACTTTGTAGGTAGGTATATTTCTGACTCTTATGGGGGTTTCATTTTTCTTATCCTAAGATGTAGTGCTGGTTGGTACAGGGAAACGAGATGGAAGGGCTTCAGAGCTCAAAATAAAGATGAGATGGACGCCCAGGCAATGCTAGAAGCACTCAAATGGACGAAACGGCTTGGCTACGGAAACATGCAGATAGAAGGGAAAACTGCCAGACTTACTAAGGAAGTCAAAGGGGACTATAACACCGTCAGCTGGACGGCCTTATCTAGAGTAGAAGAAATCAAAAACTGTATCAAGGATTTATAGGATTCGAACAAAAACGTAGTAGTTATTAACTGTTGTAAGGAAGCCAACAAGGCAGCTACTGTATTAGCTAACACGGAAAATGCAATGACAACCTTGGATTACTCTGGCTATCCTCATAGCTTTCTTTTTGAAACTCTTTCGGTGGACAGATTTTTGGCCTTGAACTCCTCTACAAGGACAAATGATATGTATCCAAATTAATCTATTAATCTATTTTCTTATCAAAAAAACATTTTTAGAAAAGAAAATCATTAACGACCAGGTATATACTTATCAAGCTTTTTGGTTGATGGGAAATTATGGTTTGGTCCTATTTTAAGTGCTTACAAGTCTGTTTGGCTCACCGGCATTCTAGGGATTTCTAGTTGGTCATTTTATCTATCTTATACTTATAAGATAGTAGTGTTTGGTGAGTCACTCGGCGACCAGGATACATCTCTTTTACGCAACTGGCGGCTGTGACCTCCTCCTCCCCTCCCAGTTCCATCTAAATTGCTGATCATGTGGCTATCATTGTTGTGTGTCCTGTGTCCCATTTCATCCGGAGTTATTCGTATATTAATAGTGAATGTTAGGAATCCATTATTATTGTGGACCACAAACCTTAGGAATGACCGAAGAATTCTCCATTCACTTTCGTAACGCCCAAGTAAGATTCCAATCTACTATGTCCTATTCAATATTTCCATTATTTTTCCAACGACAGAAGAAATTCTAAATCGAATACCTCTAATTCGATATCCATTAATTCATTCTTTTCATTCACTTTTTAGCGCCGCTAGAAATTCCCCGTCAATCAAAGTAAGTTTTGCCTCCTTTCTTACTTCCGTATATATTTTCTATCAATGGTGGTTGTTTATTGATTCATGCAAAGTTGATTAACAATTTAGACTTTGAAGATGGAGAGAAGATAGAGGAGGAGGATCCAAATAAATAACAATATTGGGCCATGTGACCCATATAACTTACAACCTATGGAGAAACAGATAAAACAATTGTTTAATAAGTAAATTCCTCAATGTAAGCAATATAACTTTGCTAATATCTTCTTATTTCTTGATTTGAGGATTAAAAACGTGAGAACAACCAAGATATATATATATATATATAATGTTTTATTTTGGTATATTTTATTATGAGATGGACGAAAATATCAAGAAAATATTTTGTTGGCAAGGTAGAGGTGAAAGGATAATTGAGAGAAGTTTCATATGATTCCACTTTTATAAAATGACGATGAAAAAGATGAAGATTGGTATACACTACTTTCTTGCTTTTTCATTGGGAAAGAATATACATGGATGGATGTATTGGAAATTGATGCAGTAAGAGAAAGTCCTGGAGAGTGGGCATTCTCATCCCAAAATGGACATGTAAAATGGTCAAACTAGATGGACAATGCTCATATTTGATCTGATCGACTCAACGTGAGATGAGTAGTTTAACCTTAGTCGATCGGCTAAGGTTAGGCCGAGACTCGGATCAGGTTGAGACTATCACCTATGCTGGGCCGATAACGGCTAGTTCATCCAATGGCTATAATCTCATCTGAAAATGAAAGGGTACCAAGTATACCACAAACTTTTTCATTCGGCAACATGTATTGACAAAACCTAATACAATTGCAAAGATCCTTGAACAATATGCATATAGAGTTTTCTTATATCCCTTCGAAAATCAATATTTCTAGACTAAGAAATCCGTGAACCTGACTACGTGGAAGAGTTCTTTGACGATCTCACAAATCAATATCCAAGATTAATCTAGTTGTATCCAAATACAGAGGATCCGAATTCGGATAAGTATGAAACTTGTAATATATTTTTCAAGATACGAATTAAACAAGAACAAGTCTCGTTATTGATCAAAATTAATAAGAACTTAAATTAACTAGATTGATTACATACTACTTGTGTTATTCATATTATAAAGATAAAACAATATAATGTGGAAAAGGAAAAACACAAGACACCTGATATTTTGTTAACGAGGATAACTGCACCTGAACAAAAACCTCGGGACCTCGTCCAACTTTGAAAACCAAATCGTATTAAGCCGCTACAGACACTAGCACATTATCATACTTCAGACTGGAATGCAGTTGAGACCAAAATAACCCTCCACGCAATTCAACTGCGACCGTGCTCTTTACGTCTCTTGAACCTCGTAAAGCCTTACGCAATTAATTCCCTTAGTTGTCGTCATCCTTTAACCTAGGTGAAAACTTTTGATACCAATCTACCTCTAACAGATAAGCTTATCTGATTTCCCTTTTGATACCTTCCTCATAAGTAAGTAACTAGTATCATACATCACTGAATAACCCTCGAAGATTGAAGATTAGAGAAAAAACGAAGACATTTGCTAGAACTTCATCAACAAAAAGGTTTATCAAGACTGACATATCCTATTTACGTATGTCATATACCATTATGCGTTATGAGACTTTTGTGTCCTAGTTGCTAAGTTAGAGTCGTCCTCTTTAACCTAGGTTTCTTTTGAGAAATATAATTAGGTTATGACTTTGAAGGCTCCACTTAGGAATTCGTGAAGCCCGTTTAGACTATCTTTTTCCTGATAGTTTTTGAATCCAGATCTTGTACTTTATCTCTGAGGTTTTCGTAATCTTGGATCATGATTGAGATAAATAAAAATCACAAAGTTCTCTTCGTCTCAAACTTTGTGATTTCTCAAGATAGATATCTAAAATCTTCTTTGATTTGTTTGGATTGTTATTGAGAGGTGGTTAGTAATCCAGGCTTCTCATCTAACTGATTGTAAGTGTTTCACATTCGTGAGGTTTGATGGACTTTGTCTAATGCAAACATATTTTCAAACCTATATTGAAAAATCAAAGGAAAATGAAATAGGCTTGTTTGTTAGAGGCAGATTGGTATCAAAAGTCTTCACAGAGGTTGAAAAAACTCTTAGGATGTAAAGGATGTCGGCTAAGGGAATCAAGTGCGCAGAATCTTGCGAGGTTCAAGAGGCATAAGGAACGTGACTGCGACTGGATTTTTTGGAGGGATAATTCGGTCTCAACTATATTCCAGTTCGAAATCTGATAATAGGTTAGTGTCTGTCGTGGTTTTAATACAGTGTGGTGTTCAAAGCTGGACGAAGTCCCGAGGTTTTTATGCAGGTGTAGTTTCCTCGTTAACAAAATTTCTAGTGTCTTGTTTTTTTACTTTTCCGTATTATATTGTTTATCTTTATAATAGGAATGACGAAAGTAATACATAATCAATCAAGATAATTGAAGTCCTTATTATTTGAGATAAAAAAAAATTATTCTTGTTGAATTCGTATGTTGAAAGATAGATTATAAATTTTTACTTGTTAGAATTCGGATCCTCTTAAATTGGAAACGACTAGATTGATCTTGGATATTGGTTTTAAAGATCATCCAAGAACTCTTGTACCTAATTAGGTTCACGGTCTTTGGGATAAACATATAGATTGTAGAAGATAAAGAGTAAAATTCTATATACAATCTTCTACAAGGGTCTTTACTTTAATGTACTTGTGACTGTATTAGGTTTTGTCCATACAAGTTGTCGAATGAAAAAATTGGTGGAGTACTTGATACTCTCTTCTTTTCAATTTTGCTTACTAGATACTCCACCACCCGAGCGCCGAATGAGGAGGTTAATTAACGAGTTATATAATTTAGTTTTAATTGAATGATAGACTAGTCATGTGTTAACAAAGTACCGAATATATTTGTAGTTTCCTTTAATCCAATATATAGTTGGTTTAATCAATGTAGCTTGCTTTACAATATGAAATATTCAAATTAATTATGATAGTATCTGATGGTGCAAATACAATGACATTTTCACTTATTAAATATAACACAACATAACACTAAACTAAAATGTAAAACGACAGTTAATTAGTTGGTACACTTAAGCACTTCACTCCAACATAAAACACATAGTACATTTCGAGAAATGCTTTCCATATGTGTCTTTTTCCGTAGGATTTGCATATTACCATTGCAATTAAGGGTTTGAGCGTACAATGTGTTTTTTAGTGATCTTCTTATCCACAATGGTTGCATTGTAACTTCTTTAATTTGGCTTTAAGTTTTAAGTTTTTTCACAGTGTGACTACCTTTTCATATTTTTGAGCCTTCGCAGCATCATCTAATAGTTGTGCTTCTTCAAGACAATTGGGATATTGACATTACAAATACCAAATCTTTTACAATAGTGATTGATTGACTATTTTGATGCCTGAATAACTTGCTTGTGGACACTTATAAAAACATCCAAGAGCATTGCATCAGACTATGATTATCTGTATAACATAACAGACAAACCTCTTCTACTTGTATACACAATACTTTTTTCCCTTTGTTTATTGTATACATTTTGATGTTGCGAGTTGAGAATGCTTTCTATAGGTTGTATTTTTAAAAACACTTGTTAATTATGCGTATTTTTATAAGAGAAAACATAGAAGTTATATAATCATTGGTAGTTTTCAAAATATAGGCATTACCAAATGTAACCAAGTTAATTAAATGTAAGTTTAAATGTAACAAGTACCGATTAATTAATAACAAAAGTCTATTTTTTAAATTCTAAAATTTTCGAATAAATTAATAGTACTGCTTCATCTTTTACAAGATATAAAATTAAATAATAAAAGTGGGAATGTTATTTATGCCCCTACTATCCATGGGTCATGCACAAATACCCTTATGGGTCTTTAATAATACCCCCAATGGCATAATCGAAATTATGAACAGGAAAATAATTAACATAATCCCATTTTTAACCTTTACATCTTACGCTTCAGCTTCTTCTTTATTTCTCACCCGAGAAAAACCAATAGAACTCTCACCATCTTCATCTCCGTCGATCGCCACCACCATCTCCATATCCGTCGCCACCACAACCAACGACACCAACACCATCATCGTCTCCATCGCCTTCATCACCATCCCAGTGAATTATCACATATCTCTCTTCTCTTTCATTCCGGCAATCACCACCACCAACAACAACACCCGCATCTACCACCACCATCTGCATCTCTCCTACCACCATCTCAATCGTCGTCGCCATCACCATCACCATCTCAATAACCGCCACTACAATTTATACGTTTGGATTTCAACAGATCTAGAAATCGAGATTTAGGTTTTCGACTTCAATCAAATCTCGAAATCACTGGCCTTGAATCAATGAACACATGGAGTAGATGAAGAGACGTGATATCAAATTAGGGTTTGTAGTGAAACTGAGAGTTACAGAAATTCAGAGACCAAGAGAAATCAGATTTGAAATGGAAGAATCAAAGATGGGTTGAATTTGAGTTATCAATAGTGAAGATTATCCATCAGATTCGAAGATACGGTTTCTGTGTGATGATGTTGAGATGGGGCTTGTTTTGAATTTGCGGTTGATTACAGAGAATGGAGAGTGATGGGTTTCGCTCAGATCGAGAAGAAGAAATAGGATCTAGTGGTTATTGATGTCGATAAGAGAAGATAGTTGCTGCAGTAATGGGTTTGATTTATGAGTCTCAGGCAGGAACTTAACTGAAGAAATCAGTGAAGGAAGAAGAACGTCGATGCATTCAATTTTGGGTGATTCAGTGAATGTTGGTATTGTTGGGGGTTGTTGATTTATTATGAAATTGGGTTTAATTTGAAGGTTATGTTAATGGCAGAGATGGTTAATTGCAGAATGGGTTTTTGAGAATTGCAGTTGAAGTTGATTGTGTTATTATATTAAATTTGTTGGAGATTGATGAAATGTGGATTGAAGGTGTCATTTCTCTGAGATGGAGTGTAACAACCCTACTTTCCACATAACCCCGGTCGATGATTAAATAGAAAGTATGTCGTTAATTTTCTGCAACAAGGTACATAACCACAGAAAACTAGGAACATAGTTCTGTTACAATTGTATATGCAGAAGGGAATTTTATTTCTTAATAAAATAATAAAGATGTCTAAAGAATTGAAACAATGTACTAGACTTCAATAATATAATCCACCTTTAAAAACGAACTAACAAAAGAAAATAAAGTCTACCCAAAGTAAGTATCCCCACTGCCTCACAACTACAAAACGGTAAATTTAAAATAACATAAAGTGAAGATGTCCACCCTCAGTTAGATATCTTCTGAATATCCACCGATACTGGAATCAATCAAACTCCTTCACGAATCCCTAACAATACCTGGAAAAATATAATCAACAGGAGTTAAACTCCAAGCAAGTTCACTCGATCACTGAGCCCCGAAAATATATAAAAAGTTATACAAATAAATCGCAAGCCAAACACGTCACAATAAAAATTAAAAAAAATATATAATCTACTAGTTACCGTAGCGTTACATCGGGACAAATCCGCAGTAACACTATATTGAGTCCAGAACATATCCGCAACAAATCGTTCGAAAAGTATACCGGTGTATACTATCGTGCCTGGGAATACATTTCCCTATCTCAAATTATTCTTTCTTCTGAAATGAGATAAACGAGCACCGGCCTACATAAAGCCTCAAGGCATACGAAATGCTGACCTAGTTTCAAAGGATCTATCATCTATAGAGGGAACTGTTAACACCAAACACATCTGGTCAACAAAATAAAGACGCTACTCATCACAGTCCACACCTGATACAAATTCTCATAGTGACAACAAGTCTGCAAGGAACATTTCAAAAAAAAACAACCGTAACCAACAAAACCAGTGACGCATACGAAATACGGATATCTAGCTTTCCTGCACTCTTGGCTAGACAACAACAATCACTTTATGAAATCATCTTTCCCTTAATTAAGTGTTACACCGTAAGCTGACACATACCAAATTCTTTCAAAATCGTCCACCTGAACCTCTGCACATACCACCTGTATGCTTAGATCAAGTGCTAATCCTAGTAAGATGCTAGAAAGTCATAATATCCCACTTGTTTGGACTATCAATTCTAACATACTCCGTTCCATAATAAGCTATCCATACATAAACCAACGCTCACTTATACAAACTATAGGCTTTGTAACTAATTAGAGACCTATTAATAGATTAACTAACAGTAGTGAAAGAAAGGCTAAATATATCTAGATGATTAATGAAACTAAACCGATCAACAATTATCCATTTAGCAGTCACCTAATCCATGGACAAAAGTGCAGACGACCAAATATCTAGGTTAACTGATTATTCTTCTACCACACTCACCACGTCATGAATCGTGGAACAGATGTACCCCCATAAAACAACCAATAACCAATGATCATCAACCAAAAATAGTTAGACCAAAATCACAAACAGGAATAAATCACTAAAATATATAACTTAGGATATGAACAGATTCAAGCATCAGCCACACAGTTCACGATTGATTCTATAACCACTTCTACATATGTCCAAGACTAAGAGATCTAGAAAACTTGCCTCAAACCAGTAGTAATCAAGTTTTCTCCACTTGTGCAGAAATATTCCTTTCACAGATCCTACCCTAAAGCAAATACAAACAAAGAGAAATCTTATTAAAACTGAAATTTCATCACACACATAGACGAACAGTATAAACAATCTAGCCCTTACCTTCTCCGAAGACTAACTCATGAATCGCTTCACCAATTTTTTTTATCAATCTCATATAACTACGGCGCTATGTTTCTTATGTTTAAAATCTTTTAATACTTCCTCTTTCCCATGCGATCAGGGAGTGGAAGGAAGAGGTCAAAGACCTAATTTACATAATCACTTAGGATAATACTAAATAAAATACTAAGATTCACTAAGGGCCTCCCTTGTATCTAAAACTAATTAGATATTATATACACATTGCTAAAAATTTGAGTATTACAGTCTACCCCACTAGAAAAGGGATTCCGTCCCCGGAATCAAAATTACCTCGTCATTAAAAATATGCGGATGAGAACGACGGATAACATCCTCACGCTCCCATGAAGCATCTCGCTCGTCTTTTGGATTCCATTGCACTTTGACAAATGGTATTTCCCGAGACCGTAATTGCCTTACTTGTCGCTCTACAATACGAATTGGCTTGTCCTCAAAGGTGGCATCTGGTTTCACAACCAACTCACTAAGATCTGCTTGATGAGCTCGCTCCTCATCCCTTAAGTGTTTACGTAACATGGAAACATGAAATACGTTGTGCACTCAGGACAACTGCGGTGGTAAATCCATTTTGGTATGCCACATTTCCAATCTTCTTAGTTATAGGAAAAGGTCCAATAAATCTAGGAGCCAATTTACCTTTCTTCCCAAACCTCATTACTCCTTTCATAGGAGACACCTTGAGTAATACCTCATCTCCGACTTCAAGAGGTAATGGTCGACGCTTCTGTCTCGCATAACTTTTCGTCTACTCCGAGCTTTACGAAGACAATCCTTAACCACTAGGATCTTCTCCGTAGTGAGCTGAACCAAATCAGGCCCCAAAATCTCTTTTCACCAACTTCTACCCAACATGCCGGTGAGCGACAAGGTCTTCCATAAAGAGCTTCAAAAGGAGCCATACCAATACTGACTGATAACTATTATTGTAAGCAAATTCTGCCCATGGTAAATAGTCATCCCAATTTCCTTGGAAATCTAGCACACACGCTCGAAGCATATCCTCCAATATTTGATTAACTCTCTCTGTCTGACCATCGGTCGAGGATGAAATGAAGTACTAAAATCCAAATTCAACCCAAAGCTTGTTGAAAGCTTCTCCAAAATTTCAAGTGAATTGAGCACCCCTATCGTAAAATAATTGACCGGCGTTCCATGCAATACCACAATCTTCTCTACATAGAGCTTACATAATCTATCCACGTCGTAGGTAGTATGCACTGGTAAAAAGTGTCTTTGACTTAGTCAACCGATCCACTATTACCCAAATAGAATCATGTCCTCTCTTTGATCTCTGTAGTCCAACTATAAAATCCATGGAAATATTTTCCCATTTCCATTCGGGTATTGGGAGTGGTTGTAATTCTCCGCCTGGATTTTGGTGCTCAATCTTAACTTCTTTGACATGTTCGGCATTTAGAAACATAGTCCGCAATATCTCGCTTCATACTT
Source organism: Papaver armeniacum (assembly GCA_023531295.1). Classification (NCBI taxonomy): domain Eukaryota; kingdom Viridiplantae; phylum Streptophyta; class Magnoliopsida; order Ranunculales; family Papaveraceae; genus Papaver; species Papaver armeniacum. The sequence goes on from JAJJWW010016729.1 coordinate 60,462, forward strand.
TTCCACCAAAACTGTCTACGCAAATCCTTATACATTTTTGTAGCTCCGGGATGGATAGTGTAGCGACTACGGTGAGCTCCATCTAATACCTCACGTCTGTTCGGGCGTCCACGGTACACATAACCGAGCCTCGAATTCGAAGCCCACCATCCATCCCAACATCAAAATCTTCACTTAAGTCTCCGGATCCAAGTAGTTTCACACACCAATCATCCTTGGACCGAGCCCGAACAATACGGCTAATAAGTGCAGGGTTGTACCACAAGATTTCCCAAAAATGCTTGAGAAGTAGAAGAATTCTTAACGTCTAAGAAAAACTCAACTGACTGTCTCTAACATCTTCCACTCTTCCGCCATCATGAAAGCTAACAAACCCCTTGGTTTTCGACTTAAGGCATCGGCCACAACATTCGCCTTACCGGGGTGATATTATAAGCCGAAAGTATAATCATTGATGAGCTCCATCCATCGACGTTGCCTCATATTCAAATCCTTCTAGGAAAATAGATACTTGAGACTCTTATGATCAAGTGAAAAGTTCAAATCTCTCTCCATACAAGTATGACGCCACAACTTCAGAGCAAAAGGCAACTCCAAGTCATGGGTTGGATAATTCTTCTCATGGACATGCAATTGACTAGACGCATATGTAATAACCTTACCGTCCTGCATCAAAACACATCCCAATCCTAGAAGTGAGGCATACGTGTAAACCACTAGATCCTTTCCTTCTTCGGGTAAGGTCAAAGCTCAGTCCAAGTAAGCTTAATCTTAAGCTCGAAAAGCGTCTTCATACTTAGAATCCCAAACAAACAATACTCCCTTCTTAGTTAGCCTAGTAAGAGGTCCCGAAATACGAGAAAAATCTTTAATGAAATGACGGTAATATCCAGCTAAACCAAGAAAACTTGAATCTCTCGAAACCGTTGTGGGTTGTTTCCAACTCAACACCGCCTCAATCTTGGAAGGGTCTCTGAAACTCCGGATTCGGATATCACATGCCCCAAAAACTTAATCGATTGTTGCCAAAATTCACATTTCGAGAATTTTGCAAACAACCGATGCTCCCTTAAAGTCCGCATCACTAAGCGTAAGTGTTCCATGTGTTGTTCCCGAGTCTTAGAGTACACAAGAATATCATCAATAAAAACAATAACAAACCGATCAAGAAAATCTCTAAATACTCGATTCATCAAGTCCATAAAAACCGCAGTGCATTCGTAAGCCCAAAAGGCATCACCAGAAACTCATAAGAACCATAACGAGTCAGGAATGCAGTCTTAGAAATATCTTGTTCTCTAACAAGAAGCTGATGATAGCCAGATCGCAAATCGATCTTCGAAAACCATATAGCCCCTTTCAACTGGTCAAAAAGATCATTAATCCTAGGTAAAGGATACTTGTTTCTTATCGTGACCTTGTTCGGTTCACGGTAGTCAACACACAATCGTAAAGAACCATCTTTCTTTTTCACAAATAAAACAGAGCACCCCATGGTGAAGAACTACGTCGAATAAATCCTTGACTTAAAAGTGGTCAATCCGAGACTTCAACTCCCGCATTTCCTTTGGAGCCATTCAGTAAAGGAGAACGAGCAATTGGTGTCGTACTGGTTGAAGTTCGATGCGTAACTCCACTTGCCTATTTGGAGGTAATCCAGAACCTCTCGGAACAAATCCGCAAAATCGGACACAACTAGTATACTCGCAATCTGTAGAGACTCATTATCTACTACTTCACCCTCAATATGGCTAAGGAAAGCTTCTACAAATAGACTTGAGATGTAGTCTGCACCACTACCTTAGATTGACCTGGCTTTGCAAAAGTGATTGTCTTGTCAAAGACAATCCAATTGCACAAAGTTAGAAGATAACCGAGTCCATTCCTAATATTACATCGTAAGGAACCATCTCTAACACATAAAGATCCGCCAAATGCTCAACATCTCCAATCATAATAGGACAAGAATCAACCTTGTTACTCAACTCTACCATACTACTCGTAGGAGTAGCAACACATAAAGGAAATTCATACACTTTCATAGAAAGATTTACCATGCGAACTAACTTAATGAGATATGAAAGAATGAGTAGCTCCGGTATCAAATAAAATACTAATGAGCTCTCCTAAAATAAAGAAAGTACCTCCCAAAGTAGCATTCTCCGTCTCGAGAAGGTTGCACAAAGAAAGAGTTGACCTTGGCCACGAGGCTGCACATTATGGTTTGCACCCCAAGGTGTTTGGTTGCTCACGTCTATCTCATTTGTCCGAACTTTCTCTTTGGTATATTCTCGATGCCTTGTGCCCCCTTTCACGACAGTTATAACAAAACCCATAGAAGTTAATTGGTTTGGCAGCAAGAGCCTCGCCTTCAATTTGGAATTATCGCCCCTTCATTACCACCATTCTTGACCACGGTTCCCTTGATTCCAATACCCCTTCCTTTTCTTCCCCGGCTGATCACCTTTTTGAGTGACATTCTGGGTTCATTGGTTCCTACCACTTCCATGTTGACTCAAGAAACCTTTGATGCACGGTCAACCTTATTGTCCTTCTTCAAGTATTCCTCATCCCTCTTATGAGCCAAGAAATCTTGCTCAAGCTCTCGGCACATTCAACAGCCCTAACATATGTGTCAATCATATGATTTGCAACAATATGCCTACGATACACTGAGATTGGACCATAAACAAACCTACGTCTATTTTTTTCAAAGTATCCACCAAGTGTGGTACAAACATCGACAATCTTGAGTATTCAATCTCGTACTCAGAATGCAGATAAAGTACCTCGCTTAAATGAAAGAAACTCTCTCTCCTTAGCATTTCGAATACTCGAGGGAAATACTTGTCATCAAACATACAAATGAAGTCTTGTCCATGTCATGGTGGCATGATCCAATCCACGTGAAGTGAAGTCCACCAAGTATGAGCATCTCCGGTGAGCTCAAAGGTAGCTAATCTCGCTTGAAGACTTGCGGCAAGAAGGTCCTATGGCCCTAAAAATCTTGACCATCTCATCCTTCCATTCATGGGCTATCATTGGGTTATCGGACTTTCCGAGAAAATTCTTTCGGGTTCAACTTCTTGAATCGAAATCGAACCTTTCTATACCTATCTTCCTCGCCACAGAGTGAGTCCTTGGTTACGATGATTGTTGACTTGTCCAAAGATTTTGGTTCATAAATAAACAGTGATTGCATTGCTTGGGCTATTAACCGGGTCGGTCGTGCCATATTCACATTCACAGTCTAATTTCCTAATTGTGGTTCATCTCCACCAATAGGACCACCATTTCCGGTACTACCTTGATGAGTGCTAAATAGTGCATATTTATACACCTTTTTATTGGCATTTTACTCATCTTTTGCGCTTAGGAATCAAATATTATCCCAGATTCTGTGTTTTCTTTGTTTTCAAGAATAAATATTTGTATTAATTAATTTTGTGTTTTTAGGCAATAAATAAAGCTCGGAGAATCTGAGGAGCCAAAAGAGCAAAAGAATTGGAGTCGAGCACCTATGGAGCAGATAGCCAAAGCCCGCGCGCGAATCAGAAGCAACTCATCTACAAGACATGGGCTCGAGCTATCCATCTCCGACCCGCGACCCGGATCCGAGCCCGTACACTCCAAGCCGTTGAGATTTCGTTCTCCCACATCCAACGCTCGCTGCTTCCACGTGCATCAACTCTTGATGTCTGCGCTCAACACCAAAACAATTAAACACTCCTTGGCCGTTCAGATCTTCCCAGCTAAATCCTACGCTCGCTGGAGCCTTCCCATCAAATTTCGATGCATCCGCTATACACTGAATCACCCAACACCCTATACCCTAATCAACCTACCCATTTTCTCTCCATCCTTCTCTCGCTTCTCTTCCCCTCTGCAGAGCTCCAACTCCTCCCCCATGCCTTTGCAGAGCCGCACCATCAACACCATCCCCTCTTCCGTCACCATCACCACCATCGACACCGTGAGCCAACTACCACCCCTATTCCGCCACACCCAAGTTGTGTTTATCTCTAAAATAGCTTCTCATAACCCTAGAAGCTATGTTAAAGATAAACAAGACTAGGGTTCTCTCATAAATCAATCAAGGGAGTCAGAGAAGCATGAGTAGAGCCAACAACTGATTCAGAGAATGGGTGAAGTGTTTTCGATTTATTTTCTCTTTAATTTCGATTTCTGGGAATTAGGGTTATGTATTTTGGGTTGCATGTATAAATAGGAAGTGTTGGTGGATGTTAGAATCATGCCAGGCTAGCCGGAGCGTCAATTAGCTTTTCTTGTGTTCAATTTGTTCTTGTTATGTTTTAATTTACATTTTCAGGGTGTTGTTGAAACCCTAGATAAAATGTTAAGTGAATCATATTGTTGTTGTTATTATTATTGTGCCTCATAGAAGTAGAAGTATGATTAGCCCATTAACCCAATTCTCCTGTGATTGGTTTGTCTTTGTAAGAAGACACCAATACTAGGGGAGAATTAGAGTTAAAAGTTAATCAATTCTACATTAGAAACTTCCGAGGAAGAAGACAGATGCTTAATAGAATAGGAATGTTGATTAGTTAATTAACCAAGGAATCTGTGATAGAGTGTACTATAAAAAGACACTCTATACTAGGGATGAATTAGGAAGATTAGCCGATACATCATACCTTAAAATCTTCTTTAGGAAAGTATAAGAATACAACCTCGGTGGATTACCTTAGCATAGGGTCTAGTGGTGAAAGCAACTACCCTGGTGCTCTCCAATTAGTCATAATTTCATTTAATTGCCTTAGTTTAGTATCACATTTCCATCTCAGTCGCTTCGACAAAACCAAATATTTGAGTTACATACCCCCTGTTGTCACAATACTTCATAGAACTCGAGTTAGGCAAAGCCATAGATCATACTTAAGCACACCCTAGTCCTTGTGGGATCGGCCGTACTTGACGCGTCTCCGATAGACGCCGTGCACTTGCGGTATAACATATAGGCTTAAATTTATACACCTTTAGAGGCCTATCAAGTTTTTGGCGCCGTTGCCGGGGACTTGGCGCGTGCCCTGTGATTTTTGGCTTGACTTCACTGTTTTTCAATCATCTCTGTATATATTCACTTTACAATTTTTGCTTTTAAGTCTGTTTTTAGTATAACTTAGCCCGCATTAGTGTAACTTAGTTTTATCTCGCATTGTAGTTTCATTACCCCTCTCGCTAGTATAACTTAGCTTCTCTTTTTGTTGCATCTTCATTGTTTTGCATTTTCAATTTGTTAGTCGGCTCGCTTGGATGTTAGTATAACTTTTATCATCTCGCATTTTTATCTATATTTTGTAACTTAGTGTGTATCTTAGCCCCGTCTTCATTGTTTATTTGGGAATTGCATCCCTCGAAAATCGACCAGCTCAGTTGAGCCCAGCAGTGCATGCTACACTGCGCTAATGAAGCAAGGAAAGCAATAAGGAGCAGACCACGGTCTTTGCTGACTTTGAGAAGCCGAGCGAGCCCAAAGAAAAGGAAGGAAGGAGCAAACACGGTTGCTATTTGGCTGAACCAGGTTGGTATTTGAACTGCTGGTATTTGAATTGGACACGGAGTTAGCCGAGTCTTGGAGTTGTATGAGCATCTATATTTGTAAACCATCGTGCATTATGAGCATATCCTCGTGAAACAACTCTCGCTATCTCGTGACACTTGAGCAAGTTTGAAACACCGAAATATATGCTTGTATGATTCTGTGACCATAGTGACATCAACTGAGTAGGCTGCCCTGTAATTTTGCTTCTCTTGATCTGTTGAGTCTTCAGACTCTGTTGACTGTGTCACCACTTGCATCTGAGTAGTTACTTATTCCCCTGTGACCATAACTTTCATGTGCCTTGAGCCAAGCTCCAGCCCACTGAAGTTTGTTGAGCTTGTCTTCGCGTCAACTTTGAGCATAAACTTGAGCATACCTTGCGCACACCCCGAGCATGAGCCATTAGAGATGCAACCCGAGCTTACCGTGCTTTGCAGACACTCGTTGAAACTCTTCAACTTGACCCGGTGCTTTGTGTGAAACCTAGCTATAAACCGCTATAAATTGCTATGATTGTGTTGACCCCGTAGCATGTTTTAAAAGCTTAACCAACCCAAACTACCATGTGTCTCGCACAAGTTGCACTTGGTCGTGCAATAGACCAAAGTTCTCACACACTAGGTTTCCTTTGGGTGTGCAACCAAACAATTCCAGCCCCACACAAAACTCAGCCCACATACTCTTGGGCCATTCAACTGGCCGCACTTGTTCCCATAACCTGGTCGAACATAGATGAAGCCCACCTAAGCCGCAAACAACCTGGTCCGTGCAATAGACTAAGCCCGCATCATCCGAAAGGGCTGGGCTCGCACTTAATCGAAGCCCAACTATCGGGCTCAACCTAATCTGGGCTATACATTTTTCAACCTAACTGGCATGTGCAACCAACCGGGGCAGATCATCTAAACTAAGCCCATATCTGTTGGCCATGTGCACACAACCCGGGTGCGAGTTTCACAAATCCTGGGCTTCAAACAACAAACCAAAACTCACTAAAACCAAATTGAGCCCACAAGAAACTGGGCTTCCCACATAAACCAAAGCTCCCAACAAAACCAAAAATGAGCCCATTTAAACCAAACAAAACCCACATAAACCAAACTAGACTTTGAGTTCAATTTGAGTCAATAAATCATGTCGGGATTTTGGTCTCGCATCTGGGATGGAACCAAATCCATTAGAGAGCTTGCTACGGGCACGCTTCACCATATGAAACCCCATAGACCATAATGATTTTAGGGCATATTATGAGCCTTCTCGGGGCCACGACCTTGAGTACTCATACCTAACCATCATGAGCACATGTATCAGTCACCACGGTGGGAGTTGAACAATTTTATACTCCCAGACTCCTTGTTTACAATCACTAATGGAAACGCTCATGGAACAAAATGCTAGGCTTGAAGCGAATGCAATACATGACCATCCATATAGCAACATGCATGATCATCCCTTCTCTAGTGAACCATGTGCACAACCATTTAATGATTATTCATATGAAACATGCATACCCACTATTCAAGACTCTCCCTCCATTGAACAATGTCACATGTTCTTAAAGATGAACCTTATTCATTTAGAAAAGGAATAATGGAAGGCAGTTCATGATAGGATGATTATTGTCCCTAATAAAGTAAATCTTGAAAATAGTGTTTCTATTCCTACTCATGCAACTAACACTGAATATGAACCTAATCTAGAGGTAAATGAGTATACTAGAAATGCTAATAGGGAAATGCATATTTGTTATGATGATGATGATGATGAATATGATATGTTAGAAGAGCATGTGTATGCAGATAATATGATAGAATCTTTGAGTTCAGAGACGTTAGGCGTCTCTTCTGTGAACCCTATGAATGACACTTCTTCTAACATTCATACATGTGATCTTAACTATGAGCTTAGTTTTGTGAAATTCTTCAGTGAATGTGAGCATGCTACACAACTTGTTTGTGAATTAAGAAAGGATGAATCTTACGTTGACACTAATGTTCTTTTGGATCATAATATTATTTTTGTGTCCCGATTCCCGCCCATGTCGCAATATGTTGCCTCCTCTGATGAATTTGACATGGAAATTGATGAATTGTCCTGTGAAAATGAACATGATTTACCCACTTCTGATCTTAGGAAAGTGTGTGATGGTGCAAATGATTTTATAAATGAAAACAACTTAGATGTACCTAACCTCTCTCCTGAGTCACAAATTGAAACTCCTTCACCCAACCTAGGTGTAGTTTGTCACAAAATTGCAAAACCAACTTTTCTAAAAATGCCTAACTTAGGCCTAGAGCTTTGTGCTTCCCAAGTCCTCTTGGACTATTTTGCATCAAAGTATAACACTCTTAAGGAGCCACAGTTGGAATGTGTATGTCTTTCAGTAATTAGCAAAACTCATTTCGAGTTAGACCTTTTGCATGATGTACCTTTAAAATTGCAAGATTTTGTTCTCACAAACACACCTGTTCACAAGTTTAGGTTTGGAGGAAACTCCTTCACATCTGCAGATCTTACTTGCACTCTCATGTTATATCGTGTAAGGTCGCGATGTTTGTATATATTTTCTATTGGGTTGATCCTCAACTCTTTAGATTGTTAGTTTATGGTGAATTTTCATTGTATATATCCAGTAGGACTTGTTAAATTTTCTTTTCTTGAATCGGTTGAGTCTTCATGCGCATATATTATGCTAATCCGATATGATCTCCGTTGAGAATGTTGGATTTTAGCCTTGACTAATGAAGCTCAACCTTGCTCCCCGCCATACCGGTAATCTCTTCCCTTTTCTCTTATCAAAGATAGTTCTCTTGGTATGTGATTGTTTAAATTTTTCCTATCTGTCGACACATTGAGGACAATGTTTGATTTAGGTTTGGGGTGCATTTGCATTTAGAGTTTTTAGTCTTTTATTTTACATTTTATTTTCAAAAAAAAAAAAAAAAAAAAAAAAAAAATCAAAACTCTTTTGTAAAAACCTCCAACTTTTAGAGATTTTAGAGTCACTAGCATGCTTCTAGCTATGTTTACATAGAGAATCGACCGAAATAACAGAACTTGGAAGTGCCTTAGGAGAACACAATCGGGTTCCTTAGTTGATTAGAGCGTTAAAGTTGGATTTAACCATACGGGAGGGCGAATTAGGTCTTTGTTAGATATTCGGTAGTAGAATTGTGATCACCCATAGTGGAGACTACCCATTTTACATCAAGTGAGGCACCAACCTTCAATTTTTTTGCAACTTTCTAGAAAAGTTTGTTAGAGTGTGTGTCACCTTACGTAAATTAGGGTAGGAATGGTGAGCTACCCAACTTCGCACCAATTTAAGACTACTTTTGATCTCTTGAGTGCTAGTTTTGTCAATCATGAGGGTGACGTCTAAAGATGAAAACTCCTTCTAAATATCGATTTGCAGTTAGCATCACTCTCTCTCAATCAGCCAAGACCCATAGAAACACATCATCGTCAACAAACGGAGCATCATCGAATATGGAAAGAAAAATTGATATAGTCCAAGGTTTATGTGCAACAAAGAAAAGAAAATAGGATGAGAATTAATAAAATTTATAAAATCAAGACAATACAAGTGTGGAAAAATTGAGTGATAAAGTCCTTTGTCCATGGAGTTAGTTGTTTCATTATTTGTATTTTTATTTTCACTTATTGTAATGAAAAAAAAAAAAAAATCAAAAAAATATATTGTAGTTTATTTTTGCTACCACCATGGTAAAGAAGAATTTAAAAAAGAAAAATCCAAACAACAAGGAATTTGAGTAGAAAAGTTAAAAATTGTCAAGTTTTGTGAAGTTTAGAAGTTCGTCATCAACATTTGAAGACCGAAGACCGAAGATTGAAGACGTTTCTATGGTTCTTATGAGAGAGTGATATTAATTGCCGATCGGGTGAGAAGTGAGTGAGTACTCCCACCCCTTTCTAATGGTTGATTTCCTTTCTTAGAGATCATCAGAAAAAGATTCTTTTTGTCCACACCTCTGTGGAGTCTCCGATTTTATTTCGGAAGGTTATCCTTCTTACCTACAACGTGTGCGGGATTTCTCTCTTTATTCCCGCCGCACACATGAGAGACTAAAAAAGCGATCTTTTTGAGTGCAATTATCATAAAACCCTAATGGTGAGGCGAAGTTGAGACTTATGATCACAATCGAATCCGAATTCTTTCATATGGTATGGTTACTTCTCGCTCAAAGCACTTAAGGATGAGAATGCGTTCTTTGGTAGTTCTAACTTGTTACTAGCATGCGAAACTCTATGTCCTCATAGCTTCTAGGATGCTTGAGACTCTTTTACACTCGAAGTTGGAGAAGGTTTTGTGGGTACACCTCGGTAAACCCTCACGAGACTACAACTCGTCCACTAGGGACACCTAGGGTTTAAAGGCTTAGTGCATACGCTAAATGCATTCGAGAGATCTCGCGAGGGGTATAGTTAGGATTTCTTATTTTCTGTTTCACTTGAGGACAAGTAAAATTCAGGTTTGGGGGTATTTGATGAGTGCTAAATAGTGCATATTTATACACCTTTTTATTGGCATTTTACTCATCTTTTGCGCTTAGGAATCAGATATTATCCCAGATTCTGTGTTTTCTTTGTTTTCAAGAATAAATATTTGTATTAATTAATTTTGTGTTTTTTGGCAATAAATAAAGCTCGGAGAATCTGAGGAGCCAAAAGAGCAAAAGAATTGGAGTCGAGCACCTATGGAGCAGATAGCCAAAGCCCGCGCGTGAATCAGAAGCAACTCATCTACAAGACATGGGCTCGAGCTATCCATCTCCGACCCGCGACCCGGATCCGAGCCCGTACACTCCAAGCCGTTGAGATTTCGTTCTCCCACATCCAACGCTCGCTGCTTCCACGTGCATCAACTCTTGATGTCTGCGCTCAACACCAAAACAATTAAACACTCTTTGGCCGTTCAGATCTTCCCAGCTAAATCCTACGCTCGCTGGAGCCTTCCCATCAAATTTCGATGCATCCGCTATACACTTTGAATCACCCAACACCCTATACCCTAATCAACCTACCCATTTTCTCTCCATCCTTCTCTCGCTTCTCTTCCCCTCTGCAGCTCCAACTCCTCCCCCATGCCTTTGCAGAGCCGCACCATCACCACCATCCCTCTTCGTCACCATCACCACCACTGACACCAGAGCCAACTACCACCCCTATTCCGCCACACCCAAGTTGTGTTTATCTCTAAAATAGCTTCTCATAACCCTAGAAGCCATGTTAAAGATAAACAAGACTAGGGTTCTCTCATAAATCAATCAAGGGAGTCAGAGAAGCATGAGTAGAGCCAACAACTGATTCAGAGAATGGGTGAAGTGTTTTCGATTTATTTTCTCTTTAATTTCGATTTCTGGGAATTAGGGTTATGTATTTTGGGTTGCATGTATAAATAGGAAGTGTTGGTGGATGTTAGAATCATGCCTGGGCTAGCCAGAGCGTCAATTAGCTTTTCTTGTGTTCAATTTGTTCTTGTTATGTTTTAATTTACATTTCCAGGGTGTTGTTGAAACCCTAGATAAAATGTTAAGTGAATCATATTGTTGTTGTTATTATTATTGTGCCTCATAGAAGTAGAAGTATGATTAGCCCATTAACCCAATTCTCCTGTGATTGGCTGTGCTGTAAGAAGACAGCCAATACTAGGGGAGAATTAGAGTTAAAAGTTAATCAATTCTACATTAGAAACTTTCAGGGAAGAAGACAGATGCTTAATAGAATAGGAATGTTGATTAGTTAATTAACCAAGGAATCTGTGATAGAGTGTACTATAAAAAGACACTCTATACTAGGGATGAATTAGGAAGATTAGCCGATACATCATACCTTAAAATCGTCTTTAGGAAAGTATAAGAATACAACCTCGGTGGATTACCTTAGCATAGGGTCTAGTGGTGAAAGCAACTACCCCGGGTGCTCTCCAATTAGTCATAATTTCATTTAATTGCCTTAGTTTAGTATCACATTTCCATCTCAGTCGCTTCGACAAAACCAAATATTTGAGTTACATACCCCCGTTGTCACAATACTTCATAGAACTCGTTAGGCAAAGCCATAGATCATACTTAAGCACACCCTAGTCCTTGTGGGATCGACCCGTACTTGCCGCGTCTCCGATAGACGCCGTGCACTTGCGGTATAACATATAGGCTTAAATTTATACACCTTTAGAGGCCTATCATACCTCTTCCAGTACCAGTACGTCTCCTAGTACCGCGCCTTGACATTCCTATATAAGTCAATGATAATCTTAGAAAACAATACAATAAATATACTAATATTTATAAAGCATATCCAAACCATGGATATACATAACGGAACGTCCTAGGCTCACTCCCCCCAAGTCCTAAAGTTACTCTAACCTAAGCTCATGATACCAACTGTAAGAACCCTACTTTCCACATAACCCCGGCCGATGATTAAATAGAAAGTATGTCGTTAATTTTCTGCAACAAGGTACATAACCACAGAAAACTAGGAACATAGTTCTGTTACAATTGTATATGCAGAAGAGAATTTTATTTCTTAATAAAATAATAAAGATGTCTAAAGAATTGAAACAATGTACTAGACTTCAATAATATAATCCACCTTTAAAAACGAACTAACAAAAGAAAATAAAGTCTACCCAAAGTAAGTATCCCCACCGCCTCACAACTACAAAACGGTAAATTTAAAATAACATAAGAAGTGAAGATGTCCACCCTCGGTTAGATATCTTGAATATCCACCGATCTGGAATCAATCAAACTCCTTCACGAATCCCTAACAATACCTGGAAAAATATAATCAACATGAGTTAAACTCCAAGCAAGTTCACTCGATCACTGAGCCCCGAAAATATATAAAAAGTTATACAAATAAATCGCAAGCCAAACACGTCACAATAAAAATTAAAAAAAATATATAATCTACTAGTTACCAGTAGCGTCACAAAGGACAAATCCGCATAACACTATATTGAGTCCGAACATATCCGCAACAAATCGTTCAAAAGTATACCGGTGGATACTATCGTGCCTGGGAATACATTTCCCTATCTCAAATTATTCTTTCTTCTGAAATGAGATGAACGAGCACCGGCCTACATAAAGCCTCAAGGCATACGAAATGCTGACCTAGTTTCAAAGGATCTATCATCTATAGAGGGAACTGTTAACACCAAACACATCTGGTCAACAAAATAAAGACGCTACTCATCACAGTCCACACCTGATACAAATTCTCATAGTGACAACAAGTCTGCAAGGAACATTTCAAAAAACAACCGTAACCAACAAAACCAGTGACGCATACGAAATACGGATATCTAGCTTTCCTGCACTCTTGGCTAGACAACAACAATCACTTTATGAAATCATCTTTCCCTTAATTAAGTGTTACACCGTATACCAAATTCTTTCAAAATCGTCCACCTGAACCTCTGCACATACCACCTGTATGCTTAGATCAAGTGCTAATCCTAGTAAGATGCTAGAAAGTCATAATATCCCACTTGTTTGGACTATCAATTCTAACATACTCCGTTCCATAATAAGCTATCCATACATAAACCAACGCTGACTTATACAAACTATAGGCTTTGTAACTAATTAGAGACCTATTAATAGATTAACTAACAGTAGTGAAAGAAAGGCTAAATATATCTAGATGATTAATGAAACTAAACCGATCAACAATTATCCATTTAGCACCACCTAATCCATGGACAAAAGTGCATCGACCAAATATCTAGGTTAACTGATTATTCTTCTACCACACTCACCACGTCATGAATCATGGAACAGATGTACCCCCATAAAACAACCAATAACCAATGATCATCAACCAAAAATAGTTAGACCAAAATCACAAACAGGAATAAATCACTAAAATATATAACTTAGGATATGAACAGATTCAAGCATCAGCCACACAGTTCACGATTGATTCTATAACCACTTCTACATATGTCCAAGACTAAGAGATCTAGAAAACTTGCCTCAAACCAGTAGTAATCAAGTTTTCTCCACTTGTGCAGAAATATTCCTTTCACAGATCCTACCCTAAAGCAAATACAAACAAAGAGAAATCTTATTAAAACTGAAATTTCATCACACACACAGACGAACAGTATAAACAATCTAGCCCTTACCTTCTCCGAAGAATAACTCATGAATCGCTTCACCAATTTTTTTTATCAATCTCATATAACTACGGCGCTATGTTTCTTATGTTTAAAATCTTTTAATACTTCCTCTTTCCCATGCGATCAGGGAGTGGAAGGAAGAGGTCAAAGGCCTAATTTACATAATCACTTAGGATAATACTAAATAAAATACTAAGATTCACTAAGGGCCTCCCTTGTATCTAAAACTAATTAGATATTATATACACATTGCTAAAAATTTGAGTATTACATGGAGAAGCTGAGTACTTGGTGATACTGCATATTACATGGAAGTTGTGGACTTTTGGAGGCAGTGCAGAGATGAGAATGAATGGGATTGAGTATGAGATACAGATGCAAGACAAGATGGAGTCAGTGATGTTGTTAGAAGCATATGAGATGATCTGAGAAATAGCAGGAAGATGTAGGTACAAGCAATGGTAGGTTTTTATGATAATGTACATGAACTGGGATAGCATATGGAGTCTTGGGTATGGTGGTCTTGAACTGCAACATATAGTGACATGAAGTTGCATAGTGTTTGTGGTGTTTTGGAAATGGTGGAACTGAAATTGTAATATTGCAGGGTTAGTGTTTGAATGAAGTGGAGGTGGTTTGTTGTGTTAGAAGTAGTGGTTTGTTGTAGTGGACTTGTGTTGGATGCCTCAAACTATTGGAGACAAGTTGACCAAGTTGCTTCCGCTATTGGAGACAGCTTGAGCTAGTTGCTTCCTTTTTTTGGAGACAACTTGAGAAAGTTGCTTTCACTTTTGGAGGCAACTTGAGCTGGTTGATTCCAGATTGGAGGCAACTTGAGATAGTTGATTCCAGTTCTGAGGCAACTTGGTTATGTTTTTGGGTCCATTCATTCATCGGAAATTATCTTATACCTATATCTTAGAGTAGTTGTGACGAATTTGTGGTGCAATGGTAACACAAGGTTGTGTTGAGTTGCTGATGATGGTTGTGTTGCTGATGATCATGGTTTAAAGTCAACAGGGTAGATGAATGCTTAGGAAGTTGAGAAGGAACTCAATATGTATCCAGGCATTGAAAGAAGAACAAGAAGTTGTTACTACTTGTGTGTTGCTGATGGTGTTTGATTAGGGGCATGGAAGTGACTGCAGCTATCGGCTCATGTTGCAAGTGTGCATAGACGGTTGTGGTCATGAAGCTGTTGCAGGTAGAGTTGCAGTAGCAGAGATGGAGGATGTGGTATTGTATGGTAGTGCTTTGAATTGTTGGTTGAGCATTGATGGTGTGGCGAACCTATGGTGCAATGGTAGCACAATTGACTATATGTCAGAAGATGTGTGTTCGACTCACACTAGGTTCACTTATTTGTGTATAATTTTTATTTTTTTGGAGACAACTTGTGCTAGTTGCTTCCATATGTGGAGACAACTTGAGCTAGTTGCCTCCATTATTAAAGACAACTTCAAAGAAGTTGCCTCAGATTTGGAGACAACTTTGTGACAAGTTGCCTCTAGATGATGGTGGTGGAATTGGTGGTTCTTTGGTGGTGATTGGTGGCGGTGGATGAAAGTGGTGGTGGTTGGTGGCAGTGGTGGGTAGTGGTGGTGGTTGTCGGTGGTGCTGGTTGTCGGTGGTGGTAGTTGGCGGTGGTGGTTGGCGGTGGTGGTGGTTGTGGTGGTTGGTGGTGGTGGTGGACAGTGGTGGTGGTTGGCGGTGGTGGACAGTGGTGGTTGTTGGCGGCGGTGGTGGTGGTCGTCGGTGGTGGTTGTTGGCAATGGTGGTGGTGGTTGGCGGTGGTGGACAATGGTGATAGCGGACAGTAGATGTTTTCTTATTTTGTTTGTATTTTTGTATTTTTTTTGAATAGTGGTTAGTGGTAATGGTTTTGTATATACATTACAAAAAAGAGGGTATTTTAGTAATGTATTATCCTTAGGGGTATTTTTAAAGTTCAAAGGGGTATATTTGTGATAGGTGTCATAAACACCTTGATATTTATCTATTGTTTATGCTTTCTTGGCGAGTTTTCATGTAAATTATGTATCTTATGATTGCTTTTGAGTTTATTAGGTGCAATGGAGTCATTATGCGCAAAAGAAGGAGAAAACGTCCATTTGGAGCGTAGAAGTAAAAAGGTCAATTCACATGCGAGTGCTACTTGGAGGCAACAAAGATTATGCAGCGAATGAAGTGAAGAATGAGCTATCAGTTCCGCACAACTGACAATTGAGCAAGAAAATAATGGGCAGTCAGTTCTTTGAAACTGACAGGCCAAATATCCTTGGTTGACCCTTATCCATTTCACCAAGGTGGCCATATCCACTAGCTTTTTCCTACACAGCCCTAAAGTCTAGAGAAGAATTATCTTTTCGTTATTTTCTTCCCCTGAAAGTGAGAGGAGGAGGCTACACACATTTAATGTGTCTGAAATTGAATGAAGGCGTTGATGTGAATCTGAGAATCAGGGAGGAAACGAGATTGAAGAAATGGGTTTTAGCTAATTGTGTTGTGACGAATCATGCCGTTGATTGAAGGGGAGATGACGATGCTGGTAATGGAGAAATTAGATCGAGAAGGAACTGAGGATGATGTTGGGTGATGACTGTGTTGATTGAACAGGTTCGAGAGATTCATGATGAGTACAGTGATGAAATTGAAGAAGATTGATAAATTTCTGAGAGTTTCTGATGGAGTTCGAGTTTACAAAGGGTATCAGAAGAAGGGTTTTGGAATATTGCTGTTAAGAACTCGAATTTGAAGTCAAGAGATGAAAGTGAAATTAGGGGTTCGTTTTGCTGGGGATGTTTGAGTTTATGCCATGGAATTACAGAGAAGAACAGGGAGAAAGAAGGGTTTCAATGAATTGAATCTAAGACAGAAACTAGGGTTTGCCTTGAATTTGTGGTCTGCTGTGAAGATTCAGGCGCTGCAACAAGGGTTTTTGATTCTGTATTGCAACTCCGATTTTGATTATGCAGACAAGGAAGATGGAAGAATTGGAGCATTATGAGCATCTGATGTTGTTGGTTTGAAGGTCGTGTGGCTGGAGTTTGGAGCTAATACAATAGCAGAATGAGCTTCAGAGAATGTATTAATTTGAGTTGCATAGTTGTTGCAGTTGAATGGGTTTGAGTTTGCTGTTGGTAAGCGCCTAAAGGAGAAGCTGGATATGAAGAATGAGGGTCTGGTGGCATTGAGGCAGATAGGAGAAACAAATGAGATAGGTGCTGCTTGCTATTGGTGGTCTGGGAAGTAGAATGGTTGTGTGCTGCTATGAATTAGTCCTAGGCAGAGATGAATGGATGTTCTGCAATTGGTGGTTACAGCGGAGCAGTTGAGCTTAATGCGTGCTAAGGACGAGCAATAGGTTCGGGTGGTGCTGTAATGAGTCTGTGGCAGCTCAGATGGAATGGAAATGTTGTAGCAGATGTGTGTTGGTGGTTGTTGTTGAGACAGGGAAGGCCAAGAGGACGCAATGCAGTTTGCAGTTGGTGGTAATGAATTGCTACAGTTTCATATGGTGTTGGTATGCAGGGTATATTGCAGTGACTTGTGTGTGAAGTGCAGTTGCAAAGAAAGAGAGCTTGGTGCTGCAATGAGCAAACTGCAGGAATGAAGTTCAGTTACAAGTAATGATGCCAGGAATGTGAAGCTGCAGTTCAATTGAATCTAAGATGCGAGTCACGGGTTTCTGGAGGAGATCGATGGAGAGTAAATAAAACTCTTGTCTGAGATTACAGGGAAGATTGAGAAGCTGTTGTTGTGAATAGACATGGTACTGACCAAGAAGTGCAATGCAGGGAAAGCGAGCTGGTGATTGTTTTCTGCGGAATACGATGGGTTCGAGTTGCATATGCATTTGCAGGTGCAGGCTGAGGATGTAGAGAAAATGGGAAGTGATTGCAATACATGATATCAGCTAAGAAGTGGTATAGACTGTGTGCTTATGAGTCAGGTATTGGTAGAGGAAACATGGGCATGAGGAAGAGCTGAAGTTGCACATGATGCTGCAGAATGGAGATGGTTGTGTCTGTGTGTTAACTGATGGTGCTATGGAATATTTCTGTTGAAATTAGTATAGCAGTTGACAGGGGCTGAGTACAGTGGTATGTTCATATTTGGAATGGCAGAGGAGGCTTGAGATAACCTGGGATTTGGGTACAAGCTCTTACAAAAGATATGCAAGACAAGATGGAGTCGAGCAAGACAGTGACTCTGGTTATGTTGCAGAGTTGAGTAACTACTGGTGTTGTGAGCTAGAATTATAGGTGCAACTAGAATGGGTAGAATTCTTGGATTGAGAACATGACAAGGCAGTGGATTTGGTGAGCTGTATGCAGTTTAGAACAAGAAGTGAAAGACAAGGTGCTGGTGCAACTTGAATGAAACTGCAGTTTGAATGGTTTGTGAATGGATGATGTGTGTGTATGAATGTTGTGCAGGGATGGAGTTATGGAATGGCCTGTATTTGGCCGGGAAAACATGCCAGAACAGTCAAAACTCGGCTGGGTCTCGACTCAGGCGAGTTAACCCGCCGATTCAGCCGAGTTGACTCATCGATCCAGGTCTTACTCAAATGGCCTTGGACTGTGTTTGACCGGGCTTGGCTAATGGGCTGAGAGACTTAATTTGGAATCGTGGGCAGAGTTGAGAGTGATATAAAAAAGGGTTTGAGAACACTTTAGGGGGATCTTTTGCCTCTACTTTGTTTTCTAGGGTTTAGAAACATGATAGGTTTTCTCTTCCTTCTTGTTATGAACTCCATGAATATGAGTACCTAGTTTTTATTGTTGGTTATGGAATAAGTTGGATTTCCAAATATGGGTTTTAATATGATAAATTAGTTTTGTCTCCATATTATCGTTTATAATTCACCATCAATATTGTTACATGATATGAATGCTTGTTTAGTCGAGTCGTGAATCGATTGAGTTTGCTTTCATCTTTATTGCTAGATTAGGGTTATTATACGCAAAAGTGATAATTCCTGATTGCAAGTAGCATAAATATTATAATTTGTAGTGATATATTCTTATGATCTTATGTGAACCATAACCTTTGTTAAATCGGATTAGTGCTTTTACACGTTCGATTGCTTTGATTGACCTGATTTCATAGAACTTAACGCATCTAGGGAATTAAACTTGATTAGTGCTTTTACACGTTAGGTTGTTCTCTAAGATAGAATTCATATTCGCATCTTTTAATGTGTTTGTTGATGACAAGAGGAGATTTATGGATATTCTTGCGATCAAGGTATTCTAGGGCCTTTGATAAAATTTGAGATTAAAATATCAATTCTAGTTATTGTGTTGAAAACATGTTTGTGATTGAAGATGAAATCCATGACCAATACTTTCTCATCCTTGATTTGATTTGTTTACCTTTATTGTTTGCTTTCATTTTAGTTTAGTTTATAAAAATCAGAAAACCCCCGTGTTATTTATAAGATACCAAAACATATTGACAACCCAAGTCCTCTCTGTGGGAACGATCCTTTCTTGCCCTTGCTTCATTATATATTTTGAGTAGTAAGAAAGTGTAATTTATTTTTGACGCCTACGACAACGATCAATTTGCAATGGGTCTCATAGTAGGGGTATATAGATAATTTTCCCATAATAAAGACTTCAGAAAAATCTCGGACAATCTTTGGCCTCCTAGTTATCTTCAGTTAACGTAACTTTCATCCAATGTGCTCTTGAACAGTCTTTCCTTGGTTTTTGTAACTTTGGTTGTTAATTTTGGAAACTTGAGCTCTTCTTTACCTTTTAGCAAGACATTTCTTAGGTTAACTTCTAAAACTTGCACTATTCTTACCTTTTACTATTCTCAAAATTTTAAAACTAGCACATATCTTATCAATAGAAACTTCGAGTTTGGCTTCAGAAATTTACGACATTTCAATTGAGAAATTTAAAGAACTTGAAGAAATTTTAGTATAAAAAAATTCTTCAGAAGAGTGCATTTTGGTGTGAGTTAAGTGTTTGAAAGTGAGTGAAATTTATAGGGGTGAAAATACAGCCTTTTTTTTACCGTTAGAATATGGTCCTTATCGGTGATAATTAGACAAATCGGCCGATTTGTTTAATTATCACCGATAAACTATTCTCCTACTGTGAGAAAATGATTTTGCCCATCGACGTGGACTACTAAATGGTAAAATTTTAAAAGTCTTATCGATTTGTTCTAACCATTCGGTAATAACCTAAATAGTAATAGGTACACACACCCACGCATCAAAGTGTTACATCTTTGGAAGTTAGTTGTATTTGATGTAGACACCTCGTCGGGAAAAAAATGGCTTTGCGAGGGAATTTATTCTCGCAAAATAACTTTTTTAGTTTCAAAAAATCTTAAACCCAATCATATATATATATATATAATACTAAGAAGAAATATTATTACTCAAAAAATAGTATCGACAATGTTTATATCCTCAAATATCTTGCATTAGCAATAAAAATTAGGAGATGATTGTTCCAAACCTTCAAATTTTTAAAGACTATTGCATTCCTTGCTAGTTTGTCCGCGGGCTTGTTACAGTTTCTCTTAATGAGCTTGCAAATCTGTAGAGACTGATTTTTTTTTAATAAGAAATAAATTTATTAATCGAAGAATTACAAATGTTTATCCTCTTGAAGACATAATGATATCCAAGAAGGAAATTGCACACACCATTCATCCTCACTAGTAATATTCCTCGCGTGTTTTGCGAGAGAATCTACATGATTAGCATCTCTCGTGTACATAAGTACTTGGATCCATTCTTCAATGTTATCGTTATGGATCTACCTGCAATGAAAGCGATTTGAAAAAGAGTTATAATTTTTCCGGGATTGTCTTCTTACGGCTAATGCTTTAGAAATAACCTTATAAGAGGTATTACATAAACTTATGGGTCTGAAGTCAGCAGCTTGTTAGGACAATTGGTCTTAGGAATTCAAGTTATGAAGTTATGATTCATCTGCTTGAGTAAATGACCAGAACGAAAGAAAGCTTCACAACTTTCACCAAGTTTTCTCCTACAATATTCCACAAAAATGACAGACTTAATCTCATCACTAGAAGGAATTGCAATCAGCATAACATTATCATCAGCAAAAATACATGGAGATATGAAAGCATGATAGTTATATGCATGAGGAGGATTAGATGATCTACTCATGTTAAGAAAGTGAGGATTAGCAATATCTTTCCTCTCGATTAACCAAATGCCCTAAGTATCCTGTAAGGTATCAACTTGAGTTCTTCTCCTTCTAAAATTTATTTTATGATGAAAATAAGCAGTGTTTCTATCCCTAGAAGCATGTCATCTTCTTTTCCTCTTTGGCCATAAAAATCATACTCAACATTATACCAATAAGCTAATCTATCCTGCAGGATCAACTGTTGTCTCTAAAACACATCTTGTTCAGTCTGAAGAGTTTATATGTACCAACAGTATCCCTAGTAGTAAATGGTTGGTTTTTCAACTTCTTTGCTTTTCATCTCGATGAAAACAATTAACAAGAAACAAAGTTTTCCCGAATGCACATAAACTTCTTTGCTTATATTTCCTATTAATACTAACTAGTAATATAACGATAGTAGGATCATCCCCACATAGAACTGTGTAATTGAGATGTTATTCATATTAGAAAACCTGGCATTTTTAGGGGCGACCCCAAAAGAATTAGGGGCGAATTTTTTATTCCCAACCCATATACACCGTTAAGGGATGTCCAAAAACGCGGAGAATACGTTAATGTCCTTACATAATCGGAAGTTATTTTGTGCCCGATTATTATAAAGCAATCGGAAGCTTAGTAACGATATTATACTACCGATTAATATCGATTTTGTGACAAACTCGTATCTGGCTTCTATAACAATCGGTAGGAAAAAGAACCTCACGAGACTACCGATTGATAAAGTATAGAAATAAGAAATCTTTTGAATTTTGCAATGGTGAAATTTGGGGCTCCTATATAATCGGACAAATAAAAAAATGTCTAAGCTAACGATTTAGGGCTTCCCATAATCGGGATGGTAAAAGTAACAATTCCTACCGATTATGGTAGATTTCAAATTTCCTACAATGAAGGATTATAGAAAACCGATTTTGGGGGCAACCTATAATCGAAAGGTTAAGTAATCTATTAATCTTCCGATTATGGCTACATCCAAAAGACGAACCAAATGGTTATGGTCTGGCTCCGTACCTTCGAAACTGGCTGAACTGGCAAAGGTTCAATTTGGGGCTTCCAATAATCGTAGGTTATAAGTAACCCCTCTACCGATTTTGGGCTACTCAACAATCGGTAACTAATGAGGTGGTATTACCTACCGATTAATAACCGTTTGTAGAGATAAAACCAATGTCAACCTAAATTCATTTCATTTCATTTCTTTTCAACTTCAACTCCTCTTCTCCTCCTCCGATTGCATAGAGGAAAACTTTCCCCCTCGTTCAACTCCACACTATACATCGTTAATCGTCGAATCGAATCATCACGATTATTCTCTATAAAGATGAAAGAAAAGGAACGTAAGAAAGCTCGAACCAAAAACGTAGTGTGCGGTGAGGATCCAATATTGGATTGCATGCCCGTAATAAAGAGGTTTTAACTCACGAACCCGAAGAACACGAAGAAGATGAAGTCCTCGATGTAGGCGACACGATAGCCAAACTCTCGAGACAACTTGAAATGGCGCTGATTAGGTAAGATTATACCATTAATTTGGTTTATATTGCTTCAATTCGACGAATCCATGTTTTTTTTAGGGTTTGAGTTATTACCCAGATTGTAGGTTAGTTATTGTTTTAAACTTCCGATTGTGGTCGAATTCTTCATTTCACAAGAACATTTGTCATATTCGGGTGGTAAATATTTAGGTTTCCTACCGATTATAGAACGTTTTTCATTACTGAGGCCTAAATCGATCATAATCGGAAGTTAATTGTGTTTTGGGCTTCCGAATATACTAGGGAAGAACAAGTATTAGAGATGCAATAATCGGGTGATATATTTTGTAATGTCCTTCCATTGTTTAGGGTGAACCACTTGAGTAATTTCTGGACACAAAGTGATGCATATTCGGTAGAAATTAGTTTTGTAAGGCTTCCGATTGTGATGCATTCGGAAGGGTGGACTTTTTATGACTTTCGATTATTGGTATTCGAAGGGTTATGTTTAAATTTAGCTTCGATTATTGTAGTGTAGATAAACATATTTGAACACCAAAAATTTTCTTTGTTTCCGATTATACGTATTCGGCAAACTTTAGGTGAACCGATATTTACGATTGAGCGTAATCGGGGGCAATTGGTTAACTCAACCGGAGCATTGGTTTTACATTAACTTCCGATTATATAGTTTACGAACATGTTGTACTTTCTTTTATTGTTTAGGGATAGGCGAGGTAAAAAAATCGAAGATGCAATTGCCTCAACTAGTGAAAGGAATGAAAGGCATCGTAACTCGATGCCTAGTGCAAGGAGAGCTAGGACTGCTAAAGCCGCTTCAAGTGCTCAAGATGGAACTCAACAAGCAAGTCAAGAAGGTGTTCAACCAAGTGCCCCTCAATCAGAACTGGTTCAAGAAGGTGTTCAACCAAGTGCCTCTCAATCACAACCAGTTCAAGAAGGTGTTCAACCAAGTGCTCCACAATCACAAGCAGAAATTCAACTAGAAGCACTGATAGGTGTCTAAAACACCTAATTTACTATCTAGTATTTATGCTTTCTTTGCGAGTTTTCTTGTAAATTATGTATCTTATGTTTACTTTTGAGTTTATTAGGTGCAATGGAGTCATTTGGATCCAAAAGAAGTGAAAATAGCTACAAAAGTGAAGTCACAAGTGAAGAAGGGCCAAAGACCAATTGGAACTCGTTCAAATACAAGATTTCTACTTTTCATTGTGTAGAGGACGAGAAGGTGAAGACAATGGCGAAAGAACGGAGTCATTACGACATCGTATGAAGATTTTATGGGCATTTGAAGGAAGTCAAAGGTGTGTGGTTTTTGAATACACGAGAAGTTATAATGGCGCCCATTGTTTCTACTCGGAGCAGCCACGAAAATTAATGAACCGTCGGTCTTGCAAGGCGACGGTTGAATGTGTAAACTATTACACCGGCCATGGAATCACATGCATCATCTTCTTCTCGACCAGTTTTTTCGATAGGATGATAGGCGAGTTCGAAGCTACATCAGCGATGACGATGGTATTATGGCTGTTGAGAATGAAGACTAGTGTCCGAGAATGGTCTGCGATGGTGATGGATCGTTGGAGAAGTTGGAAGACTGGATTGGAGTTTGGTTATCGCTGCATTGGCAGTGATTGATCAAACTAATGACGGAAAAGAGAGGTATCGGTTGGATCTCAAGACGAAATCGAAGGAGGAGTTGAACTATGTTTGTCAACGAAGCTAGATCGAGCCGATGGCATAGATAGTGTTTCCAATGTAGAGTTGTTCTTAATGGCTACGGTGACGATGGAGGTTGGCGGTGGTGCCGAGGTGTCATGTCGGTGGAGAGAGACCGAGTCCAGAGAAGTAAAAGATCCAAGTCGTGACAACATTGTGATAATGAACATCTCGAGTTTGATGGGTGTTGGCTAAATTTCGGTTAAGAGATGAAGTGCTGGGTTTTGATGCTTATGATATTGAATGGTGAGCTCGAGAAGCAAAACAGGGATGAAGAGGAGATTGCGAATGCCATGGTTCTGCTGTAATGATAGTGGAAAGTATTTTCATACCATGTCAGTAACGAGAGCTGCTGCCAATATCGGCAGTAATTATGAGGATAATAATGGTGATAGACGATAAGACGACGCTGCTGTAGGTAAAGTGAGACGAGATCGAGTCTGCCATAGAAGCCAGGAGGATGAAGATATGAGCTTGGCAGTACGGTGGTGTTGCTGCTATTATCAAAGGTCCAGTCGAACGAAGTGTGAGAGAAATTATGACGAGTTTATGATGAAAGATGAGTTGCTGCCAGTGTCAAAGAACTAGCTAGTGACGATGAAGACCATTGATTGAGCTCGGGTATGGTTGATGACAGATGAAGTTTGAGAAGAAGTTCTGTTGTGACATGCCATTGATCGGTGATATGATGACGAGAAGCTAATGGAGCTATAAATGAAAGAAGTTGCGGTTCATGGCAGTGAGTGCCAGAACGATGGTGGTTGGCAGCAGCGGACTGATAATATGGAAAGGGTAGATAGAATAACGAGCAGTGCTGTGTTGGCTGGGATAATGGATCGAGAAGAAGCAATGGTCGAGTCTTGAAGGAAGGGAGAAGTTAAATGGTTTGAACTCAAGAGTTATAAGATGCTGGAACTTGGAAGTCGGAATCGAGTTGGAACTTGGGCGTTGCTGTTATATCGGATGGTGAAGATGGAGCTGAGCTGCTGCTGTTGGCACGAAGGAGTTGGCTACTGTTGGTGCAGTCGAATGGAAATGGGTTGATGGAGTTCGAGATGAATCTGTGATGACAACGAGGGAAGATCGAGGGTATCTTGTCGGTTCTATGGAAGCGACGGATTGAATGAATTTAGGTGGGTGGACTTTCACCACCTACGTGGGCCTCAGAAGGCGATTGCAACCACATCTCATGAGCAGAGCTTGGACGTGAGTTTCCTAATGGAGTTTCGATGATATTTGACAAGAGTTTGGCAACCCCCGGCACGGGAGGTCATGCACGGGACACAATTCCTAAGGAGGTGCTCTTTCCTATTTTTACTAGGTTTCCTAGTTTCTTCAAGAAGAGGTTACAAAACTCTATATATAGAGAAGCCTAGGCACAATTTGAGGGATCATCTTATAACTTTATCTTAGCTTTATCTTGTTTATTATCTTTTTGCCTCTACTTTGTTTTCTGGGTTGAGAACCATGAAGTCTTTTCTCTTTCTTCTTGTTATGAACTCCATAAATATGAGCTAGAGTTTTATTATTGGTTATGGAATAAGTTGGATTTCCAAATATGGGTTTTAATTCAATAAATTAGTTTTCTCTCATATTATCGTTTATGATTCACCATCAATATTGTTACATGATTTGAATGCTTGTTTAGTCGAGTCGCGAATCGATTGAGTTTGCGTTCATCTTTATTGCTAGATTAGGGTTATTATACGCAAAAGTGATAATTCCG
Organism: Papaver armeniacum; assembly: GCA_023531295.1. NCBI lineage: Eukaryota > Viridiplantae > Streptophyta > Magnoliopsida > Ranunculales > Papaveraceae > Papaver > Papaver armeniacum. The sequence continues at coordinate 86,317 of JAJJWW010016729.1, forward strand.
GATTGCAAGTAGCGTAAATATGATTATAGTTTGTAGTGATATATTCTTATGATCATATGTGAGTCATAACCTTTGTTAAATCGGATTAGTGCGCTTTCCACGTTCGATTGCTTTGATTGGCCTGATTTCATAGAACTTAATGCATCTAGGGAATTAAACTTGATTAGTGCTTTTACACGTTAGGTTGTTCCTTTAGATAGAATTCATATTCGCATCTTTTAATGTGTTTGTTGATGAGATGAGGAGATTTGCGGGATATTCTTGCGATCAAGGTATTCTAGGGCCTTTGATAAAAGTTGAGATTAAAATATCAATTCTAGTTATTGTGTTGAAAACATGTTTGTGATTGAAGACGAAATCCATGACCAATACTTTCTCATCCTTGATTTGCGTGTTTACTTTTTATTATTTTGTTTTTATTTTATTTTCGTTTATAAAAATCACAAAACTACCGGTGTTATTTATAGGGAACCGAAACAATTTGACAACCTAGACCTCTCTGTGGGATCGATCCTTTCTTGCCCTTGCTATATTTATATTTTGAGTAGTAAGAAAGTGTAATTTATATTTGTGTCGGCTGACAACCGGTCAAGCACCCGAAGATAGAGTATCAGAAGTAGGAAAACCTAGTGGTGCGCAAGAAGAAGGAGAAACCGAAAAAAAAAATCCTCATTGAAAGAAAACGCAACACCTTGTCGCACAAAGACCGAAGGTGCGGGATATTCCAGAAGGTGTAATCCTTGGGATGCCGGAGGATGGAGGACAATTGTTATTTGGATATAAAGACTCCTTGGCCAAAGAAATATATGAAACCGAGGTAATAATCGTATCCATTTTATTTACCTATTATCTTTTTCTTCGTAATAGTTTTAAGGGTTATAGTTTTAGTTATTCTAATTTATTTTTTTAACTTGTCATTGTGTTTAATAGTATCATTTCGATGCGGTTCGTATACTCAAACCGACCGCCGCACCAACTAAAATGCTGGATTGGCCTTTGAAGGATGAATGTGAAAGGTTCAAGAGAATTATTACAACTTCTGGGTTGGTTGATACTGCGGAAAACTCTATGTTGGAACATGACTGGGTGGCTATATCGGCGTTTGTGGAGAGACTTTATCCTGAGACCGACACCTTCCATATGCCGTTTGGGGAGATGCCGATTACCCTGATGATGTTGTGCAGATTGTTAGACTCCCCGTACATGGAAAAGTCATAGGTCCGAGTTCACAAAGCGGTTGGAATGGACCAAACTTTATGCTCTAATTAAAAAGTGTTTGGGTTGGGATGAAGAAACATCAACAACTGAGTTCAAAAGATGCATGAAGTATAGAACTAGACAGTTCAACATGGGTACTCTGATGGATATGTTCAAGGGAACCAAGGAAAAAGAAGAGAAAGGAACTTTAATGGATGAGCAAGTCAACCACGCGGCCACCGCATATCTCCTATGTGTATTGGGATGTGTCATTTTCCACAATGCCAGTGGCAATCGGGTAGACGCCAACCTTTTACAATTTCTGGATCCTCTCGATAAAGTGCATGAGTACTCTTGGGGAACGGCATGCCATGCGTGGTTGATGGAAGAGTTGAGAAATGCGTCGAGGCTTGGAATTAGCCAAGTGGCCGGGAACGTGAGTCTACTACAGGTATTGTTTATTAACTCTACATACTTGGTTATTTTTTTATTTTTTCTACCATTGAAGAATCAATTTCCTAATACTTGCAAAAATGACAATATAGACATGGATCTACGACCACTACCCCTATCTTGGGATTGGCCATTGAAAACCCGGCGTGGGCGAAAGGTGACCCTAGAGGAACAAAGTACGTCTTCGATGGCAACCATTCTAGGACGAAGGAGCAGCAGTTGATTCGTTTGAGGGAGATTTTGGACTCACTGAATGCCCAAGACGTATGCTTTGATCCATACAAGGAAGACCGAGCTGATGGACATATCGCGGGTCGGTCCGATTTGGCCCTTTATTTTGGACCGTTGTGGCACCCCACGGGATATGTGATGTACAATGCTTCAAGGGTGATGCGACAACACGGTTTTGTACAATGTATACCAAAGGATCAAATCCATGGCAATTTCACTTTGGATCCGGAGAATCTGTGAAGTCCGAAAAGATTCTATCACGGTGGTTTACAAGGGTACACCATCCTGTAAATTCCATTGGGATAGAAGGGCGCATTACTTGATCAACCAAGGAAGGGAAGCCAACCAAGGTTTTGAAAATGCTCCCAACTATATGGATTGGTACCAGAATGTTTCTCATCTTCGTGTAATCCGTGATCTTAAAGCAAAGCCCGATTCGTACAAGAGTATCCTCAAAGAGAAACCTCCGGGTTTTGGTAGATTGGTACGTATTGGTTTCTTAATTTAGTTTAATTTTATGGGTCAAAATCAGAGTAGTAACCGTTTGATGGTATGCTATGTTTTAAAACAGATGAACAGGTTAAGAGGTTTGTCCAAATGGTGCACTAATTGCATAAAGTCCGGAGAGCCTGTGTCAATTGAGAAGATAAAAAAGCACCAAGAGTTGATTGATAACGTTGACAATGAGGAGTATGCATCTCAGTTCGGGGAAAAATTGCAAAAGAAACCTACAACCAAGGTGAACAAAATAACTTGGGCGTCATCGAGCACTCATGTTGATGAAACCAATGATGATGTTGGTCCAAGTCGTAGAGGTAGTAAAGCTCGCAAAGTCAAAGCAAATAGGAAAAACTAAACTCTCGGTGTTTTGTTAACTTTATGGATAACCTTGTTTATGTAGGATTTAACTTTGTTTATGTCGGATTATGTCGTTGGTGTCGGATTATAAGTTGGTACGTTATGTTTATGGTTTGTGAATGGTTCGTTTTATGAATTATGAATGGTTTTATTTCTATCTTTATGCATTTAACGATGACTCGCAAGCGAATCACATGCAGAGATATGAAACTGTTGAATTTTATACAATTAATCGGAAGGTTACTTTATATACATAGCTCCCGATTCTTGGGATATTGCAATTTTATTGTCAGAATCGGGAGCTATTTATATTATATACCTACCGAATCTGGGGATTTTGCAAAAAAAAACATCGATTCTAAGATTATGAATTTCGTTGCCTACCGATTATGCTTTGTGAACAAATAATTTTTGTTCTGTAACCAAACCACACCATATTCGGGAACTAATGTAACTTATTAATCTTTCGATTATTATCATCGGTAGGATTTGGGGCTTCGTATAATCGGGCGGTAAGAAGTAATAAACTCTACCGATTATGGTAGATTTCAAAATTCATCACATGAAGGATTTTAGAAAAAACTCATTTTGGGGGAACCTATAATCGGTAGGTTGTGGAACCTATTTGGCTTACGATTATGGCTACATCCAAATCACGAACCACATGGTTATGCCTGGCTCTGTACACTCAAAAACCTATGGAATTTGGCAAGGGTTCGATCTGGGGCTCCTTATAATCGGTAGGTTGTTAAGTTGTTAACTCTACCGATTATGGTATATTTCAAATTCCCTTACATGAAGGATTTTAGAAAAACTCATTTTGGAGCAACCCATAATCGGATGGTTTGGTAATATATTTAACTCCCGATTAACGTTGCATCCAAAACACGAACCAAGTGGTTATGGCCGGTCGTGTACACTCAAAACCTATGAAATATGGCAAAGGTTGGATCAAGGGCTCGTTATGATCGGTGGGTTATATAATTATATACCCTACCGATTATGGTAGATTTCAAAATTCATTACGTGAAGGATTTTAGAAAAAAACTCATTTTGGGGCAACTTATAATCGGTAGTGTATGTAACCTATTAGGCTTCCGATTATGGCTACATCCACAGCTCAAGCCAATGGTTGGCTCTGCACCCCTCAAAACCTATGGAATTTGGCCAAGGTTGAATATGGGGCTCCTTATAATCGGTAGTCTTACAAGTTGGATAAGCTATCTATTATAAAAGGGATTATTAGTCAAAGTATCTACACAATGATCGGTAGGTATAGTTTCACCTTTAACCTACCAATTCACCTTTAACCTACCGATTATGGTGTAGCCTCCCAATTATATAAGGGCATATTGGCCATTTCGAAAAATCGAAGATAAGGGGTACCTTAGATTTACGTTTGAGCGACATTTTTTGTCTTTTAATATCGCCCCTAATTCTTTTGGGGTTTGCGTCAGATGGAAATCAAGACCAACAGTTCTACACAGATCAACAAATGTAAATTAGATTGGCTCCAGCATACGCCACAAGTAAAGTAGATTTGCTCCAGCATACGCCACAAAGAAGCCAGAACATAATAAGACATGGTATCAATACTAGGAAAATGGTATAATGGTCCTTCAAAAACATTGTTGTTGCATAAAACAGGCTCAGTCTTGAAAAACAAATTTATCCAGAAAAGCAACATTCTCACTACAATTACTAGATGTCAAAATCTGATAAACACCCTTTCCAAAATATTAAAGAGAACCGAGGTTGGTGGCGAACCACTGAGAAAGGCAAAGGTATCCTAATATCCTCCTTTGAGGTCATTGACCACGTCATAGGGAATGGGGGTCACAGTTTCTAAGGTGGCACCCTCAACCATGAAACCAGGCTTAGGTCCCTCTGGCTGTCTCTTAGTGCTGATCTTCTCCCCACGAGCTTTTGCTTCGGCCTTCAACTTGTCATTCTGGACCTTCCTCAATTTGAACTCTTCCCTGCACCTTGATGGCTGCACATGCTCTATTCTCACGTGAATCCTCTTCTTCAGAATATTTCCACGAACCTGCATATATATATAATTTTTTTTTTCAATAATTATAAGAAACAGTTGATCAAGGTATGATGGTTCTGAACAATAAGGTGGGGAGTTCCTATAAAAACACATCAAAATGAACAAACAGATTGAGGATACCTCAGCGGTAGTGATGATTAACAAACAGAATGGGGATACCTCAGTGGTAGTGATGATTAACAAACAAATCATCAATATTAGTCTTGACTTTTACATGATACATTTAAATTCATTGGCACTGCACCTATCTCAATCACATATGATAGATTGGAATAAATTGTTCCAAAAATAATCAAAGAAGAAAAGTTTAATCGCAGATCACAAACATATATCTGAAAATTATAAAACAAAAAGCAAGCAAAATCAGGGATTGGTGCCTCAGATTTAGGTTGTTCTCATCGCTGTTTAACTCGTAGTATATTTAAAACCAACATCAGCACTTCAAGAACCACAAAAAAAACCAATACCCCAAACAAGCCAGAACACAATGTACAAACATGACTAGTACAAAGTCTTACAAAATTTCATGAATATATGCATCAGAGAGATTCCCAAGACGTGTCAACATTTTGTAATCCAGATAGAGTTTCTGGTGTCCGTCTGTTTTATGATGACTTGCGAATTTCAATAAAACCTGAGCTTGGTTTAAGGGAGCTCCCATGATAAGGTTTAATAAGATGGCTCTACCACAGAAAAGAAGGAACAAAAAAAAAGCTCAGCCATCTTAAGAAAAACCAAACAAGTGCAATAACATGGGTTATACACGAATTCAGGAAAATTACAATCAAGAAAGACGAATAAATTTGTTAACAGCAAAAACCTTACATCTTTTTTAATAAGACCAATCTTTCAACTAAGGTCACTGCTCAGAAAAGAAGCCTACACCATCTAAAGCAACAATTCCACCATAAAACCATTCCTACGACATAAATAAATCAACACTGGCATATTTACAGCCATATATAACAAGCCTCAGAGATCTTAGTGAATAATCAATCAATAATCAAATGGGGTTACCCCCATCAAGAGTAGCAACTATTATCCTTGCATCACATGAGTACTCTACCAAATGGCATCATTTTTTAAATCCTTAGCTCACTTTTACTAACCATAACATAAGGTAATAGTAAGAGCAGTTCATAAATCATACACAAGTAATAGCACAATCACAAAAACAAAGCAATACAGTAACTACCAAATCAGATCTACATAATCACAATATAAATCGAATGGAGGTAGAAGTATGGAACTCAGACCTGCTTGTTGATTTCAACGCCGATGGCACGTTTGGTAACATTCCAGACAATACCAGTACGACCATGATAAAACTTATGAGGCATACCCTTATGAATAGCACCATTCACTTTAATATCAACATAATCACCAATCTTAAAGGTTCTCAAGTAAGTGGTAAGAGCAATGTAACCCTTCTTCCTGAATGGACGTGAGAATAAATCTCTTGTTCTTGATCGCAAACCATGTCCAGCCGGCATGATTCCTACTCTCTCTCTCTCTCTCTGTAAACTCACCCAAAAACCTCTGCCTCTACAGATTTCTTTTCTTGTTTAGACTTTAGATACTGGTTCCAGAAAAACCCTAGATTGTTTCAGATGGGCTAGACTGGGCTCTAACATGTTTAACAGAATTCACCCGATTAACAAAATTCACCCGACCCGGGTTGAGTTCACCGAGCGGCAGCGCACTGTGAAGTGAACTTCGAAAAGGGAAACTTATGCTCAGGCCCAAACGTTTGATGTTTGTTAAAGGGAGAGCAAAATGTAATCCGAAGAGAACAAAAACCGTAATCGACTCACTAACTAGGCTTAACCATATATTTACTTCGGACTCGGTCTATACTATCCTTACTAGTCACTGTTCTTCGCACGTGTTAAAAATAAAACAAAAACGTTTTCTTTAATAGTCATCTTGTTGTTGCGTAAAAGAAGATTTTTGTTATAGGGAAAGCTGATTTGTTTAGGGGGAAATTTTTTAAGTTTTAGATCTATGTATAAAGGAAACTATTTGATAAAATTTAGTTTTGCAAATTACTTATATGATCAAATTATCCTCTGACCAACATCTCATCTCGTAGCATCTCAACGTTATCTTCTCCATCATCATTACCCAGTTACCTGTCCTTCATCAAAGATTTTTATTGAGAACATTTCGAAATCAATTCGATACCATTTTTGAGAATCGCCAACTTAATAATCAATCAGTTAAAATTCAAATCCCACCTAAAAACTTCATCAACAAGAGAAGATCGTTTGCTTCTTCTTAAAGGATTTATCTAATTTCTTCCTTTGTTGTTTCAACTTAAAAGCAATTTGGATAAGGCTGTTGTGATACCAACTCCACTTAGCTTATTCAGTTTCCTTATTTAGAACTACTATAGTTAGCTTGTTTAGTTCCTTATTTAGATAGCTATTTAGAGTTATTAAAACTCTAGTTCTTACTTGTTCTGCACGGCTTTGAAGCTATAATTAGCCTGGCCAACAATTATTTTGATTATCAATAAATTAAACAAACACTATTTCTTAATCTTTCTCTCTTAATCTTCCAAGCAGAGGTGGCTAACCCCCAACTCAAAGGGTTTTATCCTGGTTTCTTAAGTATTTTGGTCTGACTTCCCTGTGTTTTGGTGTTGGACCATAACACCTGGATCAGAGTAGGTTTTGCTCAAACCCTAAAAGTATACATTTTTTTTTTAGAGATGTCTTATACTGAGAATATGAAGCTTGTTCAAGACAGCCTTGTGTCTGTTAGTCAGAAACTTGATACTCTTATCACAACCATTAAAAACAATCATGTTCACGGTGAAGGAGCACGCGTTAAAAGAAAGTCGAGGAGAAACAATTGCGTGAAGAAGATCGTGCTTTGATAGAAAAGTGGATTTATTCAACATGCACAGAGTCAGTAAACCACTCTATCAATTGAGATCACAAATGTCTTTAATAAAGAACCTTGGGAACCACCTTACGTGCGGTGTTTAGGGAATTTATTCCTCGGTTTAACCAACAGAATGGTGATAGGTGTAGAATACACCGTATTTTCTATGAAGAGTTTATGCTTTCTTTTGTTATTTTTCATGTGAATTATGTATCTCATGTGTGAATTTGAGTTATTAGGTGTTTTGGAGTCATTGGAGCAAAAGAAGTGGAACTAGCTCAAATTCAGGATTTCTTCTCATCATTCGGAGACAACGAAAAGACGAAACCAGTGGCGAAAGAATGAGATCATTCCACATCGTATGAAGAAGTCTGCGAGTATTTGAAGCGTATCAAAGTTGTTGAATTTGTTAACTCATCCGAGCCATCGGTTTTGCGGGCGACAAAGTGGGAAATATTTCATGGTAGCCTTTATCCAATTTCGGGGCGCCTTCAGTGATCCCGTTCATTACAACCCACAAATATTTCTTATCCTCATTATTTACAAATCGTGAAAGAAAAGAGAACTGAGAGAGGCTGCTACCAAGTACTCAACACCGGCAAGCCATGGACCAAGAGAGATTGAAGATTACGAAGTTAAATGGGAAGATGGGTACGAATCGTGATAGTTTTGGGTCTCTGTTATGGCAGCAACAAGTTAGAGAAGATTATAGAAGAATGGGTTCAAGCAAATGGGTGAATCGAGAGAAGGTTCCGTTGTGCAACCCCTTGATCTTGCTTCGAGGACATGGACGCCGCTCGACGCAGATTCTTAGCGCTCCATCACTCATATTGCGGCATCGATGTGGTACTGGCTTCAGTCGCCGAGTCCTACTTTATATTCAAGTACTCAAGGAGATCTAGGATTTGATTGGGTTAGATTAAGAGCTATCAAATATGTGTGTTGAATGTATACTCGTCACAGGAAGGAGTTGTGTAATTTGAATTTACATCCAGGCATAACCATCATCGTATTGCAGACGCACGCAACCTGTTCGTTGAAAGGCTTGAGCTACCAGTGCTACACAGGCTCAAGATCAGTTGTCAATGGTTCATCCCACTATCTCAGTTACGGCTAGCCATGGGTCTCAGGGTCATACACGATGGGTTATAAGAAATTCACGAGATCAAGAAAGGCCAGGGATGATATGGTGACGTCGAACGAGAAGGATAAGGAGAGAGCTCGTGATGGTTAATCGTTGCCGTAATGGAGATAAGTTATCAGTGAATGTTGTTCGAGAAAAGAAGATACAGGGAGCTAGTGGTTGAATGGAGAGAGCTTACTGGTGAACATGGTAAAGATGCAATGCTGTTGCTGCTGCCAGTTAGAGGGTGAGGCTGAGAAGGATTTGGGTTGTGCTCGAGTTGAAATTGCAGGATCGGGATCAGTAGTGATTCTCGTTGATATCAAATGCTAATGGAGCTGAGATGGACTCGCAGAGAGATGGTGCCATAGATTGTGACTGTTGGTCGAGCAAGGAATGATGAAATGATGGGTGCGAGGTGAACAAATTACGAGTGATGATGGCGACTATTGATAGGTTGAGAAGCAAGGCATGAATCAACTGAGTTGTTGTTGTTGTTGTCATTGAGTTTGGTGTTGGCCAGCGAATTTGCATAAAGGAAATGGTGCAGTTATGAAGTGGCCTTGAGGAGATCAAGCTCAAGGCATGTTGCCGCGTTGAACGAAGGAATGGAGAAGTCGGCATGGCAATGCGGCTATGAAGTCGAGCTGCAGGGAGTATGGCCGAGAGTCTGGGGCAAGTGTTAGATGGAATTGAAGGTGGTGTTGCAATGCAGAGAGTCAAGGTAATGAGGAATTGGCTGGTTTGAGAATGGTGGAAAGTGAGCCGATGCGGTGGCGAGTGCATAGAGCTAGAGACTACAAGGCGCAGTGGAGGTTGCTTACAAGAGAGTTTAAGTTGCGCGGTGGTCGGTGGCAGCAAAGTAGAAATGGTTGGCATCTGCAGTAGGCAATGGAATTGAGGCCTGGAGTTAATATAGCGAGTGAAGTGAAGATTGGTGCAAGAGAGCGTTGTCTTGTGTGTCTTTGTTATGGAAGTGGTGGTATGGTTATGCTAATGCACCGGGATATGCAAGTGGTGGTGTTGCGAGAGAAAAGATTGAGTTGGCCAAGATCGAGATTGTTTTGAACAAGAGTGCGAAATTGCGAATTTGTGCGAAAAGTGACCAAATATGGCGAGCCGAGTGAGCATAGCCCGGGATGTCGGATTGCGGAAGTTAAAGTGTGAATCGTAATGTTTCATTGAATCGCGAGGGGGGTATGAGTCGGATACAAGAGTTGGCCGCCGGACGTATGAGCTACGAGTCACGCTTTTGGGTGCGTTTTCGCAAGAACAAGGAATTGGTTTAGGTGGTATTTTGTGAATGTTTGAATTGCGTGGAAATGGAGTTGAGCTTCCGGGAGTGTGCACTTGCTCGGTGACGTCTTCCGCACTTCGGTGGTGAAGTCGATTTTCCGGCGACGGATTCCGGCGGCGGTGACCGGATTCCGGTGATGACGTCGCAATTCGGCGACGCTTTTGGACCCAAAATTCCGAGACATATTTTTCACTCCACGGGCTTGGTGGACCAACTTGGAGACGGGTTTTGAGAAGAATCAACCTAATTTTGGGAAAGTATCCTTATGGGGAGAAAAGCATATAAATAGAAAATTCTTTTCTAAACCTAGAGATATCTCCATTAGGGAGACTTCTACTTGTTTTTCTAGGGTTTCACATGATAGGTTCTTCTAAACTTTCTATGATGATTTCCAAAAACACAAGTAACTAAGTTTTTATTATTGGTTGAAGATGTAGTTGGATTTTGCAACCAAGTTATGATTTTTATGAATTAGTTTTCTCTCAATATTATCGTTTGATTTCTACTAAGTTATAATAATTGCATGATTAACGGATTGCAATATGATTGAATGTTTGTTTAGTCGAGTCTAGAATTGATTGAACTCACATCCATATCTATAGCTATTTTAGGTTTTCATCGAGCGATAACCTTGAATACGAGTAGCATGATATGATTCTAGGTTGTAGTGATACATCCTTGTAATCATATGTAGAAATTGACCTTTGTTCAATTGTTTGCGCAATGTATTTCAATTGCATTGATTAGCTATTTATTTCGAAACTTAATGCTCCTAGGAATTGAACTTGATTAGCGCAAGGCGTTAGGTTATTCTTTAGGTAGATTTCACATACGCAGCCCTAATGTGTGTGTTGATAACTTTGGAAATTACGGAGTATTCTTGCAATAAGGTATTCTATGGCTTTTGATGATAGCGAGATTAAATACGAATTCTATTCATATATTCATAAACTTGTTTACAATTGAAGATGAAACCTTTATCCAATATTTTCACATCCTTGATTTTGCGTACTTTATTTGCTTTTTGTTTATTTTTATTTACACAATCGAAATTCTTCCGGTGTTTTATATAGGAAACCATAACAATTTGACAACCTAGACCTCTCTCGTGGGATCGATCCTTTCTTGCCCTTGCTATATTTATATTTTGAGTAGTAAGAAAGTGTAATTTATTTTTGACGCTTACGACAGCGGTCAAATTTTGGCGCCGTTGCCGGGGAGGCAACGGTTGTTAATTGTTTTTGGGTTCTTATTTTTGCTTTTATTTTTGTTTTACTTTTTCTTATTCTTTGGTTCTTATTCGAGTTTTGAGAATCTCGTTTCAGGTACCAATTTCTATGGACGGAGCTTATTGGAGCAATCAATACGGCTTTCAACCTCAACAACATAACAATTATCACCCTTATGGGGAGTATAATCAAAACCAATCCTTTGGCTATGATCAATACTCCACGTACCCTATGAGTTATTCTCATACATATCAACCTTCTTATGGTGGTTATGTAAGTGAGCAACCACAAGGAGGGGAGAATAGTTGTTTTCCTTATAATTTTTCCTCTAGTTTGGTAGATGAAATGCAACAATTTCTGGACAAAGATGGAGTCAATTTGTGGACAACCCAGTGTGGAACCAATTTCATCGACCCGAATGTGCTCATGGTATGTTTGGCCCAATTTTCGATCGTAGTTATGATCATCCACCCATTCAAAGGGAATATAATTGGCCTAACAATACTGAAGTAAGTAATTCTACTTTTTCTTTGTCGAATGAGCTTTACAAACAAATGGAACACTATATTCAGAATTTGGATGGAACGCTCCAAGAGCTTCAAAAAGGTGTTTCCACTTTAAGACAGGGCATTGAAGAATACAAGGAGGAAATGAATAGTTATGTTGAAAAAGGCGAACCTTTGGGGACTTTTGTTGATATTTGTGTAGTTAACTCAACTCTTGATCGTAATAATGATCATTCACCTATTCAAAAGGATGAGTTCGAGATTAGCAACACTAAATTCAGCAAGGACCAATCTTATGATGACTATGATAGTGATGATGATTATTATGAAAATACATCGTTTGAACCAACTCATGGTGACATCCCCGAGGAGTGTACAATGGAGTTTTTGGGATCAAGATGAAGACGAAGAGAATATGTCGACACTTGTGTAGATTACTCAAGCATTGATCTTAATAATGATCAAGAACCTATTCAAAAGGTAGAGCTTGAGGATGATGCAATGAGTGTTCTAAAGAAATTCCTTATGGACAATATTGCATCCGCAAAAAGAGTATGTGCCTTACAACAAAAAGGAGGAATATGTTGAGAATGAGACGGTTATGACCAATATTGTGGAAGACCCAATTGAGCTTGCAAATGATTGTAATGATGATGTTTATGTCGACACTTTGGTTACTGGCTAAACGGACGAAGAATGGTTGCAAGGTTTGATAGAGGACCATGATATAAAAGAGGTGAATAATTCACTTGAATTTTTCAAGGATGAAGAGGATTCCGTAATACAAGAGATTGTGCAAGGTTTATCTAACTCATTTCCTATTATTTCTTCTCCTTTACCTCTTATTGGTTTGAATGTATGTGCTTCAAAACATTGTTGAATGACTTTGTTTCTCGTTTTCCGCCATTAGAGATACTTTGATTCTCATACTATGCAAAGTTATGGAACAAGAAACCGTGGAAGTACCGATGTCTATATTCTTTATACACTTCCAAGTGTGGACAAGAATAAGTGTGGGGGAAGCTTTTATCGGTTCATAGCTTCACTTTTGCTTTATGTTACTAATATTTGTGCGAAGCTAGTGTTTGCAAAACAGGTTATATGGAAGGATCCCCAACTTTCGCATTGTTGGTGTATGGGGAATGAATCTTACAAGAAGCTAAGTCGGGCCGTCGACTTTAAAACAAGCGCTAAGTGGGAGGCAACCCACCGGTTTTGTATCTTTATCCTTATCTTTTTATTTTTATGCATTTGCTTTTATCTTTATTTTCTTGTTTTTGCATATCATTTGCGGAATTTCCCACCTTGAACCTTCTTTGGACGATTCAATTTTACATTGAGGACAATGTAAAGTTTAAGTGTGGGGGAGCATTTATATGTTTTAGTTTGCATATCAGAAAAATTTGTGCTTTTTGAACTCCGAAATCTAGAACTTGTGCCTTTAGGATGACACCATTAGTGGATGGAACCATTTTGAATGCAGGAGTTGAGGAACCAATTAACTAAAAGGGAAGAATATAGCTCATAGAAATCACAAATTAACATGATAGTTGTTACCATATCTCGGAATATCACCATATCACATTCTATTTTTATTTTTCCATATTTATCTATTGTTCTCTAAGTGCTTTGGTGGGTCACTAAAAATCGACGTGTTATTACTGCTAGGATGAAATAGAGTGGTTGAGTTACTAGAAAAAAAAATAAAAACAAAAAATAAAAACAAAATTTGAAAAAAATAAAAAAAAAAAAGGAAAAGAAAAAAAAAAAAAAAGGGGACCGATCAATTAGACCAAAACGGAATAAAGAATGACACTTGGGAATAGCAGTATGTGTGAAACGTAGTCCCTGTCTCCGTCGCCTAAACAAGCGTGGAATGCAGGATCCAAGGCAACTATCACGTACTTGATGACAAGAAGCATGCGCTTGGATCCAAAAGATCTAATCATGCCGTCTTTAAAAAAGAAAAAGAAATTGGATCCAGCTTTGATCCAATCTTATAAGAAAAGAAAAAGAAAAGAAAGTTTTATATTGGTTGAATAAAGTCACTCGGGGTTCCCTTGTATATGCCAAATTGAGTTGATGTAGGATTCAAACCAAGTATCTCAATCCAATAGGATTAGGTTCATCTTACGGTGACCTTCGATGATATGGGAAACATCGAACACTTGTGAATATTCGCCAACATCTACATCTATATCCATCTTCTTTATCTTTTCATTGTGATTGTGGTTTGTTAGTTTCCAGTATTGTGGCTTGTTGACTATCTAATTAGAGTTTATTTACTAATATATGAATTGAATTTTGCAAGGTACCTCCTCCCGTAGTCAATTTGGATTCGTTCATTGATTTGTCACAAATAGACGGAGTTTGAAATTTAGGTTTTGTAGGTATATCTCTAGTAAACCTTCACGAGACTATAACTCGTCCACTAGGGACGCCTAGGGGTTTAAAGGCTTGTTATTTATGCTAAAATTAACCGTAGCCTCGACGTCACGGAGTTGTTGTATTTTAATTTTGTTTGATTTGCTCGAGGACTAGCAAAGTCTAAGTGTGGGGGAATTTGATAGGTGTAGAATACACCGTATTTTCTATGAAGAGTTTATGCTTTCTTTGCTATTTTTCATGTGAATTATGTATCTCATGTGTGAATTTGAGTTATTAGGTGTTTTGGAGTCATTGGAGCAAAAAGAAGTGGAACTAGCTCAAATTCGTGGATTTCTTTCTCATCATTCGAGACAACGAAAAGACGAAACCAAAGTGGCGAAAGAATGAGATCATTCCGACATCGTATGAAGAAGTCGCGAGTATTTGAAGCGTATCAAAGTTGTTGAATTTGTTAACTCATCCGAGTTTGTCGGTTTTGCGTAACTCGATAGTGGGAAATATTTCATGGTAGCCTTTATCCAACCCTCTCGGGCGCCTTCGGTGATCCTGTTCATTACAACCCACAAATATTTCTTATCCTCATTATTTACAAATCATGAAAGAAAAGAGAACTGAGAGAGGCTGCTACCAAGTACTCAACACCGGCAAGCCATGGACCAAGAGAGATTGAAGATTATAGAAGTTAAATGGGAAGATGGGTACGAATCGTGATAGTTTTGGGTCTCATTATGGCAGGCAACAAGTTAGAGAAGATTATAGAAGAATGGGTTCGAAGCAAATGGGTGAATCGAGAAGGTTCCGTTGTGCAACCCCTTGCTCTTGCTTCGAGGACATGGACGCCGCTTCGACGCAGATTCTTAGCGCTCCATCACCATATTGCGGCAGATTCGATGTGGTACCCGGCTTCAGTCACCGAGTCCTACTTTATATTCAAGTACTCAAGGAGATCTAGGATTTGATTGGGTTAGATTAAGAGCTATCAAATATGTGTGTTGAATGTATACTGTCACAGGGAAGGAGTTGTGTAATTCGAATTTACATCCAGTGCATAACCATCATCAGATTGCCAGACGCACGCAACCTGTTCGTTGAAAGGCTTGAGCTACCAGTGCTACACAGGCTCAAGATCAGTTGTCAATGGTTCATCCCACTATCTCAGTTACGGCTAGCCATGGGTCTCAGGGTCATACACGATGGGTTATAAGAAATTCACGAGATCAAGAAAGGCCAGGGGATGATATGGTGACGTCGAACGAGAAGGATAAGGAGAGAGCTCGTGATGGTTAATCGTTGCCGTAATGGAGATAAGTTATCAGTGAATGTTGTTCGAGAAAAGAAGATACAGGGAGCTAGTGGTTGAATGGAGAGAGCTTACTGGTGAACATGGTAAAGATGCAATGCTGTTGCTGCTGCCAGTTAGAGGGTGAGGCTGAGAAGGATTTGGGTTGTGCTCAGGTTGAAATTGCAGGACTGGACTGCGGTAGTGATTCTGTTGATATCAAATGCTAATGGAGCTGAGATGGACTCTTTGCAGAGAGATGGTGCCATAGATTGTGATCGTTGGTCGAGCAAGGAATGATGAAATGATGGGTGCGAGAGCTGAACAAATTACAGCGATGATGACGACTATTGATAGGTTGAGAAGCAAGGCATGAATCAGCCGAGTTGTTGTTGCCGCTTGTCATTGAGTGAGTCTTTGGCCAGCGAATTTGCGAAAGGAAATGGTGCAGTTATGAAGTGGCCTTAGGAGATCAAGCTCCAGCTGAATCGTTGTTGCCGGTTGAATCAAGGAATGGAGAAGCTGGCATGGCAATGCGGCTATGAAGCCGAGTCAGCTGGGAGTATGGCCGAGAGAGTCCGGCAAAGTGTTAGATGGAATTGAAGGTGGTGCCGCAATGCAGAGTCAAGGTAATGAGGAATTGGCTGGTTTGAGAATGGTGGAAAGTGAGCTGATGCGGTGGCAAGGTGCATAGAGCTAGAGACTACAGCGCGGTGGAGGTTGCTTACAAGAGAGTTTAAGTTGCGCGTATGGTGGTGGCGCAAAGTAGAAATGGTTGGCATCTCGCAGTAGGCAATGGAATTGAGGCCCGGAGTTAATATAGCAGTGAAGTGAAGATTGGTGCAAGAGTCATGTCTTTGCTTTGTGTCTGTTATGGAAGTGGTGGTATGGTTATGCTAATGCACTGGGATATGCAAGTGGTGGTGTTGCGAGAAAGATTGAGTTGGCTGAAGACGAGATTGTTTTGAACAAGAGTGCAAATTAATTTGTGCGAAAAGTGACCAAATATGGCGAGCCGTGAGCATAGCCCGGGATGTCGGATTATGGAAGTTAAAGTGTGAATCGTAATGTTTCATTGAATCGCGAGGGGGTATGAGTCGGATACAAGAGTTGGCCACGGACGATGAGCTACGAGTCACGCTTTTGGGTGCGTTTTTCGCAAGAACAAGGAATTGGTTTAGGTGGTATTTTGTGAATGTTTGAATTGCAGGAAATGGAGTTGAGCTTCGGGAGTGTGCACTTGCCTGGTGACGTCTTCCAAGATGCCCGTGGTCAAGTCGATTTTCCGGCGACGGATTCCATGACCGGTGACCGGATTCCGGTGATGACGTCGCAATTCCGGCGACGCTTTTGGACCCAAAATTCCAGAGACATATTTTTCACTCCCCGGGCTTGGTGGACCAACTTGGAGACGGGTTTTGAGAAGAATCAACCTAATTTTGGGAAAGTATCCTTATGGGGAGAAAAGCATATAAATAAAAAATTCTTTTCTAAACCTAGAGATATCTCCATTAGGGAGACTTCTACTTGTTTTTCTAGGGTTTCACATGATAGGTTCTTCTAAACTTTCTATGATGATTTCCAAAAACACAAGTAACTAAGTTTTTATTATTGGTTGAAGATGTAGTTGGATTTTGCAACCAAGTTATGATTTTTATGAATTAGTTTTCTCTCAATATTATCGTTTGATTTCTACGGTTATAATAATTGCATGATTAACGTATTGCAATATGATTGAATGTTTGTTTAGTCGAGTCTAGAATTGATTGAACTCACATCCATATCTATAGCTATTTTAGGTTTTCATCGAGCGATAACCTTGAATACGAGTAGCATGATATGATTCTAGGTTGTAGTGATACATCCTTGTAATCATATGTAGAAATTGACCTTTGTTCGAATTGTTTGCGCAATGTATTTCAATTGCATTGATTAGCCTATTTCTGAAACTTAATGCTCCTAGGAATTGAACTTGATTAGCGCAAGGCGTTAGGTTATTCTTTAGGTAGATTTCACATACGCAGCCTTAATGTGTGTTGATAACTTTGGAAATTACGGAGTATTCTTGCAATAAGGTATTCTATGGCTTTTGATGATAAGCGAGATTAAATACGAATTCTATTCATATATTCATAAACTTGTTTACAATTGAAGATGAAACCTTTATCCAATATTTTCACATCCTTGATTTGCGTACTTTATTTGCTTTTTGTTTATTTTTATTTACACAATCAAATTCTTAGGGTGTTTTATAGGAAACCATAACAATTTGACAACCTAGACCTCTCAGGATCGATCCTTTCTTGCCCTTGCTATATTTATATTTTGAGTAGTAAGAAAGTGTAATTTATTTTTTGACGCTACGACGGCGATCAAATGGTGTCGCTCCTCCACCACCTCCACCTCCTCCCGGTGGTAATGAAACTAATATCCGCTACTGGCTCAATCGGTCTGGAAATTCCCAACTTTTGATGGTGATGATCCTGATGGTTGGATTTTTAATGCAGACCAGTATTTTACATTGCACGTTGTTGCTGATAATATGAAACTTTCCATTGCTTCTGCTCATCTTAAGGGTGATGTCAATGCTTGGTATCGATGGAAAAGAACAACAGTTACTGTGACTACATGGTTGGAATTTTGTTCACTTGTTCGTGCTCATTTTTCCTCTACGAAATTTGTAGATGCTCGCATGGCAATCAGCACAATTAAGCAGAAAGGTACAGTTCGTGAGCACATTCCTGAGTTTAAACGAGTGTTGAATTTTGTCACAGATTTGCCTGAAGATCATTTGATCAATTGTTTTGTTCATTCACTTAAACCGGAAATTGGTTCTATGGTCAAACTACTTGAACCTCAAACCTTAACTGCGGCTTTCACAAAGGCAATAAATCAAGAAGATGTTTTGTTAGCCAACAATTCTATCCCTATCTACAGCTAAGGTCTACACCAACTGCTGCTGCTACTCCATTTAGAAAACCTAACTTACCACCTGGAGCTAAGAGACTTTCATGGGAAGAACAAAAGGAAAAACGAGAAAAAGGACGGTGCTTTAATTGTGATCAATTATTTACACCTGGTCATTTGTGCTTAAAGCCAAGATTGATAATATTGGATGGATCTCCAGATACTGATGAAACTTGTATTGAGCAAGTCGACGAAGGAGTTGTCACAGTCCAAGACACAGTTGTTACAGAAACAACGCCAACAATTTCACTTCATTCATTAATGGGTTCTCCTTCTCCTAGAACAATGCGCATCTCAGGTTTCACTAAGAGACAAGCATTAACAGTCCTTCTAGATTCGGGTTCAACTCATAATTTTCTTCATCCCAGAATAGCTAAGCATTCTGGTTATCCAATTTGCTCTAAAGATGCTGCATTACGTGTAACAATTGGTGATGGTGGTCAGATATCTACTCAAGGTTTTTGCTCTAATATTCTACTTAAATTCCAAGATTATGAGTTTACATCTGATTTTCATCTTTTACCTATTAGTGGGTGTGACGCTGTGCTAGGCATTCAATGGTTACGGACATTAGGTGCAATTTCTTGGGATTTCACAGCTTTGACCATGCAATTCCGCATTAATAATTCTGACATTATTTTGGTGGGTAATGATTCTCCAACAGTAATGATGCTGGATAGTTCTTCCATGCAGTGCTTATTGGGTAGAGAGAAGTATGGAATTCTATTCCAATTATGTGCACTAAATGATGCTACATTTACTACTGCTTCAGTGTTGACACCTGAAATCCAATAATTAATATCTACTTATTCAGATATTTTTGAGACTCCAGTTTCACTACCTCCTTCAAGACAACATGATCATCATATCCCCTTGTTACCTGATTCTTCACCTGTCAATGTTCGTCCTTACCGTTACCCACATTTTCAAAAGAATGAAATTGAGAAGATAATTTCAGAGTTACAACAAGCAGGATTTATTCGACAGAGTTCAAGTCCTTTCTCTTCTCCAATTCTGATGGTTAGAAAGAAAGATGGAACGTGGCATATGTGTATGGATTATCATGCATTGAATAAGATCACCATAAAGGATCGTTTTCCAATTCCTATGGTCGACGAACTCCTTGATGAACTGCATGGTGCTTGTATATTCACAAAGTTAGATTTACGTTCTAGTTATTATCAAATCAGACTCTTTGGCCCTGATATTCACAAGACTTCTTTTCGTACACATGATGGGCATTACGAGTTTCTTGTTATGCCATTTAGTCTTTCGAATGTTCCAGCAACCTTCCAAAGCTTGATGAAACACATATTCGGACCTTATTTGCGCAGGTTCGTGCTTGTCTTTTTTGATGATATATTGATCTATAGCAAGAGTTTCTCTGAGCATGTTGAACATCTGAAGACAGTTTTTGAGATTTTACGATCTCATAAGTTGTTTGTGAAGGAATCCAAGTGTACATTTGCTCAACCTTCTGTGGGTTATTTAGGCCATGTTATTTCATCTGACGGTGTCTCAGTTGAAGATGATAAAATTCAGAGCATTCTTTCTTGGCCTATTCCTAGTACAATTAAAGAGCTTAGAGCATTTTTGGGTCTTGCTGGTTATTATCGCAAGTTTTTTAAGAATATTGGCATGATTAGTCACCCCTTAACTCAGCTGTTGAAGAAAGATGCTTTTGTATGGACCGATGCTGCAACATCTTCATTCAAACAACTACAACATGCTCTCACTACAACTCCTGTATTAATATTACCGATTTCATCAAGGAATTTTATCTCGAGTGCGATGCTTTCGGGTGGGGGTTTAGGTGTCGTGTTAATGCAATCTCGTGAGACCTATTGCTTATTACAAAGCAAACCATTATCTGGTAAGAACTTGAATCTTTCCATTTATGATAAAGAGATGCTAGCAATTGTGTATGCTGTTCAGAAATGGCGACCATATTTAATGAGGCGACACTTTAACATATACACAAACCATAGAAGCTTGAAATATTTTTTGGATAAAAAACTATCATCCATGGAACAACAAAAATGGTTATCTCAGTTGTTGGGGTATGACTATCAAATTATTTTTCGCAAAGGCAAAGAGAATATTGCGGCAGATGCTCTTTCTCGTTTGTCAGGTCCTCAACTAGCTTTACTCTCCACACCTATTTTTCTGGTGTGCATGATATTATAGCTGAGTGTCATCAAGATGAAGAATACGCGCCACTTATTGCCGCTTTTGTGTGCAAATCCTGAATTTAAACGTAACTACACTTATACAGATGGCATTTTACGATATAAGCGGCAAGCATTGTGGTTGTTTCTTCTTCTTCATGGTGTTCCAAATTGCTTACGGAATTTCATTCAACTCCACTGGGGGGTCATTCAGGTTATCTAAGAACTCTCAAGAGACTTCAACAAAAAATTTATTGGAAAGGTATGAAAAATTCGCTTAAGGAGTTCATTGATCATTGTGACATCTTCCAACGCAATAAATCAGAATCAGTGTCTCCTCCAGGCTTATTAAACCCTTTACCAATACATGCTGATGTTTGGCTAGATATTTCGATGGATTTCATTGATGGGTTTCTATTATCTGAGAGAAAAGTTCAGTCTTAGTTATGGTTGATCGCCTCTCTAAGTACGCTCATTTCATTGCTTTATCTCATCCATATTCTGCCAGCACAATTGCAGAAGTATTTATAAGAGAAATAGTTCTTCTCCATGGAATGCCAAGGAGTATTGTCAGTGATCGAGATGCGATATTTATGAGTAATTTTTGGACAACTTATTTTTCTTTACAAGGTACACAATTATGTCACAGTTCAGCTTATCATCCACAATCAGATGGTCAAACTGAAGTTACAAATGGAACTTTGGAATGTTATCTACGCTGTTTTGCTGGTATGAAACCAAAAGATTGGTTTAAATGGCTACCGTGAGCAGAATGGTGGTGGTATAACACAAGCTTTCATACCGCTATTCAAATGACTCCTTATGAAGCTTTATATAGTCGATCTCCACTAAAAATTTTATCATATTTACCAGGCTCTACACCGGTGCATGATGTTGATCTTAATCTCCAAGAAAGAGATCACACTCTTAAACTCTTGAAATCACACTTGCTTGAGGCTCAAACTCGGATGAAGAAATATGCAGACTCTCATCGCACATAAAGATCTTTTCAGATTCATGATTGAGTTTATTTACGACTACAACCATACCGACAAACTACTGATGCTAGCACATCTTTCTCGAAGCTCTCTCCTAGATTTTATGGTCCTTTTCGAGTTTTGGATAAAATTGGAAGTGTGGCTTATAAACTAGAGCTTCCTGCAACAAGCCGCATTCATCCTGTTTTCCACGTTTCTCAATTAAAAAGGAAATTAGGAATGACTGATAATGTAGTTGATGTTTTACCAGATATCATTGACTATGACAAATGGGAACCAACTGCAGTTTTACATCGCATATTGTACAAGAAAGGTCATCATGCTGGTTAGAGGTGTAAATTGGGCTGTGCCATCACGAGCACAGCCCAGCACATCATGCTAAAATTTGAGCCCAGCACGACACAACACGTTAGTTAAATGGGACGTGCTGGGTTTGACTAATTGGCACAAGAAGACAAAGACGCTGCAGACGGATAAGCACGTGGCCCAGCCCAGCACAGCACGTTAAGAGAGTGTTGATGGGTGAAAACTACTCCTGCAGAATTTGGTAATTTGGGGTGTGGATGAGGAATGAATCTAAACCTTCAACAAATGCACTGCGCGGTGAGTGCCTGTAGATTCGAGAGATCAATTTGTGCAAGTCCGGCCTAAACCAAGAAATGGCCGTTCCAGATTTGTTTCGGGGTCACAAAGTGAAGGAGATGGGGTTGATCTTAGGGAGGGAAGCGAAGAAGGTGTTGAGATTGTGAAGGTGTTGGCTTGCTTATGACTTGTAACAAAAAAAAATGAGCAAGATTACGGTTGATGCAAGGTGCTCGAGTGTTTGAATATAGTTTTTGTATTAACACTTGGTTACAATCTGCCTAAACTTGTGTTGTTCTATGTCCTCTTTGAAATAGGGCGGAGAACCTATTTATACAAGTCATTGAGCCTCATTCACGTTTCTCGTGGGAAGTGGAGGTAGTGGAATGATGGAGTAGTGGAGTTGTGTGTCGGTGATACACCCACCAGCCTTGCCCACTTCTCCTGCTTCATCTCTAACCGTCCATGACTTCCCCGACACGTTCTGTGATGGCGCGTGCACGCCGTACGCCGTAAACCGCCGCACCAATACCCCAAGATGTATCCCCCGCTTGTGACATGATTGATAACTGAATGTGGATCGTGGATCCACGAAAGATAGCATGTAATGCTGAATTGAATAATCTGCGTTATTCAGAAGTCGATACTTGTGAAGTATCGTGTGTATTTTATGTACCGCATTGTGGTGTGGTAAGGTGATGGGTAATGACGCCTTATTGACCAATTGACTCCCGACTGTGGTTGTATAACCAAGTCGGGTGAAGTTGGACGGATGAGATGAGCTTTGAGACACTCATCTCGCACCGTTAATGAATATTAGGGTTTTTGAAGAGGTGCGCAAGCATCACTCTCCGCCTTGGTCGAAACCAAGCATGGGAAAGATTTTGGAGAGGACCGACCATACATGCGTATTGACGGCATGATGGTGTAGGTGCCTATATTCCGTTCCCTCATGAAAGCGCGACCGGGCCACTCAATTTGACCGGCAAAGAGGAGTGGTCGAGATTGATTTTGCGAGAAGTTTGATACCGCAAGAAGCCGCGCGCCACACTCTTTTCCGACGCTGCTTTTCCAAGACGACCTAACTTGGTCGGTCTTGGCCTACTGGGTTTGACGTGAAGATGGTAGGCTGATGTTCACGCCTATACCCGACTATCCCATGAAAACGTGATCTAAGCCACCAATTCCGTCCGGTGAAGTTGGAGCGGTCGAGATCAATTTGCAATTTGGGAAGTGTAACCACGCATGTTTGGGCGGGCGTTTTGGATTAGCCGGGCATGATATGCCTTGGCCGATTGCATGAGGGGGTAGATGGGCCCACAGTGGTCATGCCGGTATGACCAGGACTGCTCGATCTGACTGCGGACCCTCTCAATTCGCTGCCGTGAGAAGATGGACGCGCGTGATGGCTTGAACCCTAATTTTGGCTTTCAAAGCCGTGCGACCATGCTCTTTCAAAGGACGAATGTGTTGTAACCAATCATGGTTGGTTTTGACCGATTGGTCAAGTGTGTAGGTGGTCACATGGTGATTGTGTCGACATGCTCCGGCCCTTTGAGTCTACATCTACACCCTCCATCTATACCGCGAAGATGGATGGTTGAGACTGCTTTTACAAGACATGTAATATGCCGCAAACCCTAATTTAGGTTTTCCGTCCATAATGCTTGGTATGGACGGTTTCAAGCGTGCAAAAGGCCAATGGTCGACCATGCGGGGTCGGCCGTGTGTATTCCATACCCGCTTGGGGGTGATGGAATTGATCCGGGGTCATCCAATCATGCTTGTGGAGTTGGATGATCGCATCAGATCATATCCTGACCGATATGGTCATGTCGGATGCTCAATCGGGCTAGTATAACACACCGAGAGGGGCTCAATCGGGCTAGTATAACACACCGAGAGGGCTAGGGCTAGTATAACACACCGAGAATCAACTCCGACGGGTATTTCGTACATGGTTTCATTATAGTGCTCGGAGGTTCGTGTTACTCAGAAGAGTAACACTCGACCGTCATGCCACACCGATGATGAGTACTGGAAATACAAGGTTGATATGAAATTCATAGGAAGGGATTGTTGCTACATGCTCCAACCTCGGGAGGAATTTCATGTATTCACTGTAATGGGATTGTTGCTACATGCTCCATTCTTGGTGAATTAAGTGAGGGAGTATCCAACACTTTATAAATGGCTTTATCTTTTACAAGATGTCGCCGCATGAGTTTTCTCGGTTATTTACAAATTTAACCTTAAACGAAAATCCACCATCAACATTAAGTCCCCTGCCTAGCACATAATGGTTACACTATTGTGTGGTAGGCATGAGATGGTGACATACATATGTGAGAAAGACAGGATAAAAGAAGTTTACCCGGAAGAGTGTTGGCCGACCGCTAGTTTCCCACGCCGTCACGCTTGTATGGAATCCCTTGGTGGGGCCGGTTTCTTTCTTTGGGTATTTGAATCGAAAGAGGAAACCAAATAAGAGAGGAATCCTTCTTCTATTGGGACTCTTCTAATTTTTGTCTATAAAGGAGACCAAGACTCCTTCCTTTTCTTCACGGAATTTTATTTTTGTTTGTCGCTCTGCGTCTCGCAACCTTGCTGCCGCTGCCGACCATTGTTTCCGCCGCTTGTCATCGCTCGCGGAATTATTCCGGAAACCGCTGCCGTCCATTGCCGGAGTTGCTCCCGTCCGCCGTCCAAGGTAGGTTTCGTTCCTTTTTTTTTTTTTTTTTTTTTCAAACCCTAGTTTTGTTAGGTAAATACCTTTTGTAAGACATGTGCATGCTTAGCTTTTTCCACCATTTGGCTTGAATCCCGTAGACACGATTCCCATGAATAAAGAAAATCGTGTTATGATGCATGCGGATGAATGTGGGCCCGCCGTGTATGCCGGAACGTGGGTCTTATTCACACATGCTTGACTGAAATTTGCACCGAACTTGAAATTTGTACCAGACTTGAAACCAATACCAGACTGAAATTTGTACCGGATTTGACATTTATCCCAGACTTGAAAACTTGAGTTATACCGAAGCTTGATCAATACCAGACTTGAATGATGCTTGGACCGACCATTGTATGAGTTGTGTCTTGCCGTGTGTGACTACACTTCTCATATGCTTTCATACAAGTTCTAACTCCTATCTTTTATTTCATTGCGGTAGAAAAGAACTTCTGTCGATATGTCTTCTGAAGATAATGTGGTGCCAAGTCGAAGTGTTGATAGCTTCAAAGATATGCCGAACATCAATGATGAGTTGTTCACCTCGCCTTTTCCAAATATTAGGAAGCATCCTTCTCATAAGATAGTCTTGCTTTCCGATTCTTAAAAATATGGATGCCGATCCATTTTCTTCTTCCGCACTTGTGATGAGATTTTGTCTCCAAAGAAACGAATATCCGCCTTCTCCTATTGACTTCAAGATTTGCCATGCTCCACTGGGTTCTTATGAAGGATGGATGAGACGCATGTTGAGTAATAAGGGCATTAAGGACAATTTGACCAAAGCACAAATTCTCGATGCGGTCATGGCATCTGCTACCCTCGAAATTAGGAAAGACACCGCGGTTTGATTACCTTCATTTCTCGGTGGCGTATTTCCACTCACACAGCCATATCTAGATGGGGAGAGATGACTATTACTTTGGAGAGTGTAGCTGCATTAATGAACTCCGCCTGTTCTTGGAAGTCTTTCTTACGAACTCTCCGATACGGAGAAGAGTAATTATGCCGCTATACTTCAAAAGGTGACGGAATTCGACAACTGGAGAAGGAGGAGAAAAAAGACACGAAATGCTTCTACACCTGGTGGGTTTCGAGTGGTCTTCTCAGACCCGTGAGTTGAATCAAGAGTTGGAAAACGAGCTCAGCTCGATCGCGTTCCCCTCGTCTCTATGGCTATCCAGAGATATATTTGATGACGGTTCGGAAAGAAGACAATTAGAAGTGACCTTGTCAAAATTGCTATAAGGTCGGCGCAGGTGAAGTTCTTCCTCTAGGTGCATTGTTCCTTGGATCGCCGTATTCTCATCCGGACGCTTTAGCAATGGATATGCATGTTTCTAACGGTACAAGAAGGTGGAGTCGCACGTTCACTTCGCTTTTCTTCAAGCGCTCTTATGGGAACACTTCAGAAGTTATGCTCCTACTCCTGCACCTTCACTTGTTAACTTGTACGGCAGCTCGAGAATACTCCGATGGAATAAGAAGCGTCCTAAAGCTGGTGCGAAACTTGTGGAGGTATTTGACAACATTTCTTCCGTAGATTTTCGTCCATGGGGGCCGATTCACTCTTCCATCGTTCACCCAAAGACCTTTGCCGACGATCCCGGCGTTGTGTTGCATCGATGTCAAGACCATGAGATCTGGGAAAATTATTTACCGCGCAGTACTGCATTCCAGGATATGTCTCGTCTCTATTCGACGGAGAATTTTCCGTGACTCCGCACAACATTGACAGTGGCTGCTCGCCAAATGGTATTCGATCGGGTGTCCCATTTATCCGTCCACTGGGGCTCCGAAAGAATTCCTTCTATAAATTCTTAATGCCAATGTGTTCTTAGACCGGGTGAGCCTTCCCTTCTGGCTTATTGGGAGAAACCCGGTGGTAACCGATAAGTATAAGGAATTTTGGAGTAGACAATCGTTTCGGTTTTCCAGAAATTTTCGAAAGCGTCGTGAGCATTCCCGTAGCGAACCATCTTCCGACGCCTTGACGAAGCATTTCCTGAAGTTGAAGCTACTTCCACCAAACGGACCAGAGCCGAGAGTTGCAGATCCCCAAGTAGGAGAGACTCAAGAGGCAAGCATGCGGTCCGGTAATTCTCAATTCCTCCAATATGTAGGTATTTAAATCTCTTCCGGCTCTTTAATTTCTCTAGTGTAAATTTTTCTAAAAATGATTCTTGCTTGAAATTAGGAATTTCGAAAGAGAATGTCTTCACAAGGTTGGCGCGCATTCAAAATGAGAAGGTGGCAATGTTGGCCTTCATGCCGAGAAGTCTCGGTGATCGACCTTTATGCCGAGAAGTCTCGGCGGCACCGACCTTCATGCCGAGAAGTCCTGGAGAAACCGCTCCTTTTTCTCGACCACGACAGAGATGATGAAAGCTCGGTGGAACAAGGCGCTTCCCTTAGTGATCTTGTTGACGGGCGTGATGGAAATTAGCACCCAGAGTGAAAGAGAGGCGCACTGCCGTAGTTGGGGCGGCTCCCTTGAAATTGGTCCCGAATGTGCTCGGTCAATATGGCCATTGTGGTGACTTCTTCAAAAGCCCCCGCACTCGACAAGGTTCCCGCGGTTGGTGAATTCTGGGTGATGCAGCCGGGGCTTTGTTCGATCCTCCTTTTGCTATCCCTTATCCAGGCCATGTGTTGGTTGGCGGATTCAACGTGCCTTGGCTCAGTTTGAAAAGTTGTACGCGACAACTGAAGAAACACGGCCATATTGCCACCACCACGAAGCTCAAGAGTCGTCTTGCGTTGGTCAACCGCGCCCAAGAAGCTTTAGTTTCTATCCATGGGATGAGCGTCACGACCGGTCGAACAGTTTCGAGGAGATGATTGAAGACTGGAGGTGCCATCGGGACGTGTTTGCGCAGCATGACCTTCAATGCTCCTTGGTTCTTCAAAGGGTTCTCCGAGATTCAGAGCTCTAGAAACTACATGATGAAGTCCCTTCCGCGGACCGTGTTGCTCGCCAGAAGAAGAGGTTGAGAGATTGTCTAAAGAACTCGGAGTCGAAGCAGCCGTGCTTCAAAGGATGAAAGTCTCTCTTGCCCGGAAGGATGAGTTGTTGCTTAAAGACTTTCCTTGAAGTATTCGTGCTATATACCGCGTTTTCTCTTATATGCTTTTCTTTTTTGAGTGATAGTGAGGATTTTCTTTGACTTCCGGTTTTGGATTAATAGGTAATTGAATTGGCTTATTTTGAGATAGTTTTGTGAACGACCCTTTTGAAAGAGATTATGTTAAATGAGATTTGCATCTTGGTCATGAATGATTGCACATATTACATGAAATTGCAAATGTTATGTAAAAGGGAGGTACGAATGGAAACAAACATGGCGTTTGATCATCGAGCCTCTTTCTCCACGTGCAAGTGGATGCTAAGTCCCCAAAGTGAATTCTAAACTATCTTTCTTGTAAAGTTGTTGAGTAAAACTTACTTGCCTTTTGAAGCCTCACTTATATCAAACCGGAGTAGTCTCTAAGAAAATCCTCTCGCAAGCTATCTCTCCGAACCAAGCTTCTCCCGAACAATGCGCTCAAAGCGTTGCATTCACAGGTGGGGTGATGAAGGAACCGGTGGTAATGACAGTACCTCGGGTCCATTACTTCTTGATCAGTAGGCGGACGCCATACCGGGGGTAGCTCCACCTCTCCATTTCGCACCCACGTCTCCAGCAGCTCCAGAATCTTCTTCATTGGGAAGGGGAAATGTAAGTACCTTGAGTCTAGCTTTTTCCTGCGTTAGCGGGCGTTGCAATGTCTCTGCGTGGCTTTGATGTGGAACAGGTAGTTGGAAGACTTGTGAGTGTCATCATATCTCATGGATCGCTTGCCTAGGTAAAGGGATGTGGAAGGTGTCGTGATGTCATTTCGCCGAGTGATCGGATTGAACGCTCCCATCCTCTCGTATTCTGTATTTCCGATTGATTTCTCCTTCCTCAAGCGTTTCTTGATCGGTTGACAAGTCGACACGGATTGGATAGTCTTAGGGCTTCAAAGCAAGAGTTTTGATATATAAATCCTCTAGCAGGCTCCATAGGCTGCAGGCTCCTTTCTTTATCCGCAGCACATTGTAGTACTCCGGACAAGTCTTTTTCCCGTGGAGTTGCATCGGGTCTCCGTTGTTGACCGGACCATGTTGTTCATCTTCCTGAGTCTCTCCTGCGGTTACGCGCCCTTTTGCTTCTCCACCGGTAAAGGTGTGACTCCCGGTTAAAGATTCATCATTTCTGCGCTGCTTGAGTGGATGCCTGGTCGACGCTTCTTGTAATTGTGCCGCTATATCATTCAAAAGGCGAAATGTCTCGCTCTCGCCTTCCGGTGATACCTGGCTTGACTTGCCAAGACATCCTCCAAAGCATTCTAGCCATGCTTCCCATGATACCTGAGCCACCCGTGGTTTCCGGATACATTGTGAGATGGAAACCGAAAAATTGAGAATTCAATTTTTGTGCAACCGATAGATCAATCTCCCACTGTGGTCGCCAATTGTTGATGGGTGAAAACTACTCCTGCAGAATTTGGTAATTTGGGGTGTGGATGAGGAATGAATCTAAACCTTCAACAAATGCATCACATGGCAAGGTGAGTGCTTGTAGATTCGAGAGATCACCGTGCAAGTCCGGCCTAAACCAAGAAATGGCCGTCCAGACTTGTTTCGGTCACAAAGTGAAGGAGATGGGGTTGATCTTAGGGAGGGAAGCGAAGAAGCTGTTGAGATTGTGAAGGTGTTGGCTTGCTTATGACTTGTAACAGAAAAATGAGCAAGCTTACGGTTGATGCAAGCAGGCTCTGAGTGTTTGAATACAGTTTTTGTATTAACACTTGGTTTCTGTCGTCTAAACTTGTGTTGTTCTGTGTCCTCTTTGAAATAGGGCGGAGAACCTATTTATACAAGTCATTGAGCCTCATTCACGTTTCTCGTGGGAAGTGGAGGTAGTGGAATGATGGAGTAATGGAGTTGTGTGTCGGTGATACACGACCAGTCTTGCCCACTTCTCCCTGTTCATCTCTAACCGTCCATGACTTCGACACGTTCTTGTGATGGCGCGTTGCACGCCGCACGCCGTAAACCGCTGCACCAATACCCCGCATGTATCCCCCGTTTTGTGACATGATTGATGTCCGGAATGTGGATCGTGGATCCACGAAAGATAGCATGTATCGCCGAATTGAATAATCGCGTTATTCAGAAGTCGATACTTGTGAAGTATCGTGTGTATTTTATGCAGTGCTTTGCATTGTGGTGTGGTAAGGTGATGGGTAATGACGCCTTATTGACCAATTGACTCCCGACTGTGGTTGTATAACCAAGTCAGGTGAAGTTGGACGGATGAGATGAGATTTGAGACACTCATCTCGCGACCGTTAATGAATATTAGGGTTTTTGAAGAGGTGCGCAAGCATCACTCTCCAGCCTTGGTCAAAACCAAGCATGGGAAAGATTTTGAGAGGACCGACCATACATGCGTATTGACGGCATGATGGTGTAGGTGCCTCGTATTCCGTTCCCTCATGAAAGCGCTGATCTGGGCCACTCAATTTGACCGGCAAAGAGGAGTGGTCGAGATTGATTTTGCGATAGAAGTTTGATACCGCAAGAAGCCGCGCGCCACACTCTTTTCCCGCGTTTCCAAGATGACCTAACTTAGCCGGTCTTGGCCTACTGGGTTTGACGTGAAGATGGTAGGCTGATGTTCACGCCTATACCTCGACTATCCCATGAAAACGTGATCTAAGCCACCAATTCGTCCGGTGAAGTTGAGCGGTCGAGATCAATTTGCAATTTAGGAAGTGTAACCACGCATGTTTGGGCGGCGTTTTGATTAGCCGGCATGATATGCCTTGGCCGATTGCATGGGGGGTAGATGGGCCCACGGTGGTCATGCCGGTATGACCGACCCGCTCGATCCGATTCAGGACCCTCCATTCGTGCCGGAGAAGATGGACGCGCGTGATGGATTGAACCCTAATTTTGGCTTTCAAAGCCGTGCGACCATGCTCTTTCAAAGCGGACGAATGTGTTGTAACCAATCATGGTTGGTTTTGACCGATTGGTCAAGTGTGTAGGCGGTCACATGGTGATTGTGTCGACATGCTCCGGGCCCTTTGAGTCTACATCTACACCCTCCATCTATACCTGCGAAGATGGATGGTTGAGACCGTTTTGCGGCACATGTAATATGCCGCAAACCCTAATTTAGGGTTTTCCGTCCATAATGCTTGGTATGGACGGTTTCTTGGCAGACAAAGGCCAATGGTCGACCATGTGGGTCGGCCGTGTGTATTCCATACCGCTTGGGGGTGATGGAATTGATCCGGGTCATCCAATCATGCTTGTGGAGTTGGATGACTGCATCAGATCATATCCGGATCGATATGGTCGGTGTTTGATGCTCAATCGGCTAGTATAACACACCGAGAGGGGCTCAATCGGGTTAGTATAACACACCGAGAGGGCTCGGGCTAGTATAACACACCGAGAATCAACCCGTACGGGTATTTCGTACATGGTTTCATTATAGTGCCGGAGGTTCGTGTTACTCAGAAGAGTAACACTCATCGTCATGCCACACCGATAATGAGTACTGAAATACAAGGTTGATATGAAATTCATAGGAAGGGATTGTTGCTACATGCTCCAACATGGAGGAATTTCATGTATTCACGTAATGGGATTGTTGCTACATGCTCCATTCTTGGTGAATTAAGTGAGGGAGTATCCAACACTTTATAAATGGCTTTATCTTTTACAAGATGTCAGCGCATGAGTTTTCTGGTTATTTACAAATTTAACCTTAAACGAAAATCCACCATCAACAGAGAGCACGTCATAACATGTACAAATACACCATATAACAAGGCATAATACATCACATTTTTTGTATATTTCACAAAAGAGTCACTATCCTAGCTAGTTTTTAACATTTTATGTTGGCTTATTTATAACAACACATATAATACCTTAATATTCGGAAAATATATTTCAATATCGTTGTTATAATGTCGTCACCTATATTTGACTAGAACATTAATTTACATGACAATAATCCAATTTTATATTTGATGGGCTATTTCTTTTTATTGAATAAACTTGTTAATTTTACTTGAAATAATTTCAAATGATATGTTGTATAATTAAATTCTTGTGATAATGTCTGACTTATAAGTGATTTCAAATTATTTATAGCACGTGTACCAGCACGACATGTTTATTCGTGTGCTGTGCCCGTGGGATGTGTTGTGCCTAGCTTTTGACTAGTAAAGCACATCACGACACATCACGTTTAAATGGTTGGCACAACACAACACGGCACATGGCACGTGAAGCACGCGACTTCGTGTGTCGGGCTGTGCCGGGCCGGCACGTTTTACACCTCTAATGATGGTACTCAATGGTTAGTGCACTGGAAGAATCATCCTGAAGATGAAGCCACTTGGGAGGATGTTGACTAGTTCATTGTAAGATTTCCAAACTTTAAGACTTGAGGGCAAATGCATTTTACTGGGAGGGTGGGATGTTGTGATATCAACTCCACTTAGCTTATTCAGTTTCCTTATTTAGAACTACTATAGTTAGCTTGTTTAGTTCCTTATTTAGAGTTATTAAAACTCTAGTTCTTACTTGTTCTGCACGGCTTTGAAGCTATAATTAGCTTGGCCAATAATTATTTTGATTATCAACAAATTAAACAAACCCTATTTCTTAATCTTTCTCTCTTAATCTTCTAAGCAGAGGTGGCTAACCCCCAACTCAAAGAGTTTTATCCTGGTTTCTTAAGTATTTTGGTCTGACTTCCCTGTGTTTTGGTGTTGGACCATAACAAAGGCCTTTTGATGTAGTGATCTGTAATTTCTCTAACATCTTTCGTAACCTTCAAATGAATCAATTCAGGATTTCATAATTTAGATTGTTAGACTTTTTAAACTCACTTAACCTTTCATTTTTTGCATATGAGTTGCTCGTTTTTTGGTCTTAGTTATCTATTTTGATTAAGATAAAGGGCATCCATATACTAATAGGATATGAAGACTCCTAATTGAGTTGTCATTTGGTTTGTAATGTTGATTGAATTAAGAATGGGAAATGAAGACTCATATTGAGCTGGGTTAATCTGTGCATGTCTAATCTTTACTGCATTACAACATCTGTGACTAGAAATATAGATGTTAACCCAAACTCAATTAGAAAATCCAACACGCACAATTTTTTATTTATTTGAGGACTACGCCTGTTTTCGATCTAAAGACTATATAGTGCTCTAATGCCTTGTCATTATGCGGAATTGCATGACGACGACTACTGTTGCCCCTGGTCACGCCCACTACATTTTTTTTTTTTTAAGTTGTTTTTGAGTTTCATAATTTGGTAACAGGGAGGAAACTCCATGGTACTGTTTGGGTGTTTGAATTAGAATGGAAGAATTCTTGGTTATGTGTGACTGTTGCCTATGACGTGGTTCTTAAGGGAATGTGATATAAATGTTAAGAAATATACGTAGCTGATGTACTCCAAAAGCATCTTAAAATTTAAAATGTTCATGTCTTGTTTGTTTAACTAAATGTATTTCAGGAGCTATGTAGGGGGAAAGGTTGGATGTCTACTGTCTATGGTGCTTCATAAGAAAACAAAAGTATGGTATAATTTGTTGGAAAATGGGTTTTGTAGTTGCATCTTTTCTGATGGCTACATCCAAGTAGATCTAAAGGCTATAAACTACTAACATTCAAGATTCAAAGATAAACAAGATGTAAAGAACATCAAAAGTAAAGATTGACACAAGCATATAACGTGGTTCGGCAATGAAGACCTACATCCACGGGAAAGAAGATGTTTTCTTTATTGATTATTAAGGTCTTACCCTTGACAGAGATACAAATATCACTTAGATTTATCACTCTCTCTTTATCTAGATCTCTCTCAAGAATTCTCTGTAGAAAGACCATCTAAGATTACATGTCCATTTCCTTCTACATGGACTGGTATTTATAGGCAAATTAGACTCATGAAGGCCTGGTCTTGCCGAGTTGGTGGAGCCATCGTGCATCTTCTCATTACTTCGGACGAGCTCTATACTATCCCTCGTGATGACCTGCTTGGTTCTCCTTCCGAGTCATCTCGCTCCGTACGTCATCGTGTTACTCTTCCTTGGGGAACCTCGTGCTGTATCATCCTTGGGTTATAGTATAGATCGCCCGAGCATTCTGATACAATGTAAATTCGTCCACGCCTCTTCTGATCCTTCATTAAATGCAGTCCTTCTTTTTAGACTTGACCGTCTGAGTCGATTAGACCACTCCTTACACGCGTCATTCATGTAAAGTTGTAGCAGGCGTCTCGATTCAGACGAAATCACCTTTTAGAGTATGATTCGATGCTTCTATCTCATCACCTTATCATGAAACCATCCCTTGAGATGTTGACACGTGGCCATCGGGTAATTTACCCTCACATTTTGCTCATTTCTTTGCAACTTGCCAAGGGCATGATGGGAAAAAACAGAATCGGTCCCGTTTTTATCGCCACGTCCGAGATTTTTGCCACGTCTGCACTTTTAGTGTGCTTTTACCTGTTGGACTTGAGGCGTCGGTTGGTTGTCCACAGGTTTCTTAAGATAGAGAATGTCTTTCTCTTTCTTTTATGGTCGTCTTCCGGGATTTCCGTCATTTTATTTATTGCGCCTTGACTTTCTTGGGTTTGGAAATGTTGGTTGGTTTTCCGAGGATTTTTATTCCTATAAAAGTTTTCTTTGGGTGGAGAATTGAGTTTCATTCTCTTCTTCCCTTCTGTAAAGTTCAGAGCCTTCTTCATAAAAGCTTTTTATGCCTGGTGAAAGTTTTCCTCCCCGTCCTCCATGGCAGCGATGTCTTTTCTCATGTTTTCTTGAGCATGATGGTATACCCTCTCATTTGTTTGATTCGTCGGTTCTTCTTGATCTAATCTCTGGATCATCACCGATGTTTCTTCGGAAAGACCTATCTGTTCGCATATCGTCTTTAGCCTCATTGATGGTTTAGGGAAATTGATTCGTCTGCTAAGAGATTGGTATTTTTGCTGGAAGGTTTCTATCCGCCGTTGTTGATAGGATCAGGAGATGCCTATATATAATAAACCGCAATCGCACGGTGTCTAACTAGTAGACAGAGGCAAGTACGGGTCGTTCCCACGAGGAGTGGTGGAGATACTGTAACCATGATCGTGTGTCAATCCGTCAAATATAATTTCACTTTCTCAATCAACTAGATATAAATATAGTAAGCGATAAGAAATAGTTCGTATCCACAGAGAGGCTTTCGTTGTTATAAAATTTCAGTTTCTAAAGTAACCCAGGGTATGTTTGTTGTATTTAAGCAAATAAAAGTAATTAAAAGCAAAGTAAGTAATTCGAATTATCAATAAGGAGAAGATATTGGTCAATGGATAGTATCAATCACAAACATGTATTTTCATCAATGATTAGAATTGGTATTTTAATCTCGTATTTATTAAAAGTCCTAGGGTACCTTGATCGCAAGTATAACCCGTTAATTCCTCGTTTTCATCACAACCACATTAAAAGATGCATATGTGAATTCTTCGTAGAAAGCAACCTAAAGTGTAAAAGCACAATTAAGTTTAACTCCCTAAAAGCATTAAGTTTTATGGAATAAGACTCATCAATGCAAACGAATGTGTAAAAGCACTAAACGTTTTAACAAAAGTTGTGATTCACTTGTGACTAGTAGGATATATCACTACAAGCACTAACCACAATTATGCTACTTAGAATCGGGGATAAACAACTTTTTCGTATTGAAAACCCTAATATAGCTCTAGAGATGAACACAAATCGGATTGATTAGGACTCAACCTAACAAGTTTTCAAATCTTATAACACTATTAATTGTGAATCACAAACAATAATTACCGAGACAAAACTAATTCATTGAATCAAAAGCATGTTGAGAAATCAAATTTTATCCCATAAACAATAATATGTTTAGCTACTCATAGCTATGGAGTTCATCATAATCAATATTCAATGATAAAATAATGAAGAAGAAGAACAAAAGCAAACCCTAGAAGCGTAAACAAAAGTGGCTCTCCAAAATTCCAAGAATAAGATAGATGTCTATAAGTTGTAGAAGACTTTCCCTTTTATAGCTTTTCTCCAACTTCTAAAATTAGGTCTAGTCTTCAAAGTCCATTAGATGAAAATCCACCAAGCCCATGAGTGAGAGAAACCCATGTAGAAAATATGCCCCAAAAGTGGTCGCGGAATGGTATTGTGGCTTTAATTCGGGCCGGAGATGTGGTCGGAAATTGGTTCCGGTGACCGCAAAGTCCGCCCGGCCAATGGCCAACGGGTCAACTCGGGTCAATGATCCACTCGGTCGGGTCAACACCGATTCGTAGAGTGGCCGAGTCAAACGAATAAGGGTGAGTCACTATCTTCGGTTAAGCTCGGCATGAGCTAGTGCAGCTCGAATCGCATCACCAACTCCTTAACCAACCATCTTGGCCGGGCATAACGTGCAACCATCTTTCGATTGAAGCTCTTCCAATTCCATTTGAGCTCTTCATGGCTTATATGATCCATCCCGCAGCAACACTATCGCCCGCCACCAAAGACAACAATCCCGCATCAACAAATGAACCTAACCACTCTACAACTCCAGTCCCTTCAACTTCTCGTAGCCCGCAACTTCAAGATTTCGCCATGAGACCATTCCAACTCACCGGAAAACTCCCTTGTAATCTCAACTCTCATCACAGCTAGCACCTTCTATTCCCACTTACTTCAAACACACCGTAATTCAACTATGACTCTTGCATCACAACCGCAACCGCCATTACATAGCCACATATCAACCCCATCGGGCAACAATACCAGCCGATGCTCCCACACACCAAAGACTGCAGCTCATGATTCAATCTGCTTCACGTACCACCTCGCTTTTATCAAACAATGCACTCATTCATACGTGGTAAAGCCTAACACTCCCGATCATTGCAAAGAACTCGCACCCAAACATCCAACTGTAACAAAGCTCATCCAAAACCTCAAAGACACTCTCACTCCATCTACATCAAACTAGCACCCTGCAGTTCAAGAACATCACACATTCCCTTGAGTCTCTCCCTGTAATCCTTCTCAGCACCACAGGTTCAAGCTTGCAACCCCACCTGCAACTAACCTGCAACAATTCTCAGCTGTATTGTCATAGCTATACTAGATCAACTCCTCATGCTAGTACTGCTTCAATAACACTCAAATGCACTTGCACTTGCACCTGCCAACCAGCCAAGCTCGGTCTCATCTGAGCCCTGCAACACAATCATTGCAGCTGCACTTCAAGGCCAGCAATACCGATTGCTAGTCTCTGCAAAAAATCATCCTACATTCATCTAATAATCGCTCCTCCATCATCGCACAACATCAACTAGTCGTTGCTCGAGACTCGGCTCATGACTCCACCGGACCATGGCAAAGATCTCCACCGGTTGCAACTCCTCAATCCTATAGCTTCCCTCCCGCAAAGATCATTTCACAAATTGTTGCACTTCAAAGACATAATCATCCAAAGAATATCGCCACCGCATTAGTGCAGCTCCTCATTCAACACACAAATTCGGATTTGATCCGAAACCCATTTTAAATCAATGCCCTAATTGCAAGACAAACTCTACTTCGACTCATCCCGTCACTATCGATCCCTAGCAGTAACCACGAGACAACTTCACCTCTATATTGAAATCAGTCTCGAACCTATCTCTACTTCATCATAGATTCTTCACAATTTCAGCAGCAGTGGCTCACCAACATCATCTTCTTCTCGATCTCAATCTCAAAACCAAAAGCAACAGCCCCCAATTTCTTCTCTACTTCCTCATCTCAACAATCATCACCACCAGACTCATGAAATTGCCACTAGGATCGATTTCATCTCAAAACCCTTATCTCGACTATTTCTAGCAAACCCATATCGATTCTGCCATCAATTTTAGTATCACCATCTCTTCAAACACCACGAAACATCATCCTACAAACCCTAAATCGAGCTTCAAACTTCTTCGATTCTCGAGTCTTAATCATCCTCTGTCATCTACTCATCAAGAATAGCCAATATTTCTCGATCTCGGAAAGAGCTCGTCAATCTCTTCTCACATTCAACACCAGATTCACTCGGATGTTGTTGTTTCTCTCATCTTTTCGTGTGGAAATGAATGAGGTGAACGAGAGAAACACTCTCGATTTAGGGTACAAGAGGATTAGGTGCTAACAAAGACACCCACCTTCCGGATAAGGGCCACTCATCTAGCAACCCCTTAACCACAATGGATCTCGCACCCAATAGAGTTGCCCCTTAACCTTTGGTTTGGTTCCCAATAGCATGTGAAATGACAATTACGCCTTTTTGACTTAATTTGAATGATTTCCGCTTCTTTTCCTCCGTGCGACTCCAGAGTACCTAATAACTCAAAAGCAAACATAAGATACATAATTTACAAGAAAACTCGCAAAGAAAGCATAAATACTAGATAGTAAATTAGGTGTTTTAGACACCTATCAAACCAATATCTAAAAAATTAACCAGGAATGATGTTTTTGGATTTTCAGAATTATAAAACAAAGAAAATAAATTAAACTAATACAATGAATACAATGAAAAAGTCGGTAACCAGGGTTTATAGTATCCACCACTATTTCTATTTAATTACTGAAATGAAACATAATTCATGAATATTTATTTATCGTCTGTTCTATCGACATCACCTATTATATGTATTAGAGTCGCAAAAATCACTGGGACACCCTAAGCATGGCACATCAAAAGATTAAACCAAAGCATGAACTATCAAATTGCGTTAGCGAGAAAGTTATGGAAACTAAATATGGATTCACAAATAATACCTGGCTATTCTAAGCATACCCCATCAAAGGATATAACCCAAGCATGGAAATATCAAATAAGTAGACAAATATATTTTCGATCCTAACAATTACGCACAAAGGTTATACGAAACCGGTGAAGCAACAACTCATATTCTGATAAATCGATAAACAATATCAAGAAATTAATCCATTCAAATCATAATAGTCTATTGCTAAATTTTATTCAATTCAATTCAAAAATAGCCTAAAACTCCATATGGTTTCAACATCAACCCTAACTACGATAAAACTAGCAAGCCATGGCTTTCTCAAAAGCCATAAATAAATTGAAAGAAAACTTGCGAATCACAAACACAAACGAAGATGGGAGGAAAAACTTCAAACCCTACTCCTCCTCTTGTATGTAGCCGCAGCTTCTAGTTGTCGGAACTCCTCCCATACGTTTTCGTTCATTCTTTTCTTTATAGTAAGCTGCGGAGATTCTAAGATGACCTAGCGTCCGGGTATATTTATTAAATACCCCTAGTTTTAACACCCAATAAATATACCCTTATACAACAATATAAATACCCCTATCATTTAAATACCTTATCCCTTAAAAAACAAATTACCTTAATACCCTCACTTACAATATTATTTTCCATTTAAAAATCTTATCCATTAAAAAATATTTTTTTCTATTATTTCACATCCACCGGCAGCCCCATTTCACCACCACCAACAACACCGCCGCCACCACCACTCCACCACCACCACCACTCCGTCACCACCACTCCGCCACCACCACCACTTACTAAATACAACCACCAATAATATTCCACCACCGTCACACACCACCACCACCGCCACCGTCGCCGCCGCCACCACCACCACCGCTTACTAAATACAACCACCAATAATATTCCACCACCGTCACACACCACCACCACCGCCGCCGCCGCCATTAATATTAGGTAAAAATCAAAAGTTCAAAAATATTTGTCAAATTTGGTTGTTGATTCCATTTTTTCATTGTTGATACACAAACATTGGTTGTTGACTCCCTAAAACTAAGGTCAATTTCTATTGTTGATACACAAATATTTGTTGTTGATTCCATTTTTCCATTGTTGATACACAAACATTGGTTATTGACTCCCTAAACTAAGGTCAATTTCTATTGTTGATACACAAATATTTGTTGTCGACTCCTTACACTAAGATTAATTTCTATTGTTGATACACAAATATTAGTTGTTGATTCCATTTTTCCATTGTTGACACACAAACATTGGTTGTTGACTCCCTAAACTAAGGTCAATTTCTATTGTTGATACACAAATATTTGTTGTGACTCCTTAAGATCAATTTCTATTGTTGATACACAAATATTGGTTGTTGATTCCATTTTTCTATTGTTGATACACAAACATTGGTTGTTGATTCCCTAAACTAAGGTCAATTTCTATTGTTGATACACAAATATTTGTTACACTAAGATCAATTTCTATTGTTGATACACAAATATTGGTTGTTGACTACCATTTCTATTGTTGATACACAAACATTGGTTGTTGACTCCCTAAACTAAGGTCAATTTCTATTGTTGATACACAAACATTGGTTGTTGACAAAAAATAATGTTGTCAACAACAGGAGTTGATCCCATATATAGGATCAACAACAGTAGTTGATACTCGTGAAAATTAAACATAAAGAGTAAGGTAACATAAGTAGTGGTAATAGTTACCTCAGAGTTTTCACTGAAACCAAGAACTGATCTTCTTGTATTTATCATTCGAGCCTCACCACCACCACAACCACTATAACAACTTCCACTACCACCAGTACAACACCAAATAAGACAATAGGTACATATCAAATATTTAGCAAAACTCTTCCGCATACTCGCACAACCATCTTGCTATGCAACATTACACCCACCATACACACTGACAAGAACGAAACTGATTGGTGTATGGGGAAGGGTCTTATTTTCATAGTTAGCAACTGAAAGTTTTCACTACCAAAAGTTTTTATTACACAAAAGTAGCTTCATATACAAGAATATCTCAGTATCCTCCTCCTCTTATTGGCTTCATATGTCACAAACACATAAAAACACACACATGGAGAAAATACAAAACAATCACAATAAGATTCTTCACATACTGCAAAATAAAAATGGTACTAGATGTAAGGTGGTGCTAGTGGAATTGTGTTTTGGCTAAGAACGCCACCCCCACCAATAACCTTCCACCACGCAAAACACTAACTATTGCCAACAATTGTACCACCACCACCAACATCCATCACACTCATAACCAAAAATATAATTTTATGAAAAAATCACCAATGAACTAATTTAGTAAAATTTCCATTTCAAAGAAAATGTAATAAAATTCAAAAGATATCTCTCACTCTAGATCCCTAACACCATATATAAAATTAACTTAATCAAACTTTTAAAAATTGAAATCCGAGAGAAAAGACCAACCTCCACCGACGTGCATTCATGGTCGCAGAAAACAGTAGATAAAGCAAGCTCAAGTGTGTCAGCAATACCATCTTCCTTAATTATCATCGATTTTAGGTTCTTCAAGCCAAATACAGTTGAAATCAACATAAATCTAATATTTCTGATGCTCTAGATTAGGTTTTCATATTAGTTTCTCGTTGATTTATCATTAGATTTAAATTTTGTAGCTGAACTAAGTAACAATCAATCTAAATCGATTGTTTAAGAGGTGGTGGTGATGCTGCTGGTGGTGGATTTGGTGGAAATATAAGAGGTGATGTTGGAGCTGGTGGTGGGATTTTGTTTAACTGATTTTTCGTGGTGGTGGAGATCGAGATGGAGATTGTAGAGTTAGGTTTGATTGATTTCTCATGGCAGGAAATGGTGATGGTTGTGGTGCTGGTGTTGGAGGTGTCGATTGTGGTTGCGGCGGAGATGGTGGTAGCAGCGATGGAGGTGGGTTCGATTGATTTCTGTTGGTGTTTTATTAAAAATGAAGAAGTAAAAGTACATAAGACCGAAAGGCTAAATATGGAATTACGAGAGTTAAGTTTGTTTATGAGAATTTCCATTATACCCTTGGGGGTATTTGTAAAGAGTGTTAGGGGTATTTACGAAGGCCCAACAAAAATAAGGCTATTTATATAATTTCCACGTCCACTCCGGTCCGTTACTAGCTCCAAATCCAGACTAAGTCCAAAATTCCTTGTCCGTCTACGCACCGGCTACATCACCTAACCATTCTGCAATTTCCGTTTACTAAACCTTCTTGACAATTACCACTCGAGCCAACACCGACCACCAAACCACTAACTGCCAACAATCATTAGTTCATGGAGTTGACTCCAACTATATTCGTGGCTGCGAACTGACCAGACAACCACCAACACCAGCAAACTCTTCTAACATATCTCTGAGCCATTCTGTGTTAACCATTCTCAATCCCTTTGAATAGACACACATCTTTACTTCTTCACAGTTTCATTTCTTCATTGAAATCTCGATTTGTCTCCAACTCAGATTACATTTCAGCCATTATCTCACAACTGCAACTCGACTGCTGCCTCAAACAGTTCCGTGCAAAACCAATTCAACAAACTCAAGATCTGCTGCTAATTATTTATTCATCGAGTACTGTCTTTCTTCATTCAAGGGCATACAACCATCACTGCCACTGTCAAGAGTATCGCAGTTAACTAATCCACTCCAGTGACTGCAACCATTCGTAGCACCAATTACTCGGTCCACCAACTACTAACTCCATATCTTCTGCGTTCTATGTAAACACCATCCACATAGATTCAGCTAACACCGTTAATTCAGCCAATGTACACTCCATCTCTCTGCGATCTAATAACTGACTATCCTCCACCAGTATCAGCAGCTCGTACAAATCACCACTGGCAACAAACATTTCAGCCGTACTATCTAAGCATTCTTCACTGTTCAGCTGCCCTTCTGCAACTGAGTTCCAGTCTTGAAACTTTGATTATGTCTTCATGATTTCATCTCAGAACCGAGCTCTACACAGCCATTGTGAGAATCCATTTAGAGTAATAAGAAACATCACCACTGCCACCGGTTCGAGCATCCATCTGCCATTTACTCCTGTATCTCTTCTCTGCTTAAAAGGGAAATGAACGATGTGATGTTCCCTACTTACGAAATACCAAACAAAATTGTTGTTGTAACGAAGCCACGTCCACCACTCATTTGACCCAACAGCACCACGTTCACCAAACCTTGTTATACCATTAACATACTGCCCATAGTGGAATTGACATGCTAGCTTGAAGTAAAATTGACGTGCTTGAACAAGACAAAGATCATTTGTCCATCGATAAAGTAGTGCTAACACAAATTGTTAAGTAGCAACCAAATTAATTCTTTCTCGTTAGTGCTGTGAATAGCCTTTTGGGTGGATTAGTCGTAAATGCTCCTTTAGCTCTTGATTTAACGGTAAATTCTTCCGTGATCGAAATCCGTCCGTACTTTCTACAAAAGCACTTCAATAATACCATTAGCCAAAATATAGAGTCCCAGCTAATATAAATATGGGTATAAAACATAGCACTAATGTGCTTATCAGTTGTATCTCTTTACAAGGTTTAGTTTGGAAACACTTCATACTGTGTGGTTAATTTTACACACTGTTTAGCTTGGAAACACTTTATACCGTGTGTTTTTGTACGCTGTTTAGCTTAG
Organism: Papaver armeniacum; assembly: GCA_023531295.1. Classification (NCBI taxonomy): domain Eukaryota; kingdom Viridiplantae; phylum Streptophyta; class Magnoliopsida; order Ranunculales; family Papaveraceae; genus Papaver; species Papaver armeniacum. The sequence goes on from JAJJWW010016729.1 coordinate 129,857, forward strand.
AAATACTTTCTGGTGTTGCGTGGATTGCCATTCAACAGGTGATAGAAGTTCTTGTGTTTTTAGCTGGTGCTAGATGAGCCATGTCCTTCGAAGATCCATGATATGTGTAAATTATAATTATTCTTTCTTACAAATGGTGAATGCAGATCGCCCTAGCTGCTGAGGATGCTGAGGTATAAAATACTGTCTTAATATTTTAAGGCATACATACCTTGCCCCTGTTTTATATTTGAGCGTCTGATGGCATGTGTGTCGTGCAGCGAGGGAGGGCTGCTGATGGTTCTAGGCCATTGAATCTTTTTGGATTTGTTATTTCCGCCCTATGTTGGAGTTTTTGAGACGATAGGAACTCCTGCTTTGTGGATAATGAAGTGTTGCACGAGGCTGCTCCTGCTCGTGATGGTGGTGCTGATCCGAGATTGGTATCGCAGATGCCCCAATCGGGTGATATAGCTGCTCCTGATGCAGCCGAGGGCGAGGATCGGGTGGATACCAAGCGGGATGCTCTGGTGAGGCACCATTGTGATGCTCCTTTGTTGTACTTAGTTTTAGTATTGAGAACTCTTTTTGTCCTTTTTGGTTATTATGCCCTCGTGTTGTATCCGAGGTGATGTAAGGTTGTTGGTAGCAAGTCCTCGTGCTCCTTCCGAGGTATTACTTTGCTAACTTTTTGCTTTGGAAAATCCTCAAATGTTGGAGGTGAATAACACTTTTAGTTGCAGTATTTGTTGATATGGATGATAGTTTTTTTTTTCTTACTGAATTATTCCATATAATGTGTTTATTATAATGGCCTTGAGGTTTTTTTTTGTGTATACTGTTGGTCCAACCATGGGTGACAAAGCCAAGGAGTGATCAGTTCTTAATTGGATATGGCATCTCTTACGCTGTTGGATTTGCAGTACAACTTATTTCCCCTCTCGCCTTAGTCTTATGCCTTCATGGGCTTGGTTTTTTAATAGTGTCCCAGTTTAGGTTACACTTGCCCCTGGGTTGAGAGATCAGTTTATCTGAGTCACTTGCTTTTTAACCGTTGCTTGGAGGGCGATATCTCGGTCAAGTGATTCTTGCCTTAGCCAAAGGCGAGTAACTTGATTCTGGATATTTCCTGTTATGGCAGGACATCATCCGATTTCGTGATCGTGATCTATTTCCGTCTTAGGTAGCTTAGGGTGTCACCCGCTTCATCTTGCTACGAATGTCTAGATGGCATTGCCTTAGGTCCAGTGTCCGTCTCGGGCAGCTTAGGTATTTTACCCGTATCATTCGTTGTAGAATGGAAGGTGTGGCTAGCACCATGCCATAATCTTGATGGGCTTTTGTTATAATGTAACTATGGTATGATTATTCTATATGTAAATGCAAGAAAAAATAAAGCAAAAAATTAAAGGAAAAAATTACAAGCAAGCGAGCAAAAAAGATAAATACACAAATACAACACGAATTTGAACAAAAGAAATAATCAAAGCAAATGGAAAGGAGTACACAAAAGGAGTAATTTTATTATTCTCAAAAGAGGGTTTATAAGCCCTTAGTACATTCGAGCAAGGTTTCATGACCTTTTACAAGTAGGGATTTAAACCCTCTTTTCATAGTTTGACCTTCTATAAGCGTTAAGCTGTTTAAGCATTGTATTGCTTGAGGTATTTAATATTCCATGGGCATTTTAATTATTCTCCATTAGGTTTGAGCAACCTGTATGCTTCATCACATACCTTGGCGATGATCAGTAAGTGGTCCTTCCTGTGATAGGAGCAAATTTTTCTCGACTCGCCGGTATGGCGGGGATCTCGCACTGCACTTTGTCGCTCGGGCTAAATTACCTCTGATGAACACGTTTGTTGTATTCTCGGGCTAACCTCCGATGGTAATTTTTTATTCTTTGGAGGGCTATTTATCGGTTTTCCTCGAGATCGTCTAGCTTAGAGAGTATCATGATAGACTTGCTTTAGTAACATTCTTCAATATGAACCTTAGCATGCTTTAGTAAGATTTTTAATGCGGCTCAGTCTGATAAGAAGGTTCGTATAGTTATTCTTCCATTATATTAACAGTTGATCATAGTATTTGATAACTTTGATAACTTGGATACTTACATATTTTATGCGTTTTTGAACCAGATTGAGCTTCTCTCTTTTTTCTTGATCTTCGTTGGTTGACTATGACATGCCTAGATTCCCACCATGTATGTTAGCTGCTGTAGGCATCTTTTACATACTATTAATTGCCAATGCAGATCCTTGAAAATTTAAACTTGCATATGACAACCATGAGCATCGGTTTCCTTTACTACAGGGATGGGATTTCTTAGGAGACCACTTTCTATTCTTGTTGCTTTCATGACTGCCATTAGCACTGCTTTCCTAAATGATAGATATCATCATTTTTGCTTTAGTTCTTTCATTTTTTTATATGGAAATCAAACTGGCATGCATTTGATGTTTATCTTTGACTGGCTGTCTTTGTTTTGCAACAAGTATGTGCTGTCCTATAGTGCTCTTACAATTGATAGAACCTCAATCATTCAAACTGCACACGCTTTTATGCTCCTGTTAGCTTATCCAACCTGCTCTTATTAGCTTATGTGTTGGATCATCTAGTTAGAGCCATTTGGTGGTTATTATTCAGTAATTGGTCACCACATAAATATAAGTAGGATTTTTCTAAACTTCACTGATTTCTAACTAAACTTATTTCAAGTAGCCATACGAATCTATTCATGAGCTCACACTACTGATGATATGTTCTTCTTTTAGAAAGAAATCCATGGTATGTGTCAATAAATTGCCTCGTTTTCTTGATACTTAGATCATCTCATTTGTCTTGATTTGGTTGTGCTTATGTCCTAGTGTAGGTGTGACTCGAGAAAGGCTGTATATCTAAAACATGGAATACTTGACTCTTCCATGGGGTGAGGCACCATCTGAGTTTCATATGAGCTTAAGATTCATCTGAATCACCTTCGGATTCAGCTGAATCAAATTTTTTTTTTTATATATAAAATATGATCAACATAAAAGACTGTGTCTATCGCTAAATAATGGGATGATGAGGGAAGTTGTAATTTGAAACATTTTAAAAATCTCGACGCCAATGCTTTGGGAAATAAGATTACAATTCTAGGGCTCCCAAAACAGTCCTTTTATCGGTTTTAAGCGCATTTTTGCGTGATTTTTTATTTGCATTTTCCACTAGTGTCAGCTTGATTCTCAATTGTACACTTCGAGTAACGGAAAAGGAAAACCAAACAATGTCGCTCACACCAAAACTGAAACAACCAAGCAATTTTGGACACTCAAAGAAGTCATGTAATGGGTTTGATGATAACATGGGAACTGTATAGTATCGAAAAATAAAGCTTGTTTTACCGCAAAGATAAAGCATACACGCAAAGTACAGTAAAAATTATGAGCATCCAAATGTCCTAACCACCTTGATTCGATATATCGACAAGTGCTTGAGTGAAAATGTTATGCTAACGACTTACACAGCACCTTGAACATGTGTTTCCTAGCCTACAAATCCAGGTGTGCTCGTGCCACTTGGTATATGCAAACTTTCTCAATTTCTTAGTCTACAAATCCATTTACGCTATGGGACATAACTGCTCATTAGACTTCCATTCCTTCAACATAAAACAATTAAGTAAGAAACAAACTACAATCATATACTACGTTATCATTAAAAACGTGTTAAACCAATAGGTTCATGATTTTAGAATCGTATTTTAAGAACGTAAATCTTAGAAAAGAAGCACCTATAGATTTAAAAATCCGGATGAACAAAACAAACCAAAGAGCTTATATACAACCACTGGCCATCAATTACCATACTTCATCTAACTTATTAAAACACCAAACAAGAAACGGAGGTCGGATATCATATCAAATTATACAAGACCAGAATAATAAAAACTATACACCCCTACCAAAATCAGAGTCTGCAGACATTTATAGTGAACATCAAACACAAAGAACATCAATGTGAGGAATTAATACTTACATAAACCACTCTTCTTATCCTCAAGAGAAATCCCTGAAAACATCAAACAACGAAAAATCCATCAAGATTCATATCAAACCGCATTTCGTGACCAACTTAAAGGGATAAAATAAACCGCATAAAGTTTATCAAACAGAAATCGAAAAATACTAAGAAATTCAACGACTACATAAACAACTCTAAAACTCACAAATTTCTTAGCAGCATTTACTGTCCATGACAATACCTGAATCACCCAAAATAAAAATGTAAAACATATTTCAGAAATCAAATCAACATCAACATCAGAGAATAAATCCAAAACAAAAAATAATATATGAATATAAAACACATAGAAAGAAGAACTATTACCTAAGGATGGATCTTTTCCTGGACAGATTAATGTTCAAATCTTTCCAAATTCCATCCATCCTTGACAGATTAATGTTCAAATCTTTATAAATTCCATCCATCCTTGACAGATAATGTTCAAATCTTTCTAAAATATCTGACCCATGGGACAACTTTAGGAATCCTGATTTCTTTTTACTTCTAAATGTCCAAACTGAAACAACGACATCAATTAATCAATTATCGACACCAAAAAAATCCAAATTGAAGAAACAAAAACAGAACATAAAAAAAAAATGTAAAGTTTATGCAGTATATAATTACCTCACAAAACATAGAATTGGCATCATAAGTATCTTCTCTTTCATCTGCAAAACATTAAAACTCGCCTAATTTCGTCACTTGTTTGATGACGACCTCGAATAAATATGGTAATATGAAGGATTATTAGGGTTTTGAAATTGGGAAATTTTGGTTTTTTTTTAAGAGATCATGAGAAGACAATTAAGGGGTTTTGTTTAATGAGGGTGAAAATAGTTCAGAAGATGGGATTTTTTTGTGAAAGAAACTGGTTACTATGGGTTTATCTGGGGATTTAGGTTTTGTGAAGGAGATAAAAATATGGAAAAGGGGATTTGGGGTTAAGAGAAATAAACGGTAAATCACTTGATGTTTTTCTGTTTCACCATTGTAGAAGAGGGGGTTTCACAGAGAGAGGGGATTTTCAGATCTGTTTCATGGAGGAGATGAAAATGGAGAAGGAGAAAGAGAATTAGAAAAAAAAGAGACAGAGAGATAAACGATGGAAGAGGAAGACCGACACTATATTCTCCCGCACACTTTCCTATAAAAAAGAAAAAGATTTTTCTTAAGCAGCCTTAATAAAAATCCACGTGGAAACTAGATGGGAGGTTTTCTTGTTTTTGTCATAAAAACGTCTACCTTTGCAAGCCTACTCTATTTAGAAAGCCTTCGGAAGTCGTTTTTATAAAGCTCAATCAGACTTAAAAAATCCATTTTCCACTAGTGAGCTAAGAATAGGCTTTGCCTGAGGACGATTGGAGAACCCCAATCGTGAAGTACCTAGTCAATGGCGATCTCCCAAGCGACCAAAAACTCGCACACAAAGTAATATCACGATCAGGAAATTACCAGCTCAGGGACGGCATACTGTATAGGCAGTCATATCTAGGACCCTTATTTAGATGCCTTTCCTTTGCTGAAGGCCAAGAAATATTAAGAGAAATACACTATGGATACGCAGGGAACCATAGCGGAGGGAGATCCCTAGCTCACAAAGCCATATTACAAGGATATTTCTGGCCTCGCATGAACGAGGACTCAAAGCAGATGGCGAAATCATGTTTAGAGTGCCAAAAATTTGGCAAAAGAAGTCACGCACCCTCAATGGATTTAAAATCTGTACTAAGCCCTTGGACTTTTGCCGAGTGGGGAGTCGACATCGTTGGGCCCCTACGAGCTGGAACAGGGCAGAGAAAACACTTAATCGTGGCCACGGATTAGTTCACAAAATGGGTAGAGGCCTCAGCCCCCAGGCACATCAGAGACCACGATGTCTTTAAATTTCTTTTTGAGCACATCATATGTCGCTTTGGTATCCCAGCCGCCATCGTATCAGACAATGGGGCCCAACTCCGAGGGAAAAATATTGATCTCCTCTTTAACTGTTTCAAGATCAAAAAGAATAAATCCACACCCATCTACCCTGAGAACAATGGCCAGGCAGAGGCCACTAACAAAACCATCGCTGACATGCTCAAAAAGAAGCTAGATGGACATGGGGCTAGCCGGTGTGAACAATTACACAATGTTCTGTGGGCCTATCGGACCACTCGAAGAGAAGCAATAGGGATGGCCCCCTTCGCTCTCACCTATGGCACATAAGCGATCATACCAACTGAAGCAATGATCCCAATAACCAAGACCGAGGCTTGGGAAAAGAACCTAACCTCAGACATTTTGTTGTGCCTACATTAAGAATATCCATATCTCCTTCCAAGGGAATGGAAAGTATTAAAACCCTTTCAATTTTGGCCTCTGGGTTTGCTATCATGTAAGCAATGATAGCCAAGCCATTTGCGTGTCTGTTATTATTCCTACATAAATGTCGGAATGTAATGTTGGGTATCTGTCCGATGTAATGCCTAGCGAGTTGTAGGTATCGCTGTAGACATGTATCAGAAGCTTGATAAGTTCCATCAATTTGTCGTGCGACGAGCTATGAGTCGCTTGTGAGTCTTACCTCGCTGATGCCGAGTTCGATTATTACTCAGAGGGCATGAATGACCGCCTCATACTCAGTTATGTTATTTGTAGCCGGGAATTCTAGCCTTAGGCTGTAAACGATCATGCGGCCTGTCGGAGTCTTAAAGACCATTTTGATGCCAGATCCTTCTGGATTGCATGACCTGTCTACAAAGACTTCCCATCGTCTTTGGTTTTCCGAGCGAAGTAGCTCGGGTGGATCTTCTAACTCGTCCTCCATTCCTGGGATCTCTTCGATTTCTTCGGTGTCGTCTAGAGGAAAGTCAGCTAAGAAATCTGCAATAATTTGGGTTTTTATTGCCGCTTGGGCTTGATATTTTACCCCAAACTGTTTGATCTGGTCTCCCCATTTAGAGATTATTCCTGCTCTGTTGGCATGATCTAGGACAGATTCTATTGGAGCTTTTGTAACGACTGTCATAGTGTGTGCATGAAAATACGTTCGCAGTTTTTGTGTCACGTATACCAAGGACAACATGATTTTTTCGATTTTAGAGTAGTTATTTTCTGCAGATGTCAGAGTCTTACTTATGAAGTAAATATGTTTTTCCACTTCTTTGTCTATGCGAGTTAGTACTGCATTGATCGAAGTGTTAGTCATCGATAGGTAGATATAGAGGTTTTCTCCTGGATCGGGCTTCTGTAGAATCAGCAAAGTGGCCATCTGTTCTTTGATCATTTGGAAAGCTTCTTCACATTCGGCACTCCATAAGAATTTTTCGCCCTTTTTCAAAGTATTGAAGAAATCCTTACATTTGTCGGATGACCTAGCTATGAACCTTCCCAAGGCTGCTAGCCGACCTTTCAGCCTCTGCACGTCTTTGACTGTGGCGGGCGAGGGCATCTCTAATATGGCTTGCACCTTGGACGGGTCTACCTCTATGCCTCGTTTGGTGACCAAGTATCCCAAGAATTTCCCTGAGGTTACCCTAAAAACACATTTTGCCAGGTTTATTTTCATATTAAACTTCCTCATTTGTTCGAAAATATCTTTGAGATCGTTTGCATGGTCTTTTGGTAGTTTGCTTTTGACGAGCATGTCATCCACATATACCTCTAGGGTTTTGTGTATCCAACTGTCAAATATTTTTTCCACCATTCTCTGATAGGTCGCGCCAGCGTTTTTTAGTCTGAATGGCATCTTAGTATAACAATATAGACCTCGGGGAGTGAAAAAAGCGGTGTGCTCTTGATCTTCCTGGGCGAGGGGGATTTGGTTATAGCCCGAATATCCATCCATTAAGGATAACAGTATGTATCCAGAGGTTGCTTCTACGAGCTGATCGATATTGGGTAGTGGAAAGTTGTCCTTTGTGCATGCTTTATTAAGAACGCTAAAATAAATGTAAATTCGCACTCCTCCATTTTTCTTTGGTACTATCACCATGTTAGATATGCATATCGGATATTGTACTTCTCGAATGAATCCTGATGCCTCCATCTTTTTTAGTTCTTTTTGAATCGCCTCGTGATACTACGGTGCCACCTTTCGCATCTTTTGCCTCATAGGCTTGTGCTTTGGATCAATTTTCAAGTGGTGATAATAGACTTATGGATCTATCCCAGGCATATCTTCCATGCGCCATGCAAAGACATCAGGATATTCTTTTAGCACTCGTACTAGTTTTTCTTCATCCTCTTTGTCGAGGAGAGTTCCAATCTTAACCATACCGGGATTTTCGGGTGTTCAAATATTTACTTCTTTTGTAGGTTCCGAGGCCGAGAAGTTTGACTTAAGCTCTCCAACATCGGAGAGGTTCTCTATTGTTATAAGGGCTCCATGGGGAGTCCGATGTTGACGCCTTATCCGAGGCTGGTATATTATCAGAGCGCCTCGCTTCGTTTGTTACTGCTATATAAGTATCGATTTCATCCCGGCTCTTAGCATTCTTGGCACTTTTCTTCTTTGCTTTTAATGAGTTTACTCTGTTCTCGCCATTCTGTACGTCCATGTTGTAGCAGTACTTAGCTTCGCCTGAGTCTCCGATGATCTCTGCAATCCCATCGGGTGTTGGAAATCTTAGTATCTGGTGGTAGGTCGAGGCGAATCCTTTGATCCCATGGACCCAGGATCGCCCGATAATGGTTGTGTATGGTGACAGTACGTCCACTACACATAAGGTAGTTAAAGTGAGGATTTTTCCCACACGGATTTCTAATGTAACCTCGCCCCTTGGGCGAGTTGACGGGCCGTTGAAGCCAAATATATTATAGGTAGATGGTATTAGGCAGTAGTCTCTAAGACCCATTTGTTTGAATGTCTCGTAAAATAAGATTTCGACGGAACTTCCTCCATCGATCAATATCTTAGGCATGGCCCATGGCAATACCTTAGGATTTGTTTCCTCGCCCTCATGTTCAGGGAGTGCGATAGCCATCGTAACCACTAGTGGGTCGTTGTGATTTCGTCCTCCATCAGGTGCCTCCGAGGCTGAAAAAATGATGGGCATTTTCATCCACTCCTTCATGGGGGGTTCCTTTGCTACACTGAAGACTTCGTCACCTTCAAAGTTTCTCTTGTGAATTCGCCCTGTGATACTTTCTTCAGGTGTGGGAGCAGTGATAATCGAGTGCGATATCGTATTGCATCCCAAGTATTGTGCCTCGCGTGGTATTTCTACGCGATGTACGGGTGCTCCCGTGGTTGGTTGGATCGCTGGTTGCGCGATGTACTCCTGGAGTTTCCCTTCGTCAATCATGTCTTGCACCATTTTCTTCAGGTCTCTGCATGAGTCTGTCGTGTGTCTATAGAACTGGTGGAATTCACAGAAATATGTTCTGTTCTTAGCGCGCTCGGGATGCTGTCCACTGTTTCATGGGTAGGTGATCTTACATTTTCCGTCGATCTTCTTGAAGATATCGGATATGGGGGTGTTTAGCTTCGTGTAGACTGGGTCTATGAATTTTACCTTTTTTTGCTGGGCTTGGTCTCGCCCTTTCCATCATCCAGTTCGATGTTTATCGAACCGAGTAGACCCGTTGTTGGGTCGCCTTGTCCCTCGGACTTGCGGTTGAGGGTTCTGTGGTTCTACCACATTTGCTCCTCTATTAGTTCCTCTTACCAATTTGTCATAGGTCCCATCTTGGATCTCTTCAAGGACTATGTAGTCCTCTTGAATCTCTCTCAATTTCCCTTGACAAGGTGGCATGGTTTCGTACATGCGGACGAATATGGGGTATGTCTTCCTTAGACTGTTTTTGAATCCCAGGATTGCGTAGGCCTCTGGGACTCTTCCGATCTCGGCGCATAATTTTCTCCAGCGGGTTACCATAGAGCGGAGTGACTCATTTGGTCCTCGAGCTAATTGGAACAACATTTCGATTTCTGGCTTGACTCGTCTGTTATGAATGTACGCTTCTAGGAATAACTCGGATAAGTGGGAAAATGACTTAACCGACTCCTTGGCAAGTTATTGAACCACATTAGGGCCTCGTCCTTGAGACTGGATGGAAAAACCCACACATCACTACATCGTATTGATTTCACCGAGTTAGTGTCATGCGATAGGATCTTAGATGTTCGATTGCATCACCAAATCCCACCGAAGGGATTTGCAAACGTTGGGAGTGAACATTTCCTTGGAAATGGTTGGGCCAATAGACTCTCCGATAAGGGAGACTGTCCAGCCTCTTGCATTACTTCCGCCAAAATTTTGCCTTCTTGCCTTCCTGTAGCCTCTCTGCACATCGCTTCGAGTTGGCAGAGTCGGACTTGTAATTGATCATCAATGTGCCTTGTTTCGGCCTTATTCTTTCTTCCTTGCGTTCTTTCGGGCGAGAAAGAAGCTTCTGGGAGGCTATATCTTGATCGCCCTGAGTCCTTGTCCGATTGTTTGACGTACGATACTATCTTGGAACGAGTTGACTTCGACGTCTCCCCTCGCTTGGGGTTTGGGGCTGTGAGGTTCTCGACCGCGCAGTTGGTTTTAGCTTCGTCTTCTTTATTCTTTTCTCGTCTATGCTTGGGATCGAAATCGGACGACCCTTCAGACTGATTGTCCTCCTGGTTTAGAACTCCTCTACTTCCCTTATGAAAGCGATCCGTTGTTTCCTCGTTTGAGGTGTCGGGGATATGGACTCGCTCTTCATCTTGTAGGTTCTCGAAAGAGTTCTCCTCGTTGGGGATCTCCTCTATGGTAGTGAGTGGCACCTTTTTCTTTGTTTTACGTTTTAGCTTACGGTTTTTCCGTTCTAGCCTCCTGTTACGTCTTTCTAACTTTTCCATTCTCTCATCCTGTGTCTTTTGTGCTTTCAGGATGGCTGCGATAGTCGCAGCGGTATCTCCGAGGTTAGAAGGATTATCCTTCTTCGCCCCGTTGTTTACCATTTGCCTTGGCAAAGGATTCAACCCTCTTGGTTGAGTTAGATGGATGTCGCCCTGTCCTTCGAGGGGGTTTCCATATTCTTTAGAGCTAGAGTTATCTGTTAACCCTTCCCGATATTGGTTATCGGGTTGTCCCTCTGTGCATAGTTTCGCCAAGCTCCATCTCGTCTAGTCTTTCAGGTTGGGCTCCACCAGTTTCACATTGGCTCGTGTGAGCGGATCGTCTCGTCACCATTGCCTTACCTGCGATATATGCAATAATGCTTAATTTGTCTTTTCTTCTAGAAAAGTGGGACCCTAAATTTGCAAGTCATGTGCAATTACTAAGTCATAGTTCAAACTGGACAATTTTAGTACAAGAAGACTTCTCAGTAAATTTTGGAGACATGTGAAGATGTCAAAACATTCCCTACTTGCATAAAGTTTTAGTGATGAAAAAGGTGTTTTGTTTGCCTCTTTTTCAAGAAAACTACCTCCTTCTACACCTCATACCTTTACTGGGAAGAAATCAAATTATGACGATTGAGCATATTTTCCCATTTTAGGAAATATTTCTCATCATCTTTAACCTTTTGATTTTGAACAAACTTTAAGTTTGATGAATGATTATGTACTTATTAACCCTTCCCCTTGACTTATAGTTAGATTTCTAAGAAAAAGATTATGGATTATCTTGAGTTTTTTAAAAGATGAATAACATCATGAACAACTCGTCTTTTCAACTTTCATAGGATGATATTTTCTCTTATGAAGTTTACTGACCTAAACTTCTTCCCAGCTCTTTCATGGAGGAGATCGTTTGAGTGCTGTTTTGAAGTGTTTAAAGCTTCATTTTCACTCTGATCTTCAACTCTCCTAAGCATCTTGAGGAAGATACAAGAAATCTTAAAAGAACGAAAATCTTAAAGAAAATCAACGAAAAAGATGTAGATCTGATGATTCTGAGGGTCTTCAGGACTTCACTAATCGTGTGGATCGTGCTGCGTCCGAGATCTACTCATGAATTTTGACAGAATTCTACACAGTGGTGTGAAATCCACTTCTATTAGAGAGATTATGAAAATAATATAGAGTTGTTACTAGGGAGGTAGATTAGATCTTCATACCTCCCTGTTTCTAGCGCCAAAATGTAGTTGCATCTTTTCTGATGGCTACATCCAAGTAGATCTAAATGCTATAAAACTACTAACATTCAGGATTCAAAGATAAACAAGATGTAAAGAACATGAAAAGTAAAGATTGACACAAGCATATAACGTGGTTCGGCCATGAAGACCTACATCCACGGGAAAGAAGATGTTTTCTTTATCGATTAAGGTCTTACCCTTGAAAGAGCTACAAATATCACTTAGATTTCTCACTCTCTCTTTATCTAGATCTCTCTCAGGAATTCTCTGTAGAAAGACCATTTAAGATTACATGTCCATTTCCTTCTACATGGACTAGTATTTATAGGCAAATTAGACTCGTGAAGGCCTGGTCTCGCCGAGTTGGTGCAGCTATCATGCATCTTCTCATTACTTCGGAAGAGCTTTATACTATCCCTCGTGATGACCTGCTTGGTTCTCCTTCCAAGTCATCTCGCTCCGTACGTCATCGTGTTACTCTATCTTGGAGAACCTCGTGTTGTATTATCCTTGGGTTATAGTATAGATCGCCCGAGCATTCTGATACGATGTAAATTCGTCCACGCCTCTTCTGATCCTTCATTAAATGTAGTCTTTCTTGTTAGACTTAACCGTCTGAGTCGATTAGACCACTCCTTACACGCGTCATTCATGTAACGTTGTAGCAGGCGTCTCGATTTAGACGAAATCACATTTTAGAGTATGATTTGATGCTTATATCTCATCACCTTATCATGAAACCATCCCCTGAGGTGTTGACACGTGGCCATCGGGTAATTTACCCTTACAGGTTCAAATAGAGGATGAAATAAACACAAAGAAATTGTTGTACTCCTGACTTTCAAGGCTCAAATAGATTTCTTTTAGACAATTATTTCTACCCTCCCAATATAAATTGGCGATTACAACATGTATGCGAAATAATGCCTTTAGGATACAATGAAAGCCCTACAACCGAGAAACTGGATTCAAGGTTTGTACCCCTTGACCCAATCAAGAACACACGAGAAAGGTTTCTGATGATGCTTTAGAAAGATAGAAAACAAGTTGAGTTGATTTATTCAGAATGGGAGAATATCTTCGCTACTTATAGGGATGTTCATGCCTATTAGTAATGCCTTTTCATTACCAACATACGTTTCCAAAAGTCATCAATGGTGGCTTATGGGAAGAGACGCGTCTGTTCAATTTTAAATGGAAATTTCTAGGTTTTCCAAAGTAAAACCAGGTCGAACACAACCGGTAGGGGCTACGCCCCGGACCCCCCGGATAGCGACAAACAATATTAAAAATATCCAACATAATTTGGTCTTGGTCGATAGATTATTGCATTCATCATACTTCACGCGTGTACTAAAAAGTTTCATTGATGTTAAAAATGAAACCCTTGGGCTAGCCTGGTCAATACCTATTCATTCACATGTTCTTCTCCTTCTTGCGGATGTTCTTGTTTTACAATTCTTCGTGATAGTGAAAAAATAAATAAAAATTGTACACCAGAGACACTACAACCATTTTTGCTTGTATAATATTTATTTAACAATTGATAATATAAATGCTCTAATCAGGGTGATTGAGTTCAGTGTTGACGTTTGTTAATTTAGCAAAAAAAAAAGAGTTTTGTGTTGACGGTTGAGGAAATAATGATTGATTAATCATGGTTATACACAAAATATTAAGTTGGGGGCAAAAGGGTAAACTTTTGCTTTTCTGTTAAGGGGAAAGACAATAATTTACTTCTCCCCGTTAATGACTCAAAGTCAAGAGAAATATACCATAGTCAAACAATTTTAGTTTTCCCCCTAACCAAATCAGCTTTCCATATAACAAAAGTTTACATTAATCATAGATTGTAGAAATTTTATCATGTTTTCCAAATCTTTGTTATGCATAGTAATCACATAAGATAATAAAGAGAACTGAAAATGTTGTCTATACTATTTATTATACGCAAATTTAACCCTATATAATTTTGATTATACTCTTTGCACCACGTCTTGTCCTAAAAGGAGCTTTAGCTTCACATGGTAATGGAACGTGGGTTTGACATCCAAATGTGGCAGAAGGAGCTTCATCTTTATATGGTAATAGAATTGTTGGTTTGAAATCCGAACATCACTCCAAGTTTAACAAATCTCGCATGAATATTAATCATAAACATCATAGATATTTATGTTGCCAATTGAACATTTCTTTTAAATAATGATCGTGAGCAATTCCACGATTCCAATTAACATGTCCATAAAGTTCACAGTACTTAGAAAGAAAGTATAATCAGGGAAGAATTAAAACAATAATTTGTTCCAAGTTAAGCCTATCTTGTTATAAACCCTCTAAGAGTTCATCACGCCGGCATAATATCAGCAGACTATATAATCGATTCATGTTGGATTTTATAATTTAAATCAGAAATTTCTAGGGTTTATGTGGAAAAGAGGAAGACAACAAAACGTGTGTGAATAGTTCATGTGATTTGTTAGAGCATAGCTCGGTTGAACTCACCAAGCGTTGGTATGTCAAGTTTGGTTGTCATATTTTAGTATCAAAACTCATCTAGAGTCGCTTGATTAAATACTAGAGTCAACTTCATTTAGGTTAGAGTAGAAAGTCTAGGAATGTTGAGACATACAAGTATTACTCCAAAGACCTGAAGAATGCGAAGAAGTAACGAACTACAACGACGACATCATCCTTCCACTTGAGATTAGTAATATTGACTTGAATTGTTTCATTCCTAACATATCTTTCAAGTCGTGCTATATTGAAAATATAACTGCGAAGCTGTGTATATTTTACATATTGTATATATTACTATAGTAATGTGACATGATCATAATAGTATGATCATAGTATTAGGGAATTAGACTACGAAGTATAATGCTTATCTTTTTAACTTTGTAGATATGACATCGACATAATCTTGTATATAGTGTTATGATTATGTGAATGGGTTATGGTGAAGATTTCATCCTAGGAAACAATGTTTTACGTTTGTTTAAAGGAAGTACATTCATGAACTTGTTTCGTGAATCGAAAGGGAATTCAATAGGCTTATTGGTACGGCTATTCATTGTAATTATTTGGATGACCAATATGTGTGAGATGGTAGAACCGGTCTTAACTTATGTTATGTATCTTGGTATAACTAATCACAATGCCTGACTTATGATTTGGTATGACTGTTTTTGTTAATTGGTATAACTGATCCTACGTAATCACCATGTGATGGTATGATCGATCCTTGTAATTAGTGTGACCGATCCTAGTAATTGGTGTGACCGATCATGAGTGTGTATGACCGATTTTTGTAATTGGTGTAACCGATCCTAGTGACTGGTGTGACTGATCACAAGTATTTCCATATTTAGGTATAACCTATCCTAGTGATTGGTGGAACCGATTGAACCCATGTATGTGATTTGATATGATCAATCACATAGTAGTCTTGGAATACAGGCAAACCAATTCTAAACTTGTTTGGAAGTGTGGTATAACTGATTCCAAGAATGTAAATCCATGTAAATATGAAATAAGGATTTACAGTGAAAAGTTATCAACATACTTTGAACACAAGCAGTAACTCTTATCATTTATTGTTCAAAGATATTCCTTGGTACTCAAGGTGATCCTGTGCCGAAATAAATTTAGAATCTTTTAATTAAGGTTGTGAGTTTTATATGCTTTAATTACCAACAATTAATTCATAGCTCTAGAGAATAAAAATTAGTAATGTGCATTTACTAATTGGAGATTATCTATTGAGAGATTTCAGAAATATTGGACAAGCATTTATTGGAATTAGGAAAACCGAATTTTGCCATTCATTGCATATCTTGAGAATATATTCGGTTTTGGAAATTCCTTGGTGTCCAAATATCCTTGATCTATAAATACCTAAATTTTCATTTCTAGCAAACTATCCTAAGAGCCAGGTAAACTTCATTTCTTGTTGTTTCTGGTGGAGCCGTCTATTCGGAGATGAAAGTATCCTAACTAGGTGAAATCTCTTACGACCGCTCGTTTAAAGACTTATGTGGGATCAAGAAGCTCTACGAGTACCGTTGGTGGGAAACTAGATAATTGCAGTGTTATTAGTTTTCGATTGATTTGATTGACTAACGGTTATTGAAACTTTGATTGCACCTAGTTTGTTTATTCTTGAGAATCTTCTCTTCTGATATAAGATTCACTCAAACTAGATCAGAGTATCGACGGGATCTTTAGAACTGTTGTTAGATCTAAAGACATCTTGTGATAATCCATTATTAACAGAATCCATTCTGTGTATGATTGATCACAAGATATTCAAGTGGTGTTGTGCAGGTTATTGAAGATTAAAGAAGATTTGAAGACGAAGAAGATTTCTTATTAGTTTTCGTATCTTGTGAATTGTGTGCACAAACCTTGATCGGACGGGATCTAACTAGAATCAAATTTATTCGATTGCGTGAGATCGATATCGCTTTATAGTTTCTCTTTGAGATCTATATTGAGTGCAAATCTATACTTGACTATTTTGGTAGTTAAAGTTAGATTGATCTAACCAGACAAAGGATTTTATTGGATTAAACGGAAGAGCCTTTGTCAACGACTCATCTAAATCTTTTAGCAAGATTGATTAGAGTGGTTACCAAATAGATTCTTCCTTTGCTGTTTGGAATACGATCCAAAGGACTTGCTATTCACGTGCGTTACTTTAGAAGTCGAAGGCGCATGGATACTGAGGGAACTAAGTAGCTAGGGGTAGTCTGCTTGGTCTCAACTATAAGAAGTTGGTATTAGGTTTTGTATAGTGGCTTAATTATGAGAGTATTCAAAACTGGACTAGGTCCCAGGGTTTTTCTGCATTTGCAGTTTTCTCGTTAACAAAATCTTGTTATGTCTTTTACTTTTATATTCCGCAATTATAATTGTTTTATTATAATTAAAAGTAAATTACACATATACGTTAACTACGCAATAGAGTTTAGTTATTACCGAACCTATTATCAAGTAACACACTTTGTTGTTGTATTGTATCGATCTTGTATCCATAGTCAATCACACAAGTTATCTTGTTGTCGTATTGTCTCGATCTCGTATCCATAGACGATGACACGAAGTGTGAACCAAATTTTCGTATTGTCTCGACTCTGTCCATAGAAAATCACATTCGGTAGAGGACTTATAGGTGGATAAATAAAAGATTGTGGTGTATTTGGGTACCCTCATCTTTTCATGATTTATAATTTTAAACCGAGTTAGAAAATTATATCGAATCGACTCTAGTCAGTGAGTCGACTACGATTTATACTCTCCTCGAATCATAATTTGCTCTCCCTCTAACAATTTTTTTTCTTTTTATTTTCAGGCTCAAAATATTTTCTAATAATTATCAAACTCATAATTATTGAATTTATGAAACTATAGGAACAAGACACTATTATCCTTAATATGAATGACTAGGGAATTCGGCATGGGCTATTGCAAAAGGTAATTAGCTGAGGCTTTTATAGCTACATGCATGATAAGAACTTCAAGGATCAGTATTTATTGGTTGAGACTATTGCCATGGTTACTTGTTGGTCATAAGTTATAAAAACACAATCAAATCAAATATGGATTAATAGGAAACGATCCATGTTGAAACGACACAGGCTGTTTCATGGGGTAATTAGCTGAGGCTTTTATAGCTACAATATATGCATAATAAGAACTTCAAGGATCAATATTTATTGGTTGAGCCTATTACCATTAGTTGCTCCTGCATACTTGTTGTCCATAAGTTATAAAAACATAAAAGTCATAAAAAAGCAATAAATCAAATATCTGCAATCGTGTTCATTGCGCCGGCATGTCGTACATATTGTAGTAGTTCCCATTCGTGTGCCAGGTTTTGTACTAAATTCTTTAGATAGCGACAATCATCAATAGTCTGCCCTGGATTGTGATGGTGTCATCCCAAAACCTTCATTAACAGATTCATCATCATGTATTCAATTGCAAGATCTTCATTATTAACATCATAAAAAAAAAAAAAAAAAAATCAACAAAACCTCTTTCGACTACCAATATTCAAAGGTAAATCCCGCAAAACTTCTTTAGCATTCACACACAAAAACCCATGTCACCAATTTCATCAAACCCCAAAAATTGATATGAAGATATAATAGATTAATAGCTTGAAATAAAATCCTAGATAGTGTTACACAAAAACAAGCAGTTTTATTCACAATGGTCTTGCAGTTCTTATTCTTAAAATATACTTTACAGAAAAAGATTTATATCGGAGAAGTTCATGACTAATGACGGTGGTTAGGGGTGGTGCTCCCATATCGTTGCAAGTATTAATGTGGAAGAAAAAGACATAGTTGGGCTTGTATTTTTGGTGTAGTCGTTAGGGATCATACCTGAGTGGAAACAAACTCACTATTAGGTTACAACTTAAAGACTTCACTTAAGGATTTGTGAAGCCAAGTCCGAATATCTTTTACTTGATCGTTCGTGTATCTTGATATAGTTCTTATTGATCTTTGAGGTTATTGTTATCTTAGATCAAGAACAAGATATATAGAAATCATAAAGTTATTTTCATCTCATACTTTCTGATTCCTCAATATAGATATCTAAGCTCTTCTTTGATTTGTTTGGATTGCTCTTGAGAGGTGGTTCGTAATCAAGGATTCTTAGATAATCGAGTGTAATTGTTCCGAACTCGTGAGGTTTGCTGGACTTTGCCTATTGCAAATGACATTTCCAAACCTAGATCGAAAGATAAAAAGATAAATCAAGTAGGCTTATTTGTTAGAAGCAACTTGGATCAAAAGTATTTTCTTAGGTTGAAGCAACTCTTAGGATGTAAAGCCTAAGGAAATAAATTGCGTAGAGCCTTGCGAGCTTAAAGAGACGTAAGGAGCATGACTGCAGATGAATTTCTCGGAGGGTTATTTTTTCCTCAACTACATTCCGGTCCAAGTATGATAGTAAGCTAGTGTCTGTAGCGGACCAATACAGTTTGGTGTCCAAAGTTGGACGAGGTCTTAGGGTTTTTCTGCTTGTGCAGTTTTCCTCGTTAATAAAACTTCCGGTGTCTTATGTTTTTTATTTTTCATATTATATTGTTTTATTTTCATAATAGGAATAACACAAGTAGTACATAATAAATCCGGTAGCCTTCAATGGATGGATGATCATAGCTAAGTCATACCTATGTGAATGTATGACCGATGTGCATGCGAATAGTAATTGGGATCACAATGGAATGATTTGTAGCCTTCAAAAGGTTGGTGGTGGTCCCAAACTGATACGGGACGTATTTGGGTTGGAATTATCGTTTCCAAGATTTGAATAAATCTTGGATATCTTGGATATTTATTAGTTAGTATTTTGGTTTATTAGGATAAATAGTTGTTTTATTTGGATTATTCTGTTTTATGAGAATAATATATTCTCTTAGGTTAGTTTAGTAACATTTGGATTTCCTAGGTTTTATTTGCTATATAAGCCATACGTATTGTAACTTTAGAATTAGCTTGCGAGCTCGTCTATTAAAACTATTGTTTGGTTAAAACCATGTTTACTTCTCTTTGAGAGATTGATCATCATTGATCGTTATCAATTACTTTGCTCATGGATTGGAGTTGTTTATCGTTATTGGGTCTTATTTACCGGAGTGGATTCTCCGCGTGTCGGTTTATTCTAAATCGTTTTCGCTGTGCTATATCAGGTGCTACCAGAGCAGGCTTTTCCTGTGATGTTCATCTGTGGGTTTTTCCTAGAAGGATCGATCGAGAAGTCTCGTGATATCAAAAATTATTTTTATCAAAAAAAAAAAAAAAAAAAAAAAGTTGTGCGTTCATCATCAAGTTGCGTACAGTTTGGTTTCGTTTCTTGTACGTCATTCAGTTGCTCACCAAATCATCTCGTAAGGTGGAAAGTGCAAACCTAATTACGGTGGAGACTTTGGAAGCAGTGGGTCGCATTCCTTGTTACCTTCTTCTATAAGCCCATTAATTATTTTACTCTACTAGTTTCCAAAAGCCCATTTTAATTTAGTGGTATACAGTAGGTGTCTGTTCTATCAAGGGTTAGCTATCAAACCTTCCAATCAGTACCTAGTCGGGGGAAAGTTAATTTATATGCAAAATCAAGATGCAGATGCAAACCTATATTTTTCGTGGCCGATATATACTGGAAAGGAAGCTTTGGGATTTTGTTATGGATGGTTGTTGTAAACAAAATCTGGTGTCGATAAAAATGGTGGAATCTTTGGGGTTAGAAATGGATTGGTATCCTGTACCAGACCAGATTAAATGGGTCAATAACAAAGACGACGTAACCACTTGTTTGGGTGTTTGCAAAATTCCAATAGCAATTGGTAAGTGTTACTCCGACATAATCTTTTGCGAAGTAGTTTCCACTGACGTTTGTGATGTTGTGTTGGGTGCTCCATGGTTGTTTGAGGTTCGGGCAAGTTGTCGTGACAACATTTGTGAATTCATGTAGAGAACAACTAAAGTCAAGCTAATGCCAGGAAAACGACCCTTGAAAGAAGCAAGGGATGAAAATATGTCACCAACTGTAAATGAAGATGGATTACCGTGTCAGTTAACTAAAAAAAGGGAAACTACAGTACCGAATGCTTCCCATGAAGACCCATTTCCAAGTTTTGTGATAGTTCTTCCCACTCTTTGTAAGGACCCTCAAGCTCGTCAACGCTATTAGACAAGTCAAGTGACGATTTAACCACTGATGACTTGACTAATTAGACATGAACGTTAATTAATATAAATTAATCTAATGGTGATTTAGATACGAAATTAGTACCAATGGATAGATCTCGAAAATTTATACGAAATGGGCTACTCGAACGTGTCATTCGGACACCGGACAAAGAAGGAATAATCAGATTCTTATGAAGGTTAATTTGCCTTAAACTG
Source organism: Papaver armeniacum (assembly GCA_023531295.1). Taxonomy (NCBI): domain Eukaryota; kingdom Viridiplantae; phylum Streptophyta; class Magnoliopsida; order Ranunculales; family Papaveraceae; genus Papaver; species Papaver armeniacum. The sequence goes on from JAJJWW010016729.1 coordinate 150,844, forward strand.
CCTAGCTGCTCTTATTCGCTTATTGGGTGCCTTAATCAGTTCTGGTCGGCCTTATCCCCAAAACCATTTGAGAAGGAATTCATTTTAAATCTTCTTTTCTCTTCTTTTTCTTCTTCTTCGTTGTTCTTCCTTTTCCCCTCTCTGTTGATTCTGATTTCGAATATCTGAGCGCTTTTTGTACGAGTGATCCATCTGAACCTTGTCAGCTTGATGATTGAGGAGGGAAGTGATGATACTGAAGATGATTGGGTTCTGGAAAAGCATAGAATTGGTAAGTTAATTTAGGGTTCCGCATTTGTTTGAAATTCGTATATGAATTTGATGTGATTGGATAGATTATAGATGGGTTTGTGTTTGATTGAAGTCTAGATGCTTCTATAAGGTTTAAGTTTAGTTTCTTTAGGAAATTAGTTTCACATGTTAAGGTTTTCAGTGAATTGAGGATTAAGATTAGGGTTTGAGTTCATAATTGGGAATCAATTAAGCAGTATTGGAAGGAAGATGAATTGGGGAATTAGGGATGTTGTTAGTGATTCAGAGTTAGAGTTCTGTGACCAGAGGATGATAAGGATAGTGTTGTTGTTAATCAGCTGTTGGTGAACAAAAAGAAGATGAAGGTCAGTGCAGCTGATTAAAGGAGATGTAATTGTGGTTGAGAACATGGAGGATTCTATAGTGAGGAAGCTGTAGTGGGTTTTAGATGAATGAAGTGTTGCAGCTGAAGTTGAGGTTACAAAAGGAGCTAAGGTTGTGCAGTGTTCGAGTGATGCAGGTGGTGCTACCGAATGAGAGCCGTAATTGGTGGAGGTTTATAACGTGGACTGCAGATATAGGATCGGTGAGGATATGAGTGCATTGCGGTGGAATTATGATTGGTGTTTGTGAGATTGGGTGAAGAGTGGTGTCGTGGAATGTATATGGATGATGTTGATGTAAAAGGGTTATGATTGGGTTGTAGTCCGAGGATTGAATTTGGAATACATATGAAGATGGAATTGAGTTTATGTTGTTGTTGTGGTTTGAGCTACGTAACTTCGGAGATGGTGATTATTGTGCGTAGATGGAGTCAAGTTGCACTGGTGTTGATATTGTGAGTGTTAACTGGATTGAATAGTTAGATGTATATTAGGATGTTGCAAAGATGTTTGAATTGAGATTCAAAGAAGCTTACAATTATGTGGCCGTGTTCTTGGCTTGAATCAGAAAGAGGATTGGTTTTAGTTGGTGATCGGTGGCGCAGTTGTGTTAGGTGGTGCAAGTATAGTCTCGTGATGATGACGGTCGGATGTATGTATAGAAATGGTGATTGTGCGAGTTGCAGTTGAAGCTATTGAGGAGCTCGTGTTGGTAGTGTTCTAATGGTGAATAATCCGAGTCAAGTTGTTGTGTCAAATGGAAGGGTTGGAATGAGAAGTAGTTAGATCAAATGCAAGAGGGAGACTAAGAATTGTATTTGAAGTTGCAGGTGTGGTGAACTGATAAATGGTGGTGCTTGAGTGTTGAGGCTGAATTTGCAGTTGAGAATAGTCTAAATGAAGTGTTGGAGTTGATGGTGTGGAACTGAACTACAGGTGATGATACTGGTCTATGAATGCTATACAAGGTTGTTTTATAAGAAGTGAATGGTGTTACATAAAAGAGTCTTGCTGGTTGGCTATGAGTGTAGGATTTTGTGTAAGAGATTGAAATGGAGAACAAATGCAAGGACAAGTGGGTTATGCCCAGAGTATGAAGCTATGTATAGATGTGAAGAATATGTTATCTAGAGTTGGGAATCAATGTGTAATGTTTGATGAAAACAAGACTTTGGAGATGGAAGTTAGTTTGTAACTTAGAGAACTGAGTTTAGTTAGAATGTTGTTGAGTTTGTGTGTTTGTATTTGTGTTTGATTGTGCATTGGTTTGTGGCATGAGCTTATGGCTCAGGCCTTGTGTTTAAGCCTATTAGTCATCTTAGTCAGTTAAACCGACTAACTGCTTTGGTTATGTCCGATGGAGTTGAATCTGTTGAACTCGGTAGTGACTCGCCCGACTCGGTTAGTAGGCGAGTTAACCCGTTGACCGGACTTTGTCTAGTTTGACCGATTTGACCTTGACTGGACGTTTACCTTTAATTGACCCTGTGACTGTTATTGACCGTTAGTTGATTCTGGTGGACTGGACCTTATGTTAATTGACTTCTTTAGTGGACTTGGGCTTAGGCATAGTTTTCTTATTTTGATATATTGGACCTTATTGTAGGAATTAACCTTTGGTTCCTTCTACAAGTTGTAGATGTTCATAAGACATATCTAAGGGACAATAAAACCATTCTAATTGAATTAGTAAACCTTTAAATATTCTAAATATAGACAATGAGAAAGTGTAGAACCATAGATGGGCTTAGAATCATTAGATAGTTCATCTTGCTTGTAACTAGAGAATTGCATGAGATTATGTTATGAGCCTTGTGTGAGCCTTTTGGCTAATTCCTAAGAGTGCTTGTGTGGTTAACAGTTAATCTTTATTAACAACGATCGATTCAAAAATTGAACCAGTGAATTATGGATCTCGAGGTAGGCGTGGTTTGCCTTCAATATCAGGTGGGAACTCTGTAACCTTCTTGTAATCATTAAGCTTTCTTTATCTGCGAACATGATGAGACTTTACTATCTGTGTGCATGATTGCGTGTAATTTGATATACTACTCATGTATCTTTGAGTATGATGTATATGTTGAATTTGTATGTACGATGTATTGTGTGTGATATGCATTGTGAGATTTCCCTGCGAGGAGTGTCTGTGTTTCCCAACGGCTCTTAGCTAAGTCAAGTAGGGCGGTATGCCATCCGTCGGCAATAGTATTATATTTCTTGCTCATGTTGATAGTAGGGCGGTACGCCATCCGTCGGCAATAGTACTACATTTCTGCTTATTATGATAGTAGGGCGGTATGCCATCCGTCGGCAATAGTATTAGTAGGGCGGTACGCCATCCGTCAGAATATTATATATACTATTTTATTTAAGGGAAATCACTCGTGAGCATATTATGCTTGTTTAACTAATCTGTGCTTCTTGACGCGTACATTGCTAAATGTTTCCCTTTACCATTGTCTCTTTTAAGTTACGGTTTTATCTTTACAATTGTTTAGCATGTCAGTGATTACTTAAGAGTTACATGTTTCCATTGAGCACCCTTTTGGGATGATGTGTTCACTTGTTCCCACTTCAGTTTTCAGTAATCAGAAGAAAAGGAGCGCTCGAAGATATCCGTTTCTTAGCTTAGAGCTTTATCGAATCTAGTGTTGTTATATCTTTTTACGATATGTACTCTTCTTTATTCTGTAAACAACACATTGATATATTCTTAACACTCGGAAGACTTTCATATATATAATATCAGAGAGTTTGGGTTTTGTTATTAGTACATTATGTATTTATGATTCTTAAAATCGATAATCTAGTTTTGATGCTTCATTTAGGTTGTTATCCATTCAGTTCAGTAGGCTTAGTATTTGGGGCGTCACAAGTTGGTATCAGAGCTCACTATTAGATCTTACATGGGCAACAATAGATAATAACTAGTGTCAAATAGATAACTAGATTAGTTTAGAACTGGTTTGGGTTGTGAGATAAATCTTAATCACTAAAAGTTATCAATAACTAAAAGATTTATTTGGTTGATTGATTTGTTTGTTTAGTTCTGTGTACTTTTTATGAAGTAAAAATTGTATGGTGAACCGGTTAACTTTATGATTTGCAAAGCTAATACAGTGTAGAGAATAATTAGTCTAGAAATTAAGGATACGTACATAAACCTATACTAGAAAAATAATGAGATTTGCTATATCCCAAAGGTTACATAGGAATTTATTGAGTACCTTGATTTATACGAAAATCTATAAATTTATTAAGATATAAGATTAGTGTGAAGAACTTAGACTTATTTATTATTAAATGTTTAAATCAGTATACCTTAGGTTGATAGAATACAGATTCATATGAAACCTTTATGATAGAGTATCTTTTAACGTGCATAGAACCAATAGTCTATTAAAACAGAAATTAGTCTATCGAACCTAGAACTACGAATTTTAAATACTAGTTGTAGAAAGACATACAACTTTGTGTTTTGTTTCAAATTGTTTCGAACTCATTTAAAATGAGTTTCTTTTCCGCGCGTGTATATGTATGAGCAGTACTTGCATTCAGTCGAGAGATGGCATTTTTCTATAAGGTGGGGAATTTTGAAGACTATAAGGATGTTTCGATTTTCGAGGACGAAAATGAATAAGGTGGGGAGAATGTAAGGACCCTCAAGCTCGTCAACGCTATTAGACAAGTCAAGTGACGATTTAACCACTGATGACTCAACTAATTAGACATGAACATTAATTAATAGAAATTATTCTAATGGCGATTTAGATACGAAATTAGTACCAATGGATAGATCTCGAAAATTTATACGAAATGGGCTACTCGAACGTGTCATTCGGATACCGTACGAAGAAGGAATAATCAGATTCTTATGAAGGTCAATTTGCCTTAAACCGCCTGGCTGCTCTTATCCGCTTCTTGGGTGCCTTAATCAGTTCTGGTTGGCCTTATCCCCAAAACCATTCGAGAAGGAATTCATTTTAAATCTTCTTTTCTCTTCTTTTTCTTCTTCTTTCTTCTTCTTCGTTGTTCTTCCTTTTCCCCTCTCTGTTGATTCTGATTTCGAATATCTGAGCGTGATTTTTGTACGAGTGATCCATCTGAACCTTGTCAGCTTGATGATTGAGGAGGGAAGTGATGATACTGAAGATGATTGGGTTCTGGAAAAGCATAGAATTGGTAAGTTAATTTAGGGTTCCGCATTTGTTTGAAATTCGTATATGAATTTGATGTGATTGGATAGATTATAGATGGGTTTGTGTTTGATTGAAGTCTAGATGGTTCTATAAGGTTTAAGTTTAGTTTCTTTAGGAAATTAGTTTCACATGTTAGGGTTTTTAGTGAATTGAGGATTAAGATTAGGGTTTGAGTTCATAATTGGGAATCAATTAAGCAGTATTGGAAGGAAGATGAATTGGGGAATTAGGGATGTTGTTAGTGATTCAGAGTTAGAGTTATGTGACCAGAGGATGATAAGGATAGTGTTGTTGTTAATCAGCTGTTGGTGAACAAAAAGAAGATGAAGGTTAGTGCAGCTGATTAAAGGAGATGTAATTGTGGTTGAGAACATGGAGGATTCTATAGTGAGGAAGCTGTAGTGGGTTTTAGATGAATGAAGTGTTGCAGCTGAAGTTGAGGTTACAAAAGGAGCTAAGGTTGTGCAGTGTTCGAGTGATGCAGGTGGTGCTACTGAATGAGAGCTGTAATTGGTGGAGGTTTATAACTGTGGACTGCAGATACAAGATCAGGTGAGGATATGAGTACATTGCAGGTGGAATTATGATTGGTGTTTGTGAGATTGGGTTAAGAGTGGTGTCAGGGAATGTATATGGATGATGTTGATGTAAAAGGGTTATGATTGGGTTGTAGTCTGAGGATTGAATTTGGAATACATATGAAGATGGAATTGAGTTTATGTTGTTGTTGTGGTTTGATCTACGTAACTTCGGAGATGGTGATTATTGTGCAGAGATGGAGTCAAGTTGCGGTGGTGTTGATATTGTGAAGTGTTAACTTGATTGAATAGTTAGATGTATATTAGGATGTTGCAAAGATGTTTGAATTGAGATTCAAAGAAGCTTACAATTCTGTGGTCGTGTTCTTGGTTTGAATCTGTAAAGAGGATTGGTTTTAGTTCAGCTGATTAGGTGGCGCAGGTTGTGTTAGGCTGGTTCAAGTATAGTCCGCTAATGATGACGGCCGATGTATGTATAGAAATGGTGATTGTACTGAGTTGCAGTTGAAGCTATTGAGGAGCTCAAGTTGGTAGTGTTCTATTGAATCCAACAGACAAAAATCAAGATGACTCCACTTAGATTGTTTCTTTACAACTTCTATTTCTCCAAAAGGAAATTAGTTACAGTTTTAGCAAACCTCTCTAGAGCAATCCGAATAAAGCAAGTCTACAAGAGGTAAGATAAGTTCAGAGGAGCTTGAATAACCTTACCTCTTTGGCACACTTCCCTGGGCTATAAGCCGGCTCTAATCGGCTTAAGGTAATCTTCATAATCCGTAACCAATACAATTCTTTCGATAGATTTTCCAATAAGCTACCCTATCGGTCTTCTTTCTGATCAAAATTTAGTTTTATGTTCGGTTTAAGTAATTGATAGACGCATTTATGTGTCTATTTTGATCTCAATTTCCTATATTTTTAGTACCCATTTTTGTACTTATTTTGGTATTTTATGTTTTATAGGTGTTTTTGGAGAAATAAGCTTTTGCGACGAAATTGGATCGAAAAGTGATGTTTGCACCCTCCAGAGGAATTACTACAGACACCCCGGATGTATGTTGGAGACGCCCTGGAAAAGTGTATTTACACTCCGGAGGAATTGCTATCTACACCCCAAATGGATAAGGGGTACCTCTTTACTATTTACACCCCACTGATAAGGACCACCCTTCTTCACCTTCGTTCAAACACTAAATTTTGGCGGGAGTTTCTTTCTCTACTGTGAAGTTTGTGAAGCAAATTTGGACGTGATTCTTGTGGATTTGGTCTGTGATATGGACTAATATGGGCCCGTTACATTGGACCACGGCTGGTAATTGATTTTGGATCGTAATAAAAATGTTTATCATCAAATCTCGAGAAAACAGGGAGTCGGGTATATTCCGGTCTACAGTCGGAAGTTTACGTGGAATTTTTGGTGAGTTTGAATCTATATCAGTTACGAATCTATCGTGTTCACAGGACGGACAAATCTGCTCGCGTAAAGAAGAAATAAAAGGGGAAGGTTTATCTTATTCTCGGCAAAACAGGGAAGGAGTTGGATGTTGTACATGGCATTTACGTGATGGCTAAAGAAAGAATATCTTCTCTGAGATTTGGTGCTACCAATTATGGAATATTTGAGTTAAAAAGAAGGAAGCAGAATACGCGTGAAGATAAAATAGGGAAGAAAATCCCGTAACTTGGCCGTGAAGATGAAGAAAAGAATCGAAGATTTCCTCGAATTATAATCGGCACGTGAGTATATAAATAGGTTCGTGAAGAATCAGTGGGGGTATCGAGGGTTTGGGGTCCTAACAGAGGAGAAAGAGAAGCTGCAGAGAAGATTGCAGGCGAGTTCTGCTGCTGCTAGTGAAGACAAAGTGCTGAAGAACAAAAGCCTGATAGACTCAGTCGCAGAAGCAGTCTTATTCAAACAGCACAGTAGGGCTATCGCTGTTCAACAATAATAGATCACAGTATATCACCCGTCATCTTTCTTTTGTAACAGTCAACCAACTGTAATAGTGACATTTGTAACACCATTACAGCGTTACAAATCTCTGTGTTATACAATTTCTTCAATAAAACACCTTTTTGAGCAATGTAAAAATCTTTTGAGTATGTTTTCACCATGAGGAGCTAAACCCCAACACTGGGACGACGGAGGAAACCATATTTCATGCGTGTGGTAATTATATTTAATTCTTTCATGACTTTTTGCATTAATTATTAATTGTTTTATGGTTTTTATTGAATGGTTGTGATTTCAATTGATGGGTTATGCTTAGGTTAAGTCTTTTGATATCCCATGCTTTCGATTTACAGTCGTTGATTTTCAAAAATCTACCTTGGCAAAAACATAGAGTCAATATATTATTATTATTAGATCTATGATTGTCTAGAATTGGATTATGAAGTTTGGTGGAATCCCGAGTCTCAGTAACTCTTGCTCTTGTTACTATCTTATTCATATTTTTACTAGTTTTAGTATTTTCTTTAATTAAGTCTAAAATCAACAACTTCACAAGTCCGAGAATCAAACCCTTTTCTTACCACTATAAAAACTACATCAGTAACGTGTTCCTGAAGCGGGAAAAAATGATGCGGTGATGAAATTCGAGCCCTTATCTTGTATGACTAGTTTTTTCCCTTTACTAGAAAAGAAATCTTTATTCAGGTCCTTGCCATATATGCACATGAAGGAATACAATAAAACTCACTAACATGAGATCCGTGGGTTGACCGAGTCTTACCTCTTGTACCAAACAGACGATGCATTGGTTGAAATCGACCCGGGCCACTGACTCATGTGTCAGTGTACGAACCCAGGGTCGAGACAATATCGTAATTGTAGTCCTTCCCTTCTGCAAGCTATGGATTCCTTCAATTCTCTGTGTGAGGTTGTCTCTCCTATATGCACTAGTAGTTTTGCCACCCATTCCATGAACTCCTTGGCAACTAACTACTTTGAGGCTGTTACGAAAAGCATACCCACCAATTATACTATGAAGCAACGTGATTATGTGCTATGGCAATGTAATCAAACAAAGCACGCGTGGGATTTTCTGATGGTGATTCCAATTTTGGGACTCAATCAACATATTGGTGCCAGGCAATTTAATTTCCAGTAGGTTAGGACCCCTTTTCCAATAGAAAAGGGATATGAATGCTTTTTGGGGGATCATTGTGCAAATAAGGTGGGCCTTAAGTTTCATGATAAGTGGATATTCGTGTTTTCGGCGGGGGTCCCCTTTGATGCAGTGAAAGGAAATATAATTACACTTTCTTACTACTCAAAATATAAATATAGCAAGGGCAAGAAAGGATTCCACAGAGGTCTAGGTTGTCAAATTGTTATGGTTCCTATATTAGTTTTGTGATTATAATAAACTAAATAAAACAAATAAAGAAAAGTAAACAAATAAAATTAAGGTAAGAAGATATTGGCCATTCACAAACATGTTTAGAATTGACTTTTATAGTAGAATACCTTGGATACTATCATTAAAAGATGCGAATATGAATTCTACCTAAAGGACTTGTGTAAAATCACTAATCAAGTTTAATTCCCTAGATGCGTTAAGGTCCAAGCTAATCTGCACTAATTGATTTAACAAAGGTTACGATTCACATATGATCATGAGAATATATCACTACAAACCATAATCATAATATGCTACTTGGAGGATTGGATTTGCAACTTGACAAAACAATCAATCAATCATAAAACAATATTCTCGCAGAGAATTGCAAACGATAAATATGAGACAAAACTAATATATTGAATCAAAGAATCATATTATGTGAAATCCAACTATTCCATAACCAATAATAAACTTAGTACTCATATTAAAGGAAGTTTCATGTTCTAAACCCTAGAAAACAAGTAGAGGAAAAAGAATTAGAAAAAGATATATTCAATTGAGAGGTTTTGTCTTCAAAGTCCATTAGTTGGAAATTCAGGCCCACCATGGAAAGGTAAACCTGCGAAAATATGTTCGCCGCAAACGGGATTATGGCCGAATTTGGAAAAGTCATCGGGAAATTGGCTATACTCCACCGGGCGGTCCGTCAATTGGGTATTGAGTATAATTGGGATAATGGATTCAATCTCAAAGCTCAACCTTCCTAATCCTCTTTCCGTGATTCCATGATGCACTCATTTGTGAACTCCAAATTTTATTTGACTCCCGTACTTGTTTTCATGCTAACCCATTTCTTAACATCGGTGTTCCCGGCACTATTCTGTGCGGACACAAGACAACACCTTCAACCCTTCATCCTTCCATACCGCTCCCTCGCAACCATTGAGGCGGAGTCCGTATTCATCTAAGTTTTCACTCGGATTGCCAAATGCTATCAAGAATCAGACCTCAATCCATCTCACCGAAATTCTAAGAAAAATGCTAAGTATTGGGAGAAGTCCACCATTACACGACATTCAACTTTCAACTCATAACATCCCATTTACCAACCTCTCGGTGAGTAGCATCCACCGATTCTCAGCTTGTATTAGACGTGTGCCCCACTCTGCCGGACTCAAAGCCATCTCCATTCTACTTACAACTCAAATTCACGGAAAGGAAACATCATTACAGGCAAAATTCCATCAAAGCCTTCATCATATCACCGAGCGACCCAAACCTTTATTCGAGTTACCATATCTCTATCTTTCCCATGGAAGACTAATCAAAACCCATTTGAATCTCGACTTTAACCTTCACTTTCATCCCAAGACATAACAACAAAATCTCATATTCTTCACAATCTTGTTCTTCATCAACAACGGCGTCTTCTCGATTCAATCAAACCACCATCTTGGGATTCGATCTTGAGAGAAACCCAAGTCTCACCTACTTCTGAGATCAATTTTCGATCTGCAAATCACATCTAAGGTGGGCTTCATTGTTTCCATCTCTCGATTTCTTATCTCACAAATTCAAACCCTAATCCTCTCAAACTCGAGTCATCCTCTCTCGATTCATCAAATGGGAAGAATGAGTATAAACACAACACCCCAATTGAGTTTTATGGGAATGGCTATTCGCACCTGGTCAGTGCTAATGATGTGAACCCTGAATAGCCCCATAACTCACTGTTGTCTTTAACACTCCTCCTAAAGAGAGTTGCCCCTTGCAGTGGATGGGCTCCCGGTAGTAGTCCCTTTGCAGTTCACCCCTTAACAGTAATGGTTTAGCCTTCAAATTTTTTGCTTGTAACTTCTCCACACGTCCTCGTAATGACTTCGTTCTTTCGCACGTTACTTCTTTCCGTCCTCTTCACGATGAAAAGTAGAAATCTTGTATTTGAACGAGTTCCAATTGGTCTTTTTGCTCCAAATGACTCCATTGCACCTAATAAACTCAAAAGCACATAAGATACATAATTTACAAGAAAACTCGCAAAGAAAGCATAAATACTAGATATTAAATACGGTGTATTCTACACCTATTTCCCCACACTTAGACTTTGCTAGTCCTCGAGCAAATCAAACAAAACAAAAATAAAAATACAACAACTCCGTGTCGTCGAGGCTACGGTCACTTTTAGCGTAAATAACAAGCCTTTAAACCCCTAGGTGTCCCTAGTGGCGGTTATAGTCTCGTGAAGGTTTACTAGAGATATACCTACAAAACCTATATTTCAAACTCCGTCTATTCGTGACAAATCAATGAATGAATCCAAAATGACTACAGGAGGAGTAGTACAAATTCAATTCAATTATTAGTAAATAAACTCTAATTAGATAGTCAGACAAGCCACAATACTGAAACTAACAAACCACAATCACAATGAAAAGATTAAGAAGATGGATAAAGATGTAGATGTTGGCGAATATTCACAAGTGTTCGATGTTTCCCATATCTCGGCTCGAAGGTTTTAAGATGAACCTAATCCTATTGATTGAGTCTGCCAATGCTACATCAAATCAATTGGCATATACAAGGGAACCAAAAGTGACTTTATTCAACACAATAATAATTTCTTTTTTATATATGATTGGATCAACTGGATCCAAATGCTTCTTGGGTTAATACGTGATAGTTGCCCTATTCCCAAGTGTCTTTTTATTCCGTTTTGGTCTAATTGATCGGTCCTTTTTTTTTTTCATATTTTTTCATTTTTTTTTTTTTTTCTAGGATAACACGTCGATTTTTAGTGACCCACCAAAGCACTTAGAGAACAATAGATAAATATGGAAAAATAAAAATAGAATGCGATATGGTGATATTCCGAGATATGGTAACAACTATCATGTTAATTTGTGATTTCTGAGCTATATTCTTCCCTTTTAGTTAATTGGTTCCTTAACTCCTGCATTCAAAATGGTTCCATCCACTAATGGTGTCAAAAACAAACTATACAAACATATAATGCTCCCCCACACTTAAACTTCACATTGTCCTCAATGTGAAAAACCGAAAGTTCTGAATTCTGACGTAACAGCAGATAAAATGCAAAAACTGTGCAAATTGGTAAGGAATTTGGAAAAACTCCATTTCACAAAAGTTGTTCACCTACGTGTTTTCTACACAGTGTCAAAATTTCACAGTGTTTTGATAAACTGTCTGACAGTTATGGTCTCTGTACTGAACTACGCGCAGTCTGAAATTTTCTGACGAAAAGGTATTCGTCATAATTCTCTTCTAAAATAGATTACGGACTCAATGAAATTAAACATAGGGATGCAAATATGATATAAAAACAGTAAAAATAAATAAACGAAACAAAAATAAAAAAGCAAAAGGATAAGAGATACAAAACCGGTGGGTTGCCTCCCACTTGGCTTGTTTTATAGTTCGCCCGACTATATCCTTGCAAGATTCATTCCCATACACCAATAATCTGAAAAGTTGGGGATCCGTCCATAGAACCTGTTTTGCAAACACTAGCTTCACACAAATATTAGTAATATAAAGCAAAAGTGAAGCTATGAACCGATAAAAACTTCCCCCACACTTATTCTTGTCCACACTTGGAAGTGTATAAAGAATATATCGGGTACTTCCACGGTTTCGGTTCCATAACCTGCATAGTATGAGAATCAAGTGATGGCGGAAAACGAGAAACAAAGTCGTCAACAATATTCTCGAAGCACATACATTTAAACCAATAAGAGGTAAAGGAGAAGAAATAATAGGCAAAGGGTTAGATAAACCTTTCACAATCTCTTGTATTATGGAATCCTCTTCATCCTTGAAAAACTCAAGTGAATTATTCACCTCTTTTATATCATGGTCCTCTATTAAACCTTGCAACCATTCTTCGTCCGTTTACGCCTTAACCAAAGTCTCGACATAAACACTATCATTACAATCATGCACAAGTTCAATTGGGTCTTCCATAATATTGGTCATAACGGTCTCATTCTCAACATACTCCTCTTTATTAGACTCACACCTTGTTGCAAAGAAGTTGTGTAACACACTAGTTTCATCATACTCAATTACCTTTTGAATAGGTGGTTGATCATTATAAAGATCAATAATTGAGTCAACTACACTAATGTCATCAAATATCTCCAAAGGTTGGTCCTTTTAACACATTCATCTTCGTCTTCATCTTCGGACTCACCATAATAAGAATGGTGGTTTCCCAACCCTTATCACGACGTCGTTTAAGTTCCATATGAATGGTCCTACTAATTTCATCGACTAGCTCTTCCGAGGCTCCATCATCGTTCACACACGCTTACCACCATTGACTACAATATGTTCTCTTTCCCATGACTCTTCCCTTTGAATGGGTAAATGATCATAACTACGATTCGGGTAAGAAGAAATATTCAAAAATTGTTTTGTGCGACGTTCTCTCTATCATCAAGTTGGTCTAGCCTTTGTTGCATGTCTTGTAATCCATTCAAAATCTGCATTCGAATAAAGCCAATTAGATGTAGAATTATCCCACCTAGGTGCTTGACTTACATACCCACTACAAGGTTGTTGTTGGTATGTATGAAAATCACCATAAGGTTCTCTAGGATATGCATCATAGCCAATAAATTGGTTTTGATTGCATCCCATAGATGGTGGGCAATTTTCATAGTGTTGAGGAGGTTGAAAATCATATCCATTGCTCCAATATGCTCCTTCCATAGAAATAAGCACTCGAAATAATTCCCAAACCAAGGTTAAAACCGAAAAATAAGGATCACTGACAGAACGGCGCCTAAAATTTGACCTTGTAAGCGACCACAAATATAATTACACTTTCTTACTACTCAAAATATAAATATAAGCAAGGGCAAGAAAGGGATCCCACAGAGAGGTCTAGGTTGTCAAATTGTTATGGTTCCCTATAAATAACAAGGTAGTTTTGTGATTATAATAAACTAAATAAAACAAATAAAGAAAAGTAAACAAATAAAATTAAGGATAAGAAGATATTGGTCATGGATTTTCATTCACAAACATGTTTTCACATAATAACTAGAATTGATATTTTAATCTCAACTTTTATCAAAGACCCTAGAATACCTTGATCGCAAGAATATTGCAAATCTCCTCATGTCATCAACAAACACATTAAAAGACGATATGAATTCTACCTAAAGGAACAACCTAACGTGTAAAAGCACTAATCAAGTTTAATTCCCTAGATGCGTTAAGTTCTATTGGGCCAATCAAAGCAATTTGATTCACATATGATCATGAGAATATATCACTACAAACCATAATCATAATATGCTACTTGTATTCAAGGGATATCACTTTTGCGTATAATAAACCCTAAACTAGCAATAGATGTGATTAGAAGTTCTACCAATTTGCAACTTGACAAAACAATCAATCAATCATAAAACAATATTCTCGTGAGAATTGCAAACGATAAATATGAGACAAAACTAATATATTGAATCAAAGAATCATATTATGTGAAATCCAACTATTCCATAACCAATAATAAACTTAGGTACTCATATTCAAGGAGTTCATCACGGAAGTTTCATGTTCTAAATACTAGAAAACAAGTAGAGGAAAAAAAGAATTAAAAAAGATATATTCAATTGGTAAAAGTCCTCTTTTATAGCTCCACTCCTTCCAAAATTAGGTTTTGTCTTCAAAGTCCATTAGTTGGAAATTCACCCTAGCCCACCATGGAGAAACCCGTGCGTAAAATATTCCCAAAAACGCCGCCGCAAAAGCTGGGATTAAATATCAACGGTCGGGGTTTCAGTTGGATGGGTCCGAGTGAATTAGGTGCCATCGCACAGCCCTTACCGGGGTCATGCACTATGAAGTGCCCATGATGGCTATGCATTCTTCTCGTAGCTTAGTTCACCTCGCCAAACTCCTTTCAACCTTCCCTTAAGGGATATGAACTCCAAATGCATTCATCTTTGGAACCCATGTCATTCATTTGATCTTGTTTTTGATAACCCATTTCTTAACTACATTGTGATAACCCAAATTCTCACCGCAGGACACAGACAACACCTTCAACTCAAAGCGAACTCTAGTGGGACTCATATCCTTCCATACCGCTCCCCGCAAGTTTAGACATGATAGTAGTGCAACTTCAAAACTCTGATACTAGCTCCACCTTCTTGTCCACCATTTGAACTTGTGTTTTAATGCTAGCTCCAAAGCTCACCTTAGGACCATGATGGCCCCCGTGACTCATCTCCACCAGAAAGGAGACTTTCAACTCATAACATCCCCATTTGGCTCAACTTGGGATTCTCGGTTCTCCAGCCATAAAGACTCAAAGCCATCTCCATTCTACTTACAACTCAAATTCACGTAAATGCTTGCTCCCGCAAGATGAGCTCAAAGAAATTCCATCAAAGCCTTCATCATATCACCGAGCGACCCAAACCTTATTCGAGTTACCATATCTCTATCTTTCCCATCGAAGACTAATCAAAACCCATTTGAATCTCAACTTTAACCTCACTTTCATCGGGAATCTCATATTCTTCACAATCTTGTTCTTAATGTCTTCTCGATTCAATCAAACCACCATCTTGACTCGATCTCAGAGAAACCCAAGTGGATTTTTCGATCTGTGAACACTCACATCTCGATTGAGTACCTCCATCCTTCGTCACCACCATCGCCCATTGTTCATCTCTCGATTTCTTATCTCACAAATTCAAACCCTAATCCTCTCAAAACTCGTAGTCATCCTCTCTCGATTCATCAAATGGGAAGAATGAGTATAAACACAGTCGACCCCAATTGAGTTTTTATGGGAATGGCTATTCGCACCCCTTGATGTGAACCCCGAAGGAGCCCCATAACCTTAGCTGGTTGTCTTTAACACTCCTCCTAAAGATTACAGTGGATGGGCTCAAGTAGTCCCTTTGAAGGCAGTTCACCCCTTAAGAATGGTTACTGATGGGGTTACCAATAGCACTTGTCCGACCATTTTTGCTCTTTTAGCCTTCAAATTCTCGTTTTTGCTTGTAACTTCTCCACACGAACTGAATGACTTCGTTCTTTCGCCGTTGGCCCGTCTTTCGTCCTCTTCACGATGAGAAGTAGAAATCTTGTATTTGAACGAGTTCCAATTGGTCTTTTTGCTCCAAATGAGCTTTGGGTTTGGGGTGCGGTGTATTCTACACCTATCACCCATCTTTACCACTTTTTGATAATTGGGAGACATGTGTTTTTATGTGATCGGTGTTTCACCCTTTGATGATATCAAGAATGTTGTTTCTAAGAAAATGCGACACAATTTTTTGAGAGCTTGGTGATGATACCACGGATTTTGAAGCGCTTGTGTAATTATATTGCTAGTTACGATGCTAATATGCGTATTGGAGATTTTCTTTTTCATAGGCTAGGAGTGGTCATTCAAAAGGGGGTTGGAGCCCAGCTTGTTGCTCGACTTCCGACTAATTTTTTACCGGATGATAACCCTTCTGAGATGTAAATTATAAATAAATTTTTAACGAACATTTGGAATTTATAAAACATAAAATATTCTTGTTCACTTCGTTTGGAACTTTCTTTTTCTATCATTCTTTTGTATTTTTTCCTTTTTAGCACCTTTTCTTTTCTTTAGCTTTGCTCCAGGTCCGGAAAAAAATAGAAAAATATTAAAATGAGTAAAAAAGAACAAAAAGAAAAAATAAATCCAATACTAAACAAAATTAGAAGTTTTTCTAAAGGTACGACATGTGGCAGGGATGGTCTTCATGCTCAACACTTGCTTGATGCCCTCAGTGGTCCTGCGGCAGCTGTGGCGGATGATCTCCTTGCGTCCATTACTGCAGTTGTTCATCTTTTTTTAGCTGGTAACTGCCCTCCGCAGTTAGGTAAGTTCATTGCTAGCGTTCCACTTACTCCTTAACTTAAACCCGGAGGGGGTATTAGACCTATTGTTGTTGGTACTATATGGAGACGGTTAGTTTCTAAGGTTGTCGCATCCCTTGTGAGCAAGGATATGTCTAGATATTTAAGTGATTTCCAATTTGGTTTTGGAGTACCTGGTGGAGGGGAAGCTATTTTACATTCAGTAAATCGTATTTTGGAGGAGAAAGGTAGTCTTAACTCCATGTCTATGCTTCTAGTAGATTTTAGTAATGCCTTTAACCTTGTGGATATGACTGCTATGTTGCGAGAAGTAAGACTTAAATGCCCTAGTATATCTAAATGGGTTGAATTTTGTTATGCTTTTCCTGCCCAACTTTATTATGGTGCTTCAACTCTTTCTTCCGCACAAGGTGTACAACAAAGAGATCCTCTAGGTCCTTTAATTTTCTCGTTGACTTTGCACCCTCTTGTTTTAAAGATCTCGCAACGGTGTCTTCTTGATTTGCAGGCTGATAGGTGCCCAATAATGTATATTTAAGTATCATTTTGTTGGTGTGTATGGTACACAATGCGCATTATCTCCATGTTTTTAGGCCAATTTATATTTCTGCTTCTCTAAGTACCTTAAAGTGAATTTATATTAGTAATCTTACTAATTACTCATTTTATACATGGCAGAGACCTGAATACAAAAGGGGTTGGCATAATCATGGAGCAAAGTGGGTGTAGCAGAATAATGAATGGGAAGAAGAAGGCATTCAGAGCAAGGGATCAAAGCTGTTTTGCTAACAATAGGAGTCAAATAACTCAATGGGCCTAAGTTCAAGTGCATATAAACCCACCCAAATTTCACTCTCATATACCAAAATCAGGGTATTCATGCTTTACACCCGAACAACCATTCTATTACCTTCCCAAAACCCATCTCTTACTCGAGAACCAAGCCAAATTTTCTTCTCTGTGCTCGACTTTCCCCAAATCTCAATCGGCTATCTCTGTGTCTCCTCCATTTCTTTTCGTGTCAAATCCATCAAACCATACCTCCATCAGCATCCTTCTTCCATCAAACCACTTGCTCATTTTCTATCCATTTCTTTACACTCGATTCAACCTAGGGTTAGGTTTTGACTCCTACAAGAATAGGTCAGCTGTTTGATTTTCAAATCCGAAGAAATCATTAAGCTAGGGATTCGATGTTGTTTCTCTCTGCACCTAAGCCTTTAACAGCAGCTTGTGATTGACGAGAATAGGGTAATGTGTGATGTTTAAGAAAGTCGCACTTAGGTCTCGAGTTCAAGCGGCAGCAACATCAGTCAAATGAAGATGAGTGCGGTGGCGGTAGAGGAAGGAAGAGTCTTACAATTTGTAAGTTTCGAGAAACAAAAAAACCCCCAAATATTATATTGTTTCGTGTGGCGATTAGGGATTGAAAAGTTGGGGTAGAAACGTGTATAAAAGGTGGGTTTGTGTGGTGTAAGAGAGGGGAGGGGGTCGGGGGAAGAAAGTAGAACTCAGTCTTTATTTTCTTGCTTGTGTTGTGAGTGTTCTTAAGAAACCAGTTTGAAGAAGAATAGAGTTCAATTACATCAATAGTTTTATCTATATTTGAATTTTATTTGTCCCCTGTTTTCAGTATGTTCTAATTTCTTAGCTAGGGTATAGATGAAACCTTTAAATTTATGCTAGATATTCATGTTTTGATATTATTCTTTTTATGCTTGATTGAATAGAGATATTTTGATCTTTGCAGTGAAAAACATACATCTTACATCTTGTATGTCTTGCATCCTATGTTGTTAGAACTGTAATTTGTTGCAACAACTCATATGAAACTGATTCATTTAATCTGTGATTAGTTGTACTTTCACAAGACAGCTAATTATAGGGGTTAATACCTTAGTTGTTATCGAAATATCTAACTTCAGATTGCCTTTGGTAAGCGGCAGACTTGCATCTTCATCGCCATCCATTATAAAGGAAAAGAATAATATGGAAACTGAAATCATCTAGTGTATGTTATATGGTAGATTCAATTGCCCTAGTGCTCCTCACTTGATTGTTTACTGCTCTCACTGCATCTTTATCTCTGTTTCGTTTATAGTTTCATAGTTTTGTTTAGCAATCAATCTTCTTGTCTTATAGACACAACAAACATATTTTTATTACAAATCAGTTTAGTTTTCTTCTAGTTTCAACTTTACATCCATCAAGTCCATGTGGGAACGATCCGTACGTGCCGTGTTTTACATTGTAGACATAGTATACTTGCGGTTTAATATTGTAGGCATTTCCTAGCCTACCAAGTTTTTTTGGCATTGCCTGGGGGACTCGGTAGCGGTGTAGTTGATCTAAAGTTCCACTTTACCGGGTTTTATTTGGTCCCGTATATATATTAGGTTCTATAGTTTTATGTTTGTTGTTATTAAAGTTAAGTTGATTCAATCCATCTGTAATTATCATATCCTGTGGCTTTCTAGCAAATTTCAGTTGTTTTCTTTCTCAGTGCATCTTAGCTCTGTAGCAGTAACTTTAAGTTTTGAATTTCAATCATTTTCATTAGTATAGATTGCATCCTTATTTATCTTATTTTCAGTTTGTAGTTCACCTGCGCCTGTCACTTTGCCGTTGTATTCAAGTTTAGTTAGTCCATCTGTTTATATAATCTGTTAAAAGTTTACATAAGCTGCACTCAGTAACATTCTGTAATACTCTTGTTCACAAATCTGTAGGTTGTTGTTGTGGTGTAGCTCATAACTCTGCAATACAGTGTCTCCTGATATTCGCATCATTTAGCTGTAGTTTGCATCTTTTCATCTTTTAGTTCAGATAGCTTGCTTCTCATCATAATCTGCAGTGTGGTACCATTTTGAGACTGCTAAAATTTTCCACCGTGGTAGCTAATTCCTGAGTAGTGTTTGTTGTTAGCATGTTAGCGCAACTCAGAAAATCTGTAATTTAGCTCCACATTTGCATCTCGGGTTTGTAATATTAGCTGTAATTTTGTAGCATCTCTTTTACTGTTTCAGCGTCGTGAATATTCATGTGTAACTTGTTCTCATTTTAGCTGTAGTTTTAGTTTTTCAGTTCTCAGCATTGTAATCCTGCGAATTTCCTTGGCATATGTTGTTAGTTTTCCTTTTGTTTTCTTTCTCAGTTCATTGGTTTGTATATGATTTTGCTTATTAGTTTACCATAATCCTGTAACTTAGATAGTAAATTTGGTAGTCTGTGCATCTAGTCATAATACCATTCCAATCTGTAGCTGTAGCTTTACTTTTAAATTTCATTTACTTGCATAAAACTGCATCTAGTTTCAGGTAGGATAACTGCATCACTGTCTTATATTGTTTTTAGTTTGAATTGTCTCATTCTGTAGATAGTTCTGTTTATAATTCAGATTGTAATTTTGTTAGGTTTCTGCTATTTTTAGTTTCCTTAGAATACAGTAAAACCATCTGTATATCTAAAAAAAAAAAAAAAAATCAAAATTTTTGTCATGCTGTAAATTCCTCTCAGTTGTTTGTACTCAATATTGATAATCCTTATCTTTGCTTTACCTGCACAATTCTCTTTACTAATATTCTCTTTTAAGTATCCAGGTACATGTGGTGCTGCTGTTTAAACTAAGGAAGAGAAGAAAGAAGAGCGAGACAGCCTGTTGGTTGTGCCTAAACCCGGTTTTATACCGGCGGTATCGTGCCTCAACTTTAAATTCCCTTGTCTTGAATAACACACCCTCTTGCATGCAAACAAAAATAGTTGCTCAGCATTGTCAATCCCCTGCCACTTATAACATCTGTGTATGATCCTGTGATATTTGAGTGGTTGCTTGCTAGCTTGAATCAAGTTATTTTATTGTGCTCTTCCCAAAGAAAATATTGTGTTCTGTTTTTGGTGCTTACATAATCTTGATACTCGTTCATATGACCCTGACTTTTTGAGTTATGTTGTGCTTTGTTGGAATGGTTGCTATAACATGATTGAAGTGCTATCTAGGCTATGATTGTGACTTTTAGAGACCAAACAAATCGCCTAGTTAGAATTGAGAGAGGACGTAGTTGAGATTCCGTGTGTCTCTGTGAGGAAAACCCAGCACTAATACGAGACAATGGGTGACGAGATAATCCAACCCCCGCAGTCTCAAAGATTACATGTACCCTACGAGGACAAGCCAGCCCTCTTGTATTGTTTTACCAGAAACTGCTGGTCATTTTGAGTTAAAGGCGAGCACGATCCATATGCTCCCTGTGTTTCTAGGGGTTGTGCTATTTGAAAACCCTTACCACCACGTGAGAGATTTTGAGGAAATCTGTGGACTCTCAGATTCAATCGGTTTGACGAAGAGTCCCCGAAATTGTGCTTGTTTCCTTTTTCTCTAAGGAAAAAGCCAAATCTTGGCTATATGCATTGCGACCTCAGTCCATTAGAACTTGGAATGATCTTACAAAAGAATTTTTCAAAAAGTTCTTCCCAAATCATAAAACAACCACCATTCGTCAGAGTATCAATAGTTTTGTTCAAATTGATGGTGAGACATTGTCCAAGTATCTAGAAAGGTTCAATGATTTGTTACTTAAATGCCCTCACCATGGTTTCGAACAGTGGAGACTCTCAACAATTCTCTATGAAGGGTTGGATTTTGCCACTCGATCCATGGTTGAAGCAATGTGCAATGGTGAATTCACAAATAAAAGTGCAGCATTGAGTCATGGACCTTTCTACATGAAGTTCTTTGAGAAAACTCAAGCAATGGGAGTCTGATAGAGAACCTAGGAAGTTAACTAACAGGATGGTGTCCATAAGATAGAGTTCGCCTTTGAGGGTAATGCTAAAAATAGCATCACTGGCTAGAAGAGTTGAGGCTTTAGAATCGGAGAAAAATATAAAATCTGGCTGCTTCCACTTCTTGTAACCAAGTTGAGACGTCTATTTGTGCCGCATGTAATAGTTCGATCATCTTGTTGATAATTGTCACAATTGCATGCATTTCAACAAGTCTAGACACGAACAAGCCCATGTTTTGTATCAAAAGCAAGAACATAACCCTTATTCACGGACTACAACCCAGTGGTGGAGGAACCACCCTAACTTTTCATAGTCCAAGGGCCCTGTATAAGGGGTGCATCGGTAACACACAAGGATATTCATATCCTAGAAACCCCCGTGATACAATCATACACACATCATCCTTCGAAAAGAAATTATCCAAGATTGAAGAAAGTGTCGGTCATTGACCCAAAATCTTTACAAAATCAGAAGTCCACTGACCAACGTTTCTTAAGTCTAGAACTTAAGATGGGTCAGATCTGTGATACTCTTAATGACAGAAAAAAGGGTAAGCTTCCAAGTCATCCTGAACAAAACCCAAAAGGCACATTTCAGCAAATACGTCTACTTGTAATGAACCGCACATGTTGTTACCACTCTTCGCAGGGTGGTAGAGTCATTGACAACATGTGTACGCGTGCTGAAAAGGGTGAGTCCGTGTCTAAGTCACAATTGCATGATACACCCGTTGTTGAAAACAAATCTGAGCATGTTCCTAGATCTAAACAATCGATGATGTGAATGTTTCGTGCCATCAAATGTGCTGTAGCTCCTTTTCCTCAAAGGTTAGAGAAAAAAATAAAGGAACGCAAAGATAATGAGATATTGGAATTGTTCAAAGCGAGTCAATATTAACATTCCATTTCTCGAGGCAATTAAGAGATCCCTGCTTACGCTAAGTTCTTGAAAGATCTATGCACACAAAAGCGAAAGCTTAATGTGCATAAGCGTGCCTTTCTCGCTGAACAAGTAAGTTCTATTATTCAAAACAAGACTCCACCTAAGTTCAAAGACCCAGGCTGTCCCACAATCACGTGCAAAATAGGTGACCATACTGTCAATAAGGCATTACTAAACCTAGGGGCTAGTGTGAACCTACTTCCATATTCGGTATATGTGCAGTTAGGTCTTGGAGAGTTAAAAGCAACACCTATAACTCTGCAATTGGAGGACAGGTCAGTCAAAATCCCCCGTGGTGTGGTAGAAGATGTCTTGATTAAAGTTGATAAGTTCTATTTTCATGTGGATTTCATTGTATTGGATACTCAGCCTGTGCAAAACCCAGACTGTCACATTCCTGTCATTTTAGGACGTCCTTTCTTGGCGACGTCCAATGCAATTATCAATTGTCGTAATGGAGTGTTGAAGTTGTCGTTTGGTAACATGACTGTGGAGTTGAATGTTTTTAATGCTAGCCAGCAACATTTAAATGATGATGATGATGTGCATGAAATCAACATGATTGAAAGTTTGGTTCAAGACTCGTTGTCTAGTAACATGTCTATTGATCCCTTGTATGCTTGTTTGAATAATTTTAACTTGGATTTGTTTGATAATGAATACATAAGTGAAGTGAATTCTTTGCTTGAATCTGCACCCCTCATGGACACGACTAAATGGAAAGCTAGAGTGGAGTCACTTCCACTCTCGGAATCCAAGTCTGTCCCGTCTCTTGTTGCGCCACCAAAGCTCGAACTGAAACCATTTCCTGACACTCTTAAATATGCATTTTTGGGTTCTTCTAATACTTTGCCTGTAATCATTTTGTCCGCTTTAAATGTAGAACATGAGAGTAATCTTTTAGAAGTACTTAGAGAGTATAAAGAAGCCTTAGGATGGACAATCTCAGATATCAAGGGTATTAGTCCCACAGTTTGTATGCATCACATAAACCTTGAAGATAATGCTAAAACATCTAGGGAAATGCAGAGGTGACTAAATCCTAACATGAAAGAAGTTGTTAGAGGTGAGATCCTTAAGCTTCTTGATGCGGGTATCATATACCCCATTTCAGATAGCAAATGGTTTAGTCTTATTCAGGTTGTGCCGAAAAAGTCAGGAATTACCGTTGTTCAAAATGACAAAGATGAGTTAGTTCCTACTCGAGTAACCACAGGGTGGCGAGTTTGCATTGATTATAGGAAGTTGAATGCAGTTACAAGGAAATATCATTTCCCTCTCCCTTTCATAGATCAAATGTTAGAAAAGTTATCGGGGCATAGTTATTATTGTTTCTTGGACGGATATTCTGGTTACAACCAGATTCACATAGCACCCGAGGACCAGGAAAAGACTAACTTTACATGCCCTTATGGTACATTTGCTTATCGTCGCATTCCCTTTGGGTTGTGTAATGCGCCCGCCACATTTCAACGTTGTATGATGAGCATTTTTTCTGACATGATAGATGATTTCCTTGAGATTTTTATGGATGATTTCTTTGTGTTTGGTGATAGGTGTCTAAAAACACCTAATTTAATATCTAGTATTTATGCTTTCTTTGCGAGTTTTCTTGTAAATTATGTATCTTATGTGTGCTTTTGAGTTTATTAGGTGTTTTGGAGTCATATGAAGCAAAAGAAGGAGAAAATAGCCATTTGGAGCGGAAAAGGCAAAAAGGTCAACTCTCGGACGATATTGGAGCATGATAGGTTGCACAAGAGGAGTTAAGCCGGAATTTAAGCTGTCAGTCTCCTGAAACTGACAGTTGAACAGAGAATTAGGCTGTCGGTTATCTGAAACCGACAAGCCACACAAATGAGCTGGTTACCCCTTATCTGCCGGACTTGGGTGGATGTATCCACACTCTCTTCTTACACCCCAACCCTAAATCGAGAAATTAAGGAGGATTCTCTAAATCATTTTTCACCGAACTTATGACCATAAGCGAGTGAGAGATCGAGGAATTGAGAGAGCTGTTTCCACCGTAGAACCGAGAGGAGAAAATTGAATTGAGGGAGACGATATTGGGGAATCGAGAGAAGTCGAGGTTTCTAACAGAGAGACTGTGTCGATTGGATGAATCGGAAGGCGCCATGAATTGAGTTCTCAGAGAGAGGCAGCGATGATGATTGAAGAGATCGAGAGGCGTAAATCGAGTGAGAAGAAGATGCGATGCTTCGGGATCGAGAAATAATGAAGAACTTGGGGTCTTAACCTGTAGCTTAAATTAATCTGTGGTGAATTTAGGGTTTCATGGAGATTTGGTATTGATTCAGAGTTTGAAAGACTAATTGCGGATGAATTACAAAGGGGTTAAACTCAGATTGATGAAGGGTTTTTGAGATGATTCGAATATTGCTGAGTTACAGATTTTGCTCATTGTGGTGATTGCGGGTGGAATGGAGATGGGTTTGTGATTCGATGTTCGGGGAGATGATGTTAACTCGGGTATAGGTTGGCTCAACAGTGAATGGATTGTGTGGGTTTGAAGCAGATGAAGTTCATGGGTATTTAGGTTGTAATTGCTAGTGAGGCTGTTGGTGTGAATTGAATTAGATGTTGATTTCAGAGATGGTGTTTGCATGTGTGGGTTTGTAGAAATGAAGAGCTACAAGGCAGTGCTATATAAAATGGATTTGGTGTTGATTGCAGGTGAAATTCAAGGGAAAGTTCATGAAGTAGCTTAATTGCAGTTGAAAAAAGTCAGGTGGGTTGTGAAGTTGGAGGCATTGCAAAGGTTCTGGTGGAGATTTGATTGTGCAAATTCAGGTGTTGGAGCTGTTAGAGTTGCAGGTGCTGTTGCAGGAAGCTGCAATCTGAAACTAAGGCAGTGCTGGTGCCGTTAAGAAGAAGTAGAACGGATCTGTGTGATGCAATGGCTAGGTAGTGGTGCTGATGAGAATGAATCTGAGTGGAATGGCCTGATGGCAGAGGAGCAAATGAGCCTGGTGGCTTGGGAGAAGTGAAGCAGATGTGATGCAATTGGCTTGATGGCACTGGTGGTGGTGTTGTTGTTCTGAAGCCAGGGAGGAGATAGTGTGCCTGGTGTTGTGCAGCAATGGACTAACTCAAGTGGCCTGAAGTCGTCTTTGTTGCGGATTGTGCATACCGGTTCGACCGAGATGAAGCGAAGAGTGAAGTATCACGAATCATGATGGCTAACTATGGTCTTTGAGAATGAAGGAGCAGTGAAGCGCAATGGGTTGAGTCATCATGAGAGTTGCTATTGGTACTTGTCTTTGGTTTTGGGGATTGCATGGCTGAGATGCGGTGGCGGTATGTTGCATTTAGGGAGGCTGGAATTGCGAGATGCTAGAACTGGCGGGGTTTAAAGGCGAGATGACTTGAATGTGCATGACTGAGAATTGGAAAAGATGGGAAGGAATGCCAGGATTTGTTTTGGGTGTATAGCCCATCTTGGCTGAGCATGAATTGATGAAGTACAATGATAGTGCAGCATTTAGCCCTTGCAAATGGCTAGGCCAGAGTGACTCAGCTGAGCCGGACTGACCGGGTGCGAGTAGCCATCATCGACTGGCTGAAAAAGTAACTGGTCTCGACTCGGTTGACTCACCCTAACTCGGCGCTGACCGAGTTGACCCGCCATTCTGACCTTGACCGTTCCGACCCATTGACCGGTGACCGGTTTGACTATGCCGGTCACCTGAGACACTTTCCGGTGACTATTCCGGCGGGATTCCGGCCACAATCCCAGTTTTCCGGCAAGCGTTTTTGGGACATAATTTTTACACGGGTTTCTCTCCATGGTGGGCCGGGCGAATTTCCAACTAATGGACTTTGAAGACAAAACCTAATTTTGGAAGGAGTGGAGCTATAAAAGAGAGGACTTTTACCTAATTGAGGATATCTTTTCTAATTCTTTTTCCTCTACTTGTTTTCTAGGGTTTAGAACATGAAACTTCTCTTTCTTCTTGTTATGAACTCCATGAATATGAGCTAGATTTTATTATTGGTTATGGAATAGTTGGATTTCACAAAGCATGATTCTTTGATTCAATATATTAGTTTTGTCTCATATTTATCGTTTGCAATTCTCTCGAAAATATTGTTTTATGATTGATTGATTGTTTTGTCAAGTTGCAAATTGGTAGAACTTCTAATCACATCTATTGCTAGTCTAGGGTTTATTATACGAAAAAGTGATATTCCTTGGATACAAGTAGCATAATATGATTATAGTTTGTAGTGATATATTCTTATGATCATATGTGAATCGTAACCTTTGTTAAATCGGATTAGTGCGCTTTCCACGTTCGATTGCTTTGATTGGCCTGATTTCATAGAACTTAATGCATCTAGGGAATTAAACTTGATTAGTGCTTTTACACGTTAGGTTGTTCCTTTAGGTAGAATTCATATTCGCATCTTT
This sequence comes from Papaver armeniacum, assembly GCA_023531295.1. NCBI lineage: Eukaryota > Viridiplantae > Streptophyta > Magnoliopsida > Ranunculales > Papaveraceae > Papaver > Papaver armeniacum. The sequence goes on from JAJJWW010016729.1 coordinate 177,619, forward strand.
TAATGTGTTTGTTGATGACATGAGGAGGTTTATGGATATTCTTGCGATCAAGATATTCTAGGGTCTTTGATAAAAGTTGAGATTAAATATCAATTCTAGTTATTGTGAAAAGCATGTTAGTGAATGAAAACGAAATCCTTAACCAATATCTCTTCTATCTTATTTGTTTGCTTATTTTCTTTATTTGCTTTTATTTATTTTATTTCATAAAATCACAAAACTATCGGTGTTTTATATAGGAAACCTTAACAATTTGACAACCTAGACCTCTCTGTGGGATCGATCCTTTCTTGCCCTTGCTATATTTATATTTTGAGTAGTAAGAAAGTGTAATTTATTTTTGACGCTTACGACAAATGGTCAAATTTTGGCGCCGCTGCCGGGGAGGCAGCGGTTGTTAATTGTTTTTGGTTTCTTATTTTTGTATTTAGTTTTTGTTTTATTTTTTCTTATTTTCTGGGTTTTAACCTTGGTTTGGGAATTATTTCAGGTGCTTGTTTCTCATGGAAGGAGCATATTGGAGCAATGGATATGATTTTCAACCTCCTCAACACTATGAAAATTGCCCACCATCTATGGGATGCAATCAAAACCAATTTATTGGCTATGATGCATATCCTAGAGAACCTTATGGTGATTTTCATACATACCAACAACAACCTTGTAGTGGGTATGTAAGTCAAGCACCTAGGTGGGATAATTCTACATCTAATTGGCTTTATTCGAGTTGTATGCAGATTTTGAATGGTTTACAAGACATGCAACAAAGGCTAGACCAACTTGACCGTGATAGAGAGAACGTCGCACAAAACAATTTTTGGAATATTTCTTCTTACCCGACTCCAGATCGTAGTTATGATCATTTACCCATTCAAAGGGAAGAGTCATGGGAAAGAGAACATATTGTAGTCAATGGTGGTAAGCGTGTGAACGTCAGGAAACTTGCGCGAAATTATACAAGTTGGAAGATGATGGAGCCTCGGAAGAGCTAGTCGATGAAATTAGTAGGACCATTCATATGGAACTTAAACGACGTCGTGATAAGGGTTGGGAAACCGACGACGATTCTTATTATGGTGAGTCTGAAGATGAAGACGAAGATGAATGTGTTAAAAAGGACCAACCTTTGGAGATATTTGATGACATTAGTGTAGTTGACTCAATTATTGATCTTTATAATGATCAACCACCTATTCAAAAGGTAATTGAGTATGATGAAACTAGTGTATTACACAACTTCTTTGCAACAAGGTGTGAGTCTAATAAAGAGGAGTATGTTGAGAATGAGACCGTTATGACCAATATTGTGGAAGACCCAATTGAGCTTGCAAATAATTGTAATGATGATGTTTATGTCGATACTTTGGTTAAGGCAGAAACGGATGAAGAATGGTTGCAAGGTTTGATAGAGGACCATGATATACAAGAGGTGAATAATTCGCTTGAGTTTTTCAAGGATGAAGAGGATTCTGTGATACAAGAGATTGTGAAAGGTTTATCTAACCCTTTGCCTATTATTTCTTCTCCTTTACCTCTATTTGGTTTGAATGTATGTGCTTGAAAACATTGTTGAATGACTTTGTTTCTCGTTTTCCGCCATTAGAGACACTTGATTCTCATACTATGCAGGTTATGGAACCGAAACCGTGGAAGTACCCGATGTCTATATTCTTTATACACTTCCAAGTGTGGACAAGAATAAGTGTGGGGGAAGTTTTTATCGGTTCATAGCTTCACTTTTGCTTTATGTTACTAATATTTGTGTGAAGCTAGTGTTTGCAAAACAGGTTCTATGGACGGATCCCCAACTTTTCAGATTGTTGGTGTATGGGGAATGAATCTTACAAGAAGCTAAGTCGGGCCGTCGACTATAAAACAAGCGCTAAGTGGGAGGCAACCCACCGGTTTTGTATTTCTTATCCTTTTGCATTTTATTTTTGTTTCGTTTATTTATTTTTTACTGTTTTCATATCATATTTGCATCCCCATGTTTAATTTCATTGAGTCCGTAATCTATCTTAGAAGAGAATTATGACGAATACTTTTTCGTCAGAAAATTTCAGACTGCGCGTAGTTCAGTCCAGAGACCATAACTGTAAGACCGTTTATCGAAACACTGTGAAATTTTGACACTGTGTAGAAAACACGTAGGTGAACAACTTTTGTGAAATGGAGTTTTTCCAAATTCCTTACCAATTTGCACAGTTTTTGCGTTTTCTCTGCTGTTACGTCAGAATTCAGAACTTTCGGTTTTACACATTGAGGACAATGTGAAGTTTAAGTGTGGGGGAGCATTTATATGTTTGTTTTTGACACAATTAGTGGATGGAACCATTTTGAATCCAGGAGTTGAGGAACCAATTAACTAAAAGGAAAGAATATAGCTCAGAAATCACAAATTAACATGATAGTTGTTACCATATCTCGGAATATCACCATATCGCATTCTATTTTTATTTTTCCATATTTATCTATTGTTCTCTAAGTGCTTTGGTGGGTCACTAAAAATCGACGTGTTATTACTGCTAGGATAAAATAGAGAGTAGTTGAGTTACATGAAAGAAAAAAAAAAAAAAAAAAAAAAAAAAAAAAAAAAATTTAAAAAAAGAAAAAAAAAAAAAAAAAGGACCGATCAATTAGACCAAAACGGAATAAAAAGACACTTGGGAATAGCAGTATGTGTGAAACGTAGTCCCTGTCTCCGTCGCCTAAACAAGCGTGGAATGCGGGATCCAAGGCAACTATCATGTACTTGCCGACAAGAAGCATGCGCTGGATCCAAAAGATCTAATCATGTCGTTTCAAAAAAATTGGATCCAGCTTTGATCCAATCTTAAAAAAAAAAAAAAAAAAATTATTATTGTGTTGAATAAAGTCACTTCTGGTTCCCTTGTATATGCCAGTGAGTTGATGTAGCATTCAGCACTAAGTAGCTCAATCCAATAGGATTAGGTTCATCTTAGAAGTGACCTTCAGACAGATATGGGAAACATCGAACACTTGTGAATATTCGCCAACATCTACATCTATATCCATCTTCTTAATCTTTTCATTGTGATTGTGGTTTGTTAGTTTCCGGGTATTGTGGCTTGTTCGACTATCTAATTAGAGTTTATTTACTAATATTTGAATTGAATTTGCAAGGTACCTCCTCCTGTAGTCATTTTGGATTCGTTCATTGATTTGTCACGAATAGACGGAGTTTGAAATATAGGTTTTGTAGGTATATCTCTTGTAAACCTTCACGAGACTATAACTCGTCCACTAGGGACACCTAGGGGTTTAAAGGCTTGTTATTTATGCTAAAATTAACCGTAGCCTCGACGACACGGAGTTGTTGTATTTTATAATTTTGTTTGATTTGCTCGAGGACTAGCAAAGTCTAAGTGTGGGGGAATTTGATAGGTGTCTAAAAACACCTAATTTAATATCTAGTATTTATGCTTTCTTTGCGAGTTTTCTTGTAAATTATGTATCTTATGTGTGCTTTTGAGTTTATTAGGTGTTTTGGAGTCATATGAAGCAAAAGAAGGAGAAAATAGCCATTTGGAGCGGAAAAGGCAAAAAGGTCAACTCTCGGACGATATTGGAGCATGATAGGTTGCACAAGAGGAGTTAAGCCGGAATTTAGGTCATCCGGTCTCCAAACCGACAGTTGAACTGAAGAGAATTAGGTCGCTTTGTTATCTCAAAACCGACAAGCCACACAAATGAGCCGGTTACCCCTTATCTGCCGGACTTGGGTGGATGTATCCACACTCTCTTCTTACACCCCAACCCTAAATCGAGAAATTAAGGAGGATTCTCTAAATCATTTTCACTCCGAACTTGCGACCATAAGCGAGAGTCGAGATCGAGGAATTGAGAGAGTCATGTTTCCACTGTAGAACCGAGAGGAGAAAATTGAATTGAGGGAGACGATGTTGGGGAATCGAGAGAAGTCGAGGTTTCTAACAGAGATCGTGTCGATTGGATGAATCGGAAGGCAGCCATGAATTGAGTTCTCGAGAGAGGCGGCGATGATGATCAAGAGATCGAGAGGCAGAAATCGAGTGAGAAGAAGATGCTGATGCTTCTGGGATCGAGAAATAACGAAGAACTTGGGGTCTTAACCTGTAGCTTAAATTAATCTGTGGTGAATTTAGGGTTTCATGGAGATTTGGTATTGATTCAGAGTTTGAAAGACTAATTGCGGATGAATTACAAAGGGGTTAAACTCAGATTGATGAAGGGTTTTTGAGATGATTCGAATATTGCTGAGTTACAGATTTTGCTCATTGTGGTGATTGCAGGTGGAATTGGAGATGGGTTTGTGATTCTGATGTTCAGGGAGATGATGTTAACTGGGTATAGGTTGGCTCAACAGTGAATGGATTGTGTGGGTTTGAAGCGAGATGAAGTTCATGGGTATTTAGGTTGTAATTGCTAGTGAGGTTTGTTGGTGTGAATTGAATTAGATGTTGATTTCAGAGATGGTGTTTGCATGTGTGGGTTTGTAGAAATGAAGAGCTACAAGGCAGTGCTATATAAAATGGATTTGGTGTTGATTGCAGGTGAAATTCAAGGGAAAGTTCATGAAGTAGCTTAATTGCGTTGAACTAAAGTGCGGTGGGTTGTGAAGTTGGAGGCATTGCAAAGGTTACGAGTGGAGATTTGATTGTGCAAATTCGGGTGTTGGAGCACATTAGAGTTGCAGTGCTTGTTGCCGGGAAGGCCTGCAATCGAAACTAAGGCAAAGTCTTGGTGCCGTTAAGAAGAAGTAGAACGGATCTGTGTGATGCAATGGCTAGGTAGTGGTGCTGATGAGAATGAATCTGAGTGGAATGGCCTGATGGCAGAGGAGCAAATGAGCCTGGTGGCTTGGGAGAAGTGAAGCAGATGTGATGCAATTGGCTTGATGGCACCGGTGGTGGTGTTGTTGTTCGTTAAAGCCGTGGAGGAGATAGTGTGCCGGTGTTGTGCAAAGAATGGACTAACTCAAGTGGCACAAGCTGTGCTGTTGCAGATTGTGCATACTGGTTCGACTGAGATGAAGCGAAGAGTGAAGTATCACAGATGCAGTGGCTAACTATGGCTGGGGAATGAAGGAGCAGCTGAACTGCAATGGGTTGAGTCTGTCGCAGAGTTGCTATTGGTACTTGTGCTGGTTTTGGGGATTGCATGGGCTGAGATGCAGTGGCAGTATGTTGCATTTAGGGAACTGGAATTGCAGATGCTAGAACTGGCAGGGTTTAAAGCTGAGATGACTTGAATGTGCATGACTGAGAATTGGAAAAGATGGGAAGGAATGCCAGGATTTGTTTTGGGTGTATAGCCATCTTGGCTGAGCATGAATTGATGAAGTACAATGATAGTGCAAAGATTTAGCCCTTGCAAATGGCTAGGCGGAGTGACTCAAATTGAGCAGACTGACCGGTCCGAGTAGCCATCCGACTCGGGCCTGAACAGGTGACTGGTCGACTCGGTTGACTCACCCTAACTCCTGCAACACCGAGTTGACCCGCCGTTCTCGACCTTGACCGTTCCGACCCATTGACCGGTGACCGGTTTGACTCATGCCTGGCCACCGAGACACTTTCCGGTGACTATTCCCGTGATTAGGCCACAATCCCAGTTTTCCGTGAGCGTTTTGGGACATAATTTTTACACGGGTTTCTCTCCATGGTGGGCCGGGCGAATTTCCAACTAATGGACTTTGAAGACAAAACCTAATTTTGGAAGGAGTGGAGCTATAAAAGAGAGGACTTTTACCTAATTGAGGATATCTTTTCTAATTCTTTTTCCTCTACTTGTTTTCTAGGGTTTAGAACATGAAACTTCTCTTTCTTCTTGTTATGAACTCCATGAATATGAGCTAGATTTTATTATTGGTTATGGAATAGTTGGATTTCACAAAGCATGATTCTTTGATTCAATATATTAGTTTTGTCTCATATTTATCGCTTGCAATTCTACGAAAATATTGTTTTATGATTGATTGATTGTTTTGTCAAGTTGCAAATTGGTAGAACTTCTAATCACATCTATTGCTAGTCTAGGGTTTATTATACGAAAAAGTGATATTCCTTGGATACAAGTAGCATAATATGATTATAGTTTGTAGTGATATATTCTTATGATCATATGTGAATCGTAACCTTTGTTAAATCGGATTAGTGCGCTTTCCACGTTCGATTGCTTTGATTGGCCTGATTTCATAGAACTTAATGCATCTAGGGAATTAAACTTGATTAGTGCTTTTACACGTTAGGTTGTTCCTTTAGGTAGAATTCATATTCGCATCTTTTAATGTGTTTGTTGATGACATGAGGAGGTTTGCGGGATATTCTTGCGATCAAGATATTCTAGGGTCTTTGATAAAAGTTGAGATTAAATATCAATTCTAGTTATTGTGAAAAGCATGTTAGTGAATGAAAACGAAATCCTTAACCAATATCTCTTCTATCTTATTTGTTTGCTTATTTTCTTTATTTGCTTTTATTTATTTTATTTCATAAAATCACAAAACTATCGGTGTTTTATATAGGAAACCTTAACAATTTGACAACCTAGACCTCTCTGTGGGATCGATCCTTTCTTGCCCTTGCTATATTTATATTTTGAGTAGTAAGAAAGTGTAATTTATTTTTGACGCTTACGACAGCGGTCATTTGGATCTTCTTTTGATGAATGTTTGAGACATCTCACTCTCGTGCTGATTAGATGTAAAGATAAGAATCTGGTGTTGAACTGGGAAAAGTGTCATTTCATGGTAAACTCGGGCATAGTTCTAGGACATATTATCTCTGAAAAAGACATTGAAGTCGACAAAGCTAAAGTTGACCTTATTCAGCACTTGCCGCAACCTCCCTCACAGAGCGAGGGAGGTTAGATCATTTCTAGGTCATGCTGGATTCTATCGTAGATTCATTAAAGACTTTAGTAAAATATCTAGACCACTTTGTAATCTACTTGGTAAAGATGTTGCTTTTGTATTTGATGATGCTTGTGTGCGTGCATGGAAAGAACTCAAAACTCTTTTAATCTCAGCTCCTATAGTCCGACCACCTGACTGGAAATTACCATTTGAAATCATGTGTGACGCATCTGATTTTTCTGTTGGTGCTGTTTTAGGGCAGCGTGTTGATAAACTTCCATATGTGATATATTATGCTAGCAAAACTCTTAATGATGCTCAACTCAACTACTCAACTACTGAGAAAGAATTGCTTGCTGTTGTTTTTGCATTGGACAAATTTAGGTCATACTTGATAGGATCTAAGGTCATCATATACACTGACCATCGCTCGAAATTTCTTCTTTCTAAGAAAGATGCTAAAGCTCGTCTCATTCGATGGATATTGCTATTGCGTAGAATTTGATCTCGAAATTCGAGATAAGAAAGGTTCGGAAAATGTTGTTCTTTGATCATTTGTCTAGATTAAATGTTGAGTCTTTTGATGATTCCTTGCTTATTAGAGAGTCTTTTCCTGATGAGCAACTAATACTTGTATCTGAGTTTCCTTGGTTTTTGACATTATGAACTATCTTGTTACGGGAAGAATGCCTTTGCATTGGTCTAGACAAGACCGTTCTAAGTTCTTAGCTGAAGTGTAATACTTTTTTGGGATGACCCGTACCTGTTTAAGTACTGCCCGGACCAAATCATTAGGAGATGTGTCCCCAACAGTGAACAAAAAGATGTGATATCTTTTTGTCATGACCAAGCGTGTGGTGGCCATTTCAGTGCCAAGAATACTGTTGCAAAAGTTTTGCAGAGTGGGTTTTATTGGCCATCATTATTCACAGACTGTCATGCTTATTGTATTGCCTGTGAACGTTGTCAGAAACTAGGAAGTATTTCTAAAAGAAACATGATGCCATTGCACCCTGTTTGATGTGTGGGGAATTGACTTCATGGGACCATTTCCTAATTTTGATGGTAAATTGTATATCCTTGTTGCTGTTGATTATGTTTCTAAGTGGGTGGAAGCAATTGCAACCAAAACAAATGACCACAAGGTGGTCCTTTCGTTCTTAAAGGAATACATATTCTCTCGTTTTGGCACCCCTGGAGCTATAATCAGTGACGGTGGTTCACACTTTTGCAATAGGTCTTTTGAGTCATTGGTTCACAAGTATGGCATAACTCATAAGGTCGCAACCCCATACCATCCACAAACCAGCGGCCAAGTAGAGGTTTCAAATAGGGAGATTAAGCACATTCTTGAAAAGACGGTTAACCCGTCTAGGAAAGATTGGTCTTTGAGATTGAATGATGCTTTATGGGCTTATAGAATAGCATATAAACCCCTATTTGCATGTCTCCTTACATACTTGTGTATGGAAAACCTTTCCATTTGCCTGTTGAACTTGAACATCGTGCATATTGGGCTATAAAGAAACTTAACTTTTCTCTTGATAAGGCAGGTACTCAACGGAAAATACAACTCAATGAATTGGAGGAGCTGAGAAATGATGCTTACAACAATGCAAAGATGTACAAAGATAGAATGAAGGTGTTCCATGACAAGCGCATTTTGCGCAAGTCATTCACGCCTGGCCAGAAAGTTCTGTTGTACAACTCACGATTGCATCTTTTTCCGTGTAAATTGCGTTCTAGATGGATGGAGGCCCGTTCTTGGTGAGAACAATATTTCCTCATGGAGCTATAGAACTCGAAGACGCATCAACAAAGAATGTCTTCAAAGTCAATGGGTAGAGATTGAAGCCATTCCTTGAGCCAATTCCACCTGAAATTAAAACAACCAAACTAACAGATCCCGTCTATGTGGACTGAACTGGTTCAACCCTTGTACATACCACAGGTTTAGAATTCCTTTGTCTCTCCCTACTTTCTTTTGTTTTCAGTTTGCCAAATTAGTGTTTGCTATATATAATCTTTGTTTGTTTGTGATATCTACTCCGTTGCTCAATTATCTGGTTTGGCGACACTTTTTGGATCCGGTACTCTCTAACCTTTCTTTATCTTCATGAACTTCATGGCATGTTTTAATTTATGTATCCTTAGAAACATTGAGGACACTGTTTAAACATAGGTTTGGGGGTATTGAGTAGATATCACATGAACTTAGTCCGTAGCATTTTGAAATGTTTGAATATTGTGAATGGTTAACATTTTAGAAAGAAAAAATGAAAAAGATGAAAAATTGAGCTCACTTACCTTGATCTGTGATACCCGTGCATGAGATAAAATCTTGATTCTTAGCCTAGATGATAAGGCACCCCTGATTCTAGCACATTTCACATGTTGATAAGAAACTTGCACACGCACGATCTACCAATGCATGTATGGCCTCGGGCAGGTATTTTATCAGTTAAGTAGGCTGCCAATCATCTAGAATATTTTGAATGAGACTTGACTAGCTTGTTCTTTGGTTATTTGGGTTAGAAGGTGGAGGATTTGTTAAGAAAAGCAACCATTGAATTTGACCAGGGTGCATCGAAAAGGGCTGCCTCTTGCTAAATATGTCATGTAATGTATTTTTGAGTTTTTGAATAAAGTTGTGTCATGTTGTATTTCTTGTAATTACAAAGTCAGTTGAAAAACCAGTGATAAGAAAAGAAAAGCTTCATCAGTTTTATCTAAAAAAAAAAAAAAAAAATCAGAAAAAAAGAAAAGAAAGAATACTCATTGTATGCTATTGTTAAAGTGTCTCTCTTGCTTAAAATGAGAGAGGGGTCAATGTAAATTTGCAATCAATGCCTTGTCTTGTTTTGTGTTGTAAATAGTCGTGTAATAAAGTAATGGAGGGTGTAGCCATCGATGTACAACGCGGGTAAGCTGAAATATCACCAACTCTTAGGTGAATATTCACAATTATCGTAAAGCCGGATAGCTAGCTTGGCTTTGAATTCAGTTCTTAGCATAAAAACTATCTCTTAGCGATTGGCAGTCATAACTTCTGGTCATTCTATAAACATGTGTAGATAAACTTTACACTCTTTTCACATGTCTTTAGTTGTTTCAGTGCTAGAATTGTGCCTTTGAAAGCTAGACTGACATATCCGTTTGCTGTGAGCTAAAACTGAATTGCACAGGTCACACTTCATGGAATCTGAGCTTATATTTTGTTATAAGAACTTTTGGGTATATTTTGTCAAGCGCCAGTGGCGTAGGTAGACTTTTCTTTTGGTTTTTGTTTTACTAGAGGACGAGTAAAATGCAGGTTTGGGGGTGTGATAGGTGCCCAATAATGTATATTTAAGTATCATTTTGTTGGTGTGTATGGTACACAATGCGCATTATCTCCATGTTTTTAGGCCAATTTATATTTCTGCTTCTCTAAGTACCTTAAAGTGAATTTATATTAGTAATCTTACTAATTACTCATTTTGTACATGGCGGAGACCGAATACAAAAGGGGTTGGCATAATCATGGAGCAAAGTGGGTGTAGCAGAATAATGAATGGGAAGAAGAAGGCATTCAGAGCAAGGGATCAAAGCTGTTTTGCTAACAATAGGAGTCAAATAACTCAATGGGCCTAAGTTCAAGTGCATATAAACCCAGTCCAAATTTCACTCTCATATACCAAAATCCGGGTATTCATGCTTTACACCCGAACAACCATTCTATTACCTTCCCAAAACCCATCTCTTACTCGAGAACCAAGCCAAATTTTGTTCTCTGTGCTCGACTTTCCCCAAATCTCAGTCGGCTATCTCTGTGTCTCCTCCATTTCTTTTTCGTGTCAAATCCATCAAACCATACCTCCATCAGCATCCTTCTTCCATCAAACCACTTGCTCATTTTCTATCCATTTCTTTACACTCGATTCAACCTAGGGTTAGGTTTTGACTCCTACAAGAATAGGTCAGCTGTTTGATTTTCAAATCCGAAGAAATCATTAAGCTAGGGATTCGATGTTGTTTCTCTCTGCACCTAAGCCTTTAACAGCAGCTTGTGATTGACAGAATAGGGTGGCTGTGATGTTTAAGAAAGTCGCACTTAGGTCTGAGTTCAAGCAGCAGCAACATCAGTCAAATGAAGATGAGTGCAGTGGCGGTAGAGGAAGGAAGAGTCTTACAATTTGGTAAGTTTCGAGAAACAAAAAAAAAGCCCCCAAATATTATATTGTTTCTGTGGCGATTAGAGATTGAAAAGTTGGGGTAGAAATCTGTGTATAAAAGGTGGGTTTGTGTGGTGTAAGAGAGGGGAGGGGGTCAGGGGGAAGAAAGTAGAACTCAGTCTTTATTTTCTTGCTTGTGTTGTGAGTGTTCTTAAGAAACCAGTTTGAAGAAGAATAGAGTTCAATTACATCAATAGTTTTATCTATATTTGAATTTTATTTGTCCCCTGTTTTCAGTATGTTCTAATTTCTTAGCTAGGGTATAGATGAAACCTTTAACTTTATGCTAGATATTCATGTTTTGATATTATTCTTTTTGTGCTTGATTGAATAGAGATATTTTGATCTTTGCAGTGAAAAACATACATCTTACATCTTGTATGTCTTGCATCCTATGTTGTTAGAACTGTAATTTGTTGCAACAACTCATATGAAACTGATTCATTTAATCTGTGATTAGTTTTACTGTCACAAGACAGCTAATTCTAGGGGTTAATACCATAGTTGTTATCGAAATATCTAACTTCAGATTGCCTTTGGTAAGCGGCAGACTTGCATCTTCATCGCCATCCATTATAAAGGAAAAGAATAATATGGAAACTGAAATCATCTAGTGTATGTTATATGGTAGATTCAATTGCCCTAGTGCTCCTCACTTGATTGTTTACTGCTCTCACTGCATCTTTATCTCTGTTTCGTTTATAGTTTCATAGTTTTGTTTAGCAATCAATCTTCTTGTCTTATAGACACAACAAACATATTTTTATTACAAATCAGTTTAGTTTTCTTATAGTTTCAACTTTACATCCATCAAGTCCCTGTGGGAACGATCCGTACGTGCCGTGTTTTACATTGTAGACATCGTATACTTGTGGTTTAATATTGTAGGCATTTCCTAGCCTACCACAGGCGTGGTACTTAGATGATGATACCATTATTGGTGATACTTTGCAGGTTTATAAAGCATTTCATATTATTCAGAATGAAGGTGCATATGTTGGTCTTCATCTCAATGTGCAGAAAACTGAATTGTTTTGGCCTTCTACGGATACAAGGAGTCTGCAAGATGGTATTTTTCCAGCTGGTATTGGTATATCCTCTATAGTAGTTAAACTACTTGGTGGTACTATGAGTTTGAATGCTAATTTTTGTAGTCAATTAGTTTTGGTAGAGTTCAAAAGACCATACAGTTGATGGCGGCAGTTCGTAGGCTTAAAGACCCTCAAAGTGAATTGCTTCTTCTGCGGAACTGTACATGTGTTTCTAAACTTTACTTTACTTTGCGTACCACTGCACCCAAGTATATGAAAGAAGCGCAGGTTGTATTTGATGATCATCTTTTCAAATATATGAGGAATTTAGTGACTGGTGATGGTCCAGGTTTTGGTTTATTACAGCAGAGACTAGTTTCTTTACCCATCAGAGATGGTGGTCTTGGTATCTACTCTATGTTGGATACAATGCAATACTGTTTTTTAGCTTCTTATACTCGGACTTCGCATCTACAAGAGAATATTTTACACACTATATCTCCAGTCTCTACATCTTCAGGATTTTCTGTTAAGGGTCCTACTTATCAACAGGCTTTTGATCATTTTGTTCGAGTGTGTGGTATTGATTCTTCCCAACTTAGCAATCTTATAACTGCCCCACATCCCATGCATTCACTGGTAGTTCAATATTTTGCAGGTGTAACAGAAAACATGCCTTCCCTTTTCAATATGTCAAGACGTGACTCGGTACTTTGGAAGTGCAATAAAACTAAGCATGCTCAAGATTACTCACTTGCTATTCCTGTTGATGGGCTTGGACAGAAGTTAGGGCCACGTCATTTTTGTGCTATTCTTAGCTACAGACTTGGTATTCCCCTATTTGCAGAAAAAAGTATTTGTTTGTGTTGTAATAAGGCTATGTATGTATATGGTGACCATGCGCTGCATTGTGCAAATGAAGTTGGAGTCAAGTTTCGACATGATCTTGTTCGTGACACATTTGCGCATATTTGGTATAGGGCAGGTGTGCATGCTAAAGTTGAAGCGCCTTTGGGTTTCTTATCTCGTGATGGTGGTGATTCCAGACCAGTGGACATTCTTGTTTACAATTGGGAGGAGGGCCGAGATACTTGTTTGGATGTGACGGGAGTTTCTCCTTTCGTTGAGGTTGGCATAGACGCTTTCACACCAGGTCTTGCTTTGTTTGAAGCCGTCGAACGTAAAAGATGTAAATACCTTGATGTATGTAGAGCCAATGGGTATAGTTTTGGTACCTTGGCTATTACTACCTTAGGTGAGCTTGGTTTTGAAACTATAGAGTTTTTGTTGAGGTTGAAAAATTACATAGCTAGACATGATGCTAATATTAAAGTTCGCAATTTTCTTTTTATTAGATTAGGTTTAGCTATCCAAAAAGGGGTTGGGGCACAACTTGTTGCGCGACTACCAACAAGTTTCTTGTAAAAACTTTTCGTTTATTTTTTTAATATAAAGGCTCTTTCATATATATACTAAAATAAAATAAATATTAAACTTGAAAAAAATCCAAAATCTAATCTAAAAACAAGTCCCCGTCGGTGACGCCAAAAACTTGTTCGTTTTAATAAATTGGTAAAAATAGTTCGTTTACCGAGACTTGTGAAGATTTCCTCTAGACCTAATTCTGATTTAAAGTAGCAAATAAATAAAATATGATATAAATATTAAGAATAACTGAGACTCAAGATTCCACCATTAATTATATTGAAGTGATTCATACATTAATTCTTTAACAATTCTAGCTTATATTATTGATTTTGATTCTTTGTCAAAAGTAGATTTAGTGAGCCATTAATTGTAGTTTTATGCATGGCGCATAAAAAGTTCTAAGTATAAACATACACCATCAAACAAAATCACAGTTAATTAATAAAAATCATAAATCAATTAAAATTAATGCAAAATAGTTACGAACTGGTCATAGTTACCACTCAATCATGAAATATGTCTTTCTTCATTGTCCCAGTAACGGGGTTTAGATCCTCATAGCAAGCACTCTCAAAAGATAAAACATTGCTCAAAAGTGCTTACAAAAAAGGAAAAAAAAATAATAACAAGGGGAAACTGCAACATTTATAAGCGTTGCAGACTAACTCTGACAGATGAATAAGACACTGCAAAAAATGACGGTCTTCTGCTGTTGTAGAATAGACCGTGGTCTATGCAATTATCTTTTGATGCCTGTTGTTCTTCGTTTTCTTCTTCTTCTTGTGCTGCTGAAACTTCTCTGTACTCTCTCAATCTCCTTGTCACCCCTCTATGCCCCGATACCTCCCCATATATACACCACATACCCAAATCCAGGGTAAATGTCCTTAAATATCTTCTTTTTTCTTACCTAGCAAGTTATGGGAATAATTCTCTTCTATTTTCCCCTCCTTCTGAATCTTTAGAGTTGTCAAAACTCTCCCAATTTGGTAGATACGAATCCTAAGAGAGTTTATCTCCTCCCAGACTACGAAACTTCCAAATATAAAACAACCAATCTGAGATACTTTCCTTTTTTATTTTATCAAAAATAAACAAAAATCTTCTCCTTTTTCGATTCCAACACAATTACCATCCCTGTTTTGTCGTGACAAACGTATACCAATCAAAAATCTTAAAAATCCCCGAGAAAATCTCGTCAAAATCATGTCCAGAAATCTTCGCAGTTAAAAATAGTTTTTCCATCCAAAATTCCTTTAATTGATGAAAAAGAAGGGATGTTCCTATCTAAATCGCGGGTGCCTTTAACAATAGGGATGCCCTTATACAAAATTGGGGTACCTTTATCAATTTTCATGGGTGCCTTCAATACTTTTTAATCCAATTTTTCGTAAGTATTTTTTTTTTAAGCATTTATTTCTCAAAAACACCTACAAACACATAAAATAATAAAATAAGTACGAAATTAAGTAGTAACAATATAGAGATCTGAGAACAAATAAGACAGAGAAATGTGTCAACCATTTAACAGTCGATGATACCATTAGTTTAATTAATACTAATAAAATAAATATAAAGGATAGTTAAGGGGCTAATGTTGGATTAAGTATTTGATCAACATTCAAACTCAAAACTAAATAAAATTAAAATCCAAAAATTAAAATACATTATCTCTATTTTTGGAAAACAAATACTATCACCTTTTGGAGGGGGTGATTTTGGCGATTTTGGAGTTCTTTTGAGAGGGAATTGGATTTCATATGATCCGTCCATTTTCTCTCAATCCTTTCGTCTTGCAATCGTGTTCATTTTTTTCTCCCCTTTTAGAGATTCTTTTTGACCTTCTAAACTAGGTTTTCCGCATCCTCTGGCTTTCTCCAGCGAAATTACATGGCTAGCCATGATGCGAATGTCAAAGTGGGAGATTTCCTATTCCATAGGTTAGGGGGTGTTGTTAGAGCTCTGCTCGGTCGAACTCGCAAGCGTTGCTATCTCAAGCTTGTTTGTCAAGTTTAGTTGCCAAAACTATAAGTTTTGGTGTCTAATCTACTTATAACTAAGTCTCAGATTAGGATAGAAAGTGTAATTGAGCTTAGACTTCACAACGTTCATCTATTGAAGACGAAGAACTACTAAGGGGAGCTTTTGGAACTTCATCTACAAAAGGTATGTGGAGACTTGAACTCATATATCACTCAAACGTCTATCTACTCTATCTCCCATTTGAGAAAAAAGTCGTATAGCTATATAGACTTCAATGATGCACATTTGATATTTCGAATTTGAGTTTAACTCTCTTACATATTTCTCGAAATATGTGTTGGTAAGATTTTGCTTTAACCAAGTTCATCTTATATCCTTGACGAAAGTCAAAAGATGATCATGTGAAAATCGCTTTGATAACTTCTTACATAATTTGTGTGAGACAGTCATTTGATGTAGACTCAGAATGTTTCGTATTGATCATTCGATCACTTGAAAATTGCTTTGAAGCTAATAGTTTGCGTGAGACAGCTATTCTCGTCTTCCGAGAATGTTTCAATGGTTTAAATGAGAGTTTAGAACAATTGGATTTAAGCATAGTATGCGTACTTGCATATATGTAATCCAAGTCCGGGAAACATAGTATGCATATATGTATGCGTACATGTTGGTTTGTAAAGGTTTGGGATCCTAGTACACATATGCACGCTGCATCTTTTGGCGTAAGTTTTCGGTCCGGAATTTCTGCTTTGAGTTTGGAGGTATGCGTACCCGTTCGCATCTCGGGCAAACCCAAACTTAGTCCGCCACTAAGGTATGCGCACCCCATTTGCATACCTGAGTGGATGATGTTCTAACATCGGTTTGTTCATGAACTAATACATTTATATAATAAGGAATGCAATATTTTGCAAACCGTGGCTATAATGTTCATGACTTGAATCGAGTGAATCAAAATCGATTTTGCTTCAATTGTGTCTTGTATACTTTTATGAGAATATAAACAATTGAACAACTCTAGAACTAGTTTCATTTGAGTCATTTGAACGAGTTATGGTTAAGATGAATGAGGTTGATATGAAAGTATTCATATGGATAACTTTGGTTAACTATTTCTTAGCCAACAAGGTGTACACTTTTAGGTAGGTTACTCATATCTAAATGAAGGTACATTTCATTTATGTATAACAAGCTAAGTTCGATCTAACGGTTAAAAGATATTAGCTTGAGTCTAATCAGGTTTTCATCGAACGGTGAATATTGAATGTTTTGTTACCAAGGTAACATTGATTACAAACCCTGATTTGGAGACTATATAAAGGAGAACTCTAGCAACTGGGAAACCTAATCCCCACACCTTCTGTGTGATACTAGTTGTGAATAGAGTCGATTCTCCTTTAACCTTAGGTTTTTCTAAAACCAAGTATGTTAACGACTTAAAGACTTCATTGGGATTGTGAAGCCAGACCCAAATATTTTCTCTGTTGTTGTGTGATCTGATCTTGTTGTTTTCTATCGTGATTGAGTACTATCTTCTCTAAGATTGGCTCGAGATTTAATCTCCGATAGGCAAGATAAAAAGTAGTCACAAACATCTTCGTCTCATCGTTTGTGATTCCACGATATCTTGTTTCGCTACCATACGATTAAGATTATTGTTAGGTGATTGATATTTCTAGGTTGTTTTTCGGGAATATAAGTCCGGTATATCAATTGGTTCCTGTTCACCTTGATTAATCAAAAGACGGAACAAAACTCATAGGTTTATCTGTGGGAGACAGATTTATCTATTCAATAGACTTTTTTGTGTGAGACAGGTTTGTTTATCAAGTCTTCGACTTTAGGTCGTAGCAACTCTTAGTTGTGGGTGGGATCAGCTAAGAGAATCAAGTGCGTAGAATGCTGCTGGGGTTCAGATACGTAAAGAGCGCAACTGTACCTTGATCAGTGTGAGATTGGTTAGAGCTCAACTACATTCCAGTCCAAAGTTAACTTGTAGTAGGCTAGTGTCTGTAGCGGCTTAATACAGTGTGGTGTTCAAATCTGGACTAGAAACTGGGGTTTTTCTGCATTTGCGGTTTCCTCGTTAACAAAATTTCTGGTGTCTGTGATATTTTTTTTCCACATTATATTTTATTATATAATAGAAATATCACAGGTTGTGCGTAAGTTCAATTAATTATATAATCCAACCTTTGGTTGTTGATATAAATTGATTGACACTGGAACATTAGTCTTTGGTACCGTTCAAGTTAATTCTTATATTCAATCGGGCTCGCAAATTCCTATTTGTTTGATTGCAGATTGAATTGAGAAATTGAGATACAACTCTTGGATATATTTCCATTGATTGAGTCTGACTGTCTAATTGATTGTCTTGGAATCATATTGGAGTTAGTCCATACAGATTGCTAAGCGAAATATTGGGTGTGGTTGTTAGACCCCCGCTTTTTCAATTGGTATCAGAGCAGGCAAACACGTTTAAGACCTCGTAAGTCTGCGTTTGTAACGATCTGACTCTATGGACAATAGTGTTATCTCTGATAATCGCATCACCAGAAACAAAAGTTCTGTTTCCATGGAATCTATTAAAGAGAAAGATTTTTCAATCTCAAATATAGATGAACCTAGTGTTTTAACAAAACAGACTTGCACTGACAAGTGTTATCCAGATTACCTTTCAAACGAGTCTGACTCTGTATATGAAAGGGAAGTAGCCAAAGAGAGTGAATTAATTCTAAATCTTGTTAGAATCCAGGCTGATAGAATAAATCGGTTGAAAAACAATGTCAATGCTCTTCTCGGTATAGTAAAAAATCGTGACTCTAAAGTAAAGGCTCCTAGCAAGAAAAATGTTGAAGTTCGCTCATCACGAACCTTACTCGAGGAGAACCTCAAAAAGGATGCTTTGGAAATTGAACATCTTTTGAGTAAACTCTCTATTCAAGGATATTCTAAAGAGTGCACTATACCAATCGCTTCTGTTTCAACTGTAATAAATTCAGTCCCAGAAGCTAAATCAAAATGCCTTCCTGATGGAAATGATGTGCATGTATCTTCCTCTAATCAAGGAAACTTCACATCACTCGGAAGGAAGAAATCCCTTAACAACGATGTTAAGTCTGTTCATTCTAATCACTCTGGTAACCAGAAAGTGTGTCTCTTTTGTGATTCAAACGGACATGGTGAACGGAAAAGCAAGTCTAGGTTGAATAACAATTCTATTGTTCGTCTTCATCACACCTTAGATTTAATACTCCAAGGTGTAACTGACATTCGGATGTCTAAACTTATTGGTTTTAGTACTCACCCTGTGAACTCTGCCAGGAAGGTCAGTTCTACTTGCTCATCGAATGTTCGGACAAATTGTAACTCTAATTCAATTTTGTCAAGGAGATTTCAGAAAGATTCCTCTCAACTTAATGTGAAGAATGATGTTCAAGATGTGAAAAAGGTTCTTTTGGATGGAAGCAAAAGTGACCATGTATCTGCTTTCCCTCCGCATCTGCTAAGACCAAGAAAGCATGTATCTTAGCACGAACCACTCTCGGATGATCAAGAGACATACCATGTATCAGCTTTCTAGCATCTCTAAAAGGTTGATTCGCCTTGGCATGAACATCTGCAGAAGTCTTCATCTTTGACTTGATATTTCTGGAGCGTTCCCTGGAAGAGCCAGAAGGGTGGTTGTAACTGGAGGTCACCATTATCTGAGACGAAAAACATGGAGTCATGGTGTTGATGGTGGTTTTTAGTTCAAGGGATAAAATCGTAAACCATGTATTTAATGCGCTGTCATCCTGCAAAGGAACAAAAGCCATTTAAAAGTGATGAGTGCATAAACCTTTTCACTTACATATGTATTGAGCAATTCAATATTGTTGATGGTGGTTTTATTTCAAGGCTAAAATTGTAAAACCCTGTGTTTAGTGCGCTATCACCCTGCAAGGGGTAAAGCCATTTAAGAAGCGACAAGTGCAAAAAACCTCCTCGCTCATTGAGCAACTCAATATATATATGAAATTCACCCGGAATGGTGCGTGTAGTAGCAATCCCAAATATTCTGTGAATTTATTTTTCACAAAGATTATTAACTAATGCATGACTTGCCTAGTATTTTCATATGCTATGTTCCCAATTTGAACTCTCAATATTGACATGACATGACGATCAATGCTCACTCTCAGCAGAGTAGCATGAATCTCCCGAAGTGCCAGTATTGGGAATGCACAAAGTACTCATACATGATGCATCGTTCTCTGACAAAGAGATTTTCGTATCGACGCACTTTTAATTAAAAGGTAGCTCGATCGAATATGCTTAAGTTCCTTAAGGAAAATCTAGACTGTCCATTTCAGTCTCAAAAATTATCACAGCCACACAATTTGGTCGCGCAATTCAACAAGCCTAGCCTACTCCTGGCAGAAATAGGCAATCATCACAATGATCATCGGTGGGCCCACTAGCATCCTGGCCGGTCGAGACCCATTTATTCCACGCGCAAAGCCTTTGAACGCCAAATCTAACATGGGTGATCGCGCTGTTGAAAGGAGATCTCAAACGAGATAGACCGACAAAAACATTCTCAGAGACATCACGACCGTCCAACTTCGCCAGCCTAGTTGGACGGCTTAGATTTTCCTACAAACGATTAAAGGAGTATTGGCGTGTTCAGTGGTGGCTGATAGGTGTAGAATACACCCTATGTATTATCTATTGTTTATGCTTTCTTTGCTATTTTTCTTGTAAATTATGTATTTTACGTTTGTTTTGAGTTTTATAGCTATTTTGGAGTCATTGAAGCAAAATAAGAAGATATTGTCCAAAGTAAGCAAGAAGGACAAAGTCGTCATTTCATGGGCGGATAATATTGGGAGCGCAGTGAAGGATAAGGGGTAGCCACCTTCTTATTCTGGTGGCATTATTGATTTGCTGGGTGCCCATAGCATTTCCTATCATTACCTAGCCCTTAAAACAAGATAAATCTTTCTCTTCTCATTATTGTTATTATGAAATTCAGAGATAACATATGGCTGCTGGTAAGAGAAGAACAGATGAGGTTTATATGGAATTTGAGAGAATCGAGAAACTGTTTGCGCAATGGTTGATCTTCAAGGATTTGAATGCTTGTTTAGTCGAGTCGCGAATCGATTGAGTTTGCTTTCATCTTTATTGCTAGATTAGGGTTATTATACGCAAAAGTGATAATTACTGATTGCAAGTAGCATAAATATGATTATAGTTTGTAGTGATATATTCTTATGATCTTATGTGAACCATAACCTTTGTTAAATCGCATTAGTGCTTTTACACGTTCGATTGCTTTGATTGGCCTGATTTCATAGAACTTAACGCATCTAGGAAATTAAACTTGATTAGTGCTTTTACACGTTAGGTTGTTCTCTTAGATAGGATTCATATTCGCATCTTTTAATGTGTTTGTTGATGACAAGAGGATATTTACAGGATATACTTGCAATCAAGGTATTCTAGGGCCTTTGATAAAATAGAGATTAAAATATCAATTCTAGTTATTAAGATAAGAATAAGAATATGTTTGTGAATGAAAACGAAATCCTTAACCAATGCTTTCACATCTTTGAATTTATTTGTTTACTTTTCTTCATTTGCTTTTATTCTATTTTAGTATATAAAAATCAGAAAACCCCCCGGTGTTATTTATAGGGAACCGAAACAATTTGACAACCTTAGTCCTCTCTGTGGGAACGATCCTTTCTTTCCCTTACTATATTTATATTTTGAGTAGTAAGAAAGTGTAATTTATTTTTGACGCATACGACAGCGATCAAATTTTGGCGCTGCTGCCGGGGAGGCAACGATTGTCACTTGTTTTTGGTTTCTTATTTTTTTTTTGTTTTTAGTTTTGTTTTTGTTTTATTTTCTGGTTTTTAACCTTGGTTTGAGAATCTTATTTCAGGTACTTGTTTCTCATGGAAGGAGCATACTACATGGATGGGTACGGTTTTCAACAACCTCAACAATATGACAACTACCAATTCCAGGGGTATAATCGAAACCAATTCATTGGTTATGACCATTATTCCATGGAACCTTATGGTTTTCCTCAACAACCTTATGGCGGGTACGTGTGTGAACAACCACAAGGATTGGAGGATTCTTATGCTCGTGAACAACAAGTCTCTAACTTGTTAGACAACTTTTTCAACTTTGTACGACAAGAGTTTCAAAAAGATAAAGAGGCTACAAACGAGCAACTCCAAGAACTTCGTGAAGGTATGACTATCTTACGAAGAAGCAATGATGATTACAAGGAAGAAAGGTATGAAGAAGAATTTTGTTTTCAAAGAAATAACTATTCTAATGTGCCCGTGGTTTGTAATGAATATTTGTTTGATGCTAATGTTGAAAAAGGCCAACCTTTGGGGACTTGTGCTGATAATTGTGTAGCTAACTCAACTCTTGATCTTAATAATGATCATTCGCCTATTCAAAAGGATGAGTTTGAGACTAGCAACATTAAATTCAGCGACAACCCATCTTATGTTAACTATGAAAGTAACAATGATTGTGAAGATACATTGCTTGAACCAATTTATGGTGACATCCCCGAGGAGTGTACAATGGAATCTTTTTGCGATCAATGTGAAGTTAAAGAGGAATATGTCGACACTTGTGTATATTACTCAAGCATTGATCTTAATAATGATCAAGAGCCTATTCAAAGGGTGGAGCTTGAGGATGATGCATTTTTGAGTGTTCTAAAAAAGTTCCTTAATTATAGAAAGATTTGGATCCGCAAAAGAGTGTGTGCCTTACAACAAAGAGGAGTGTGTTGAGAATGAAACCGATATGACCAATATTGTGGAAGACCCAATTGAGCTTGCATATGATTGTAATGATGATGTTAATGTCGAGACTTTGGTTAAGGCAGAAACGAATGAAGAATGGTTGCAATGTTTGATAGAGGACCATGATATAAAAGAGGTGAATAATTCACTTGAGTTTTTCAAGGATGAAGAGGATTCCGTGATACAAGAGATTGTGCAAGGTTTGTCTAACCCTTTGCCTATTGTTTCTTCTCCTTTACCTCTTATTGGTTTGAATATATGTGCTTCGAGAATATTGTTGAATGACTTTGTTTCTCGATATCCTCCATTAGAGATGCTTGATTCTCATACTATGCAGGTTTTGGAACAAGAAACCGTGGAAGTACCCGACTTCTATATTCTTTATACACTTCCAAGTGTGGACAAGAATAAGTGTGGGGGAGACTTTTATCGGTTAATAGCTTCATTTCTGTTTTATATTACTAATATTTGTGTGAAGCTAGTGTTTGCAAAACAGGTTCTATGGAAGGATCCTCAACTTTTCAGGTTATTGGTGTATGGGGAATCGATCTTGCAAGTCGGGCTGGCGACTTTAAACCAAGCGCTACATGGGAGGCAACCCATAGGTTTTGTATTTCTTATCTTTTAATTTTTCTTTTCTTGTTTTTATTTTTGCTTGTATCATATTATTATAAATTTCCCACCTTGACTTTCTTTGGACGATTCAATTTACATTGAGGACAATGTAAAGTTTAAGTGTGGGGGAGTGGTTAATCATTTGCATTGTAATTTTTTCAAAATTTTTAACTTTTGTGTAAAATAGTGAATAAAAACTCCAACTTGTAGTTAGTTTAGAGTCACATAGTATACATGTCGCTAAGATTACATCGAGGATCTCATAAGAGTAGTGAACTTAGAGATGATTGAGAGAACATGATCGGGTTTCTTAATTGTATGAGAGTTAAAGTTGGATTTAACCATGCCAGTGGAAAACAAGGTGCAGACTGAATTCGGTATTAGAGTAGTGGTCCCCTATAGTGGAGACTACCCATGTTACATCATGAGAGGCACCGGCCTTCAATTCTTTGTACTGTCTAAATATGTGCTTTTAGAGTGTGTGTCACCGTACGTTAATTCAGGCAGAATGGTGAGCTGCCCAACCTCCCACCATAGAAGCACTATTTTGATCTCTTGAGTGCTATTTTTATCAATCATGATGGTGACATCGAATTGCTAACTTACATACCACTTGTAATCTTGTTCGCAGTTAGCACCATCCACTTTATCTCTCTCTACACCAACAGGTCCATAGAAACACCATCATCATCAACAAGAGGAGCATCACAAATTCGAAGGAAAGTTGAAGACGTTCAAGGTTTACAAGCAACAGTACAGAAATGAGCAGATTTCAGATTCAAGTAAAGCAACAAGACAAGGAGCATAATTTTTACGAATTGAAGACTAATGTACAAGAGCGAAGATTATCAAGATGAGAGTTCGAGAAGTTTATGATATCAAGACATACAAGTTGTGAAGAATCAAGCGGTAAAGTACTTACACCGTGGCCTGTGTACTTACATTTTTGTTTTATTTTATCTTATTTGTATTTTATTTTCTCTTGTCTAAAAAAAACAAAAAAAAAAATTGAAGAAAAAACAAAAAAAAAAAAAACAAAAACAAAAAAGACAAGAGAAAATTTTGTTAGGTGCATTATTAGTTTTATTATTTTGTTTTGTTTTCATTTTGTATTTGTTTTATTTTTCTTGTCTCATAAAAAAAATAGAAAAAAAAATATGAAAAAAAGAAAAAGAAAAGAAAAAGAGAGACAAGAGTAATTCTTTGTATCATATTTTGGGTTTGTATAGTTCGTTTTTAGTTTTGTTCTTTCAATAAAGCCAATGGAAGAAGGAAAATCCACAATGAAGTTTCAAGCAACAAGGAATTAGAGGAAAGAATTACATTGTCAAGATTGTACGAAGTTCAAGAGTTATCATCAAGAGTTGAAGACCGAAGACGAAGATGAAGAAAAAGAATGAAGACCGAAGACGTTTCTATGGATGCTGTGAGAGTGGTGTTAGCTGCACGTTGAATGGATAACGAGGTAAGTAAGCACACTCCCACCTTCGTTAAGTGGTTGATTTCCTTTCGTAGAGATCGTCAGAAAAATGGGTTTTCAAAAATAATAAAAGATGTGGGTTTTTAAAATACTTCAGAGGGTTTTTGCCTTCCTACTATTCAAGGTGTCGCAGGATTATTTCTTCATTCCTACCTGGACACATGTGTGACCCATAAAAAAGCTGTTTATTATTGAGAGCAACTTCATAAAACCCTTTCTTGTGAGGCGGAGTCGAGACTTTTGATCACTCTGAACCCGGATTTATTTCGATAAGGGATGGTTATTTCTCTCTCAACTTTTAAGAATGAGATTGTGTTCATTTATGTGTCTAACTTCTTATGACTAGTGTGCAGAATCTCTATGTCTTCTTAGCGCGTTGGATGCTATCATTTCGGAGAACTAGTAAGTTGGAAAAGTAGGTTTTGTGGGTATATCTCTAGTAAACCCTCACGAGACTATAACTCGTCCACTAGGGACACTTAGGGGTTCAAAGGCTTGTTATTTATGCTAAAAGTGACCGTAGCCTCGACGACAC
Organism: Papaver armeniacum; assembly: GCA_023531295.1. Taxonomy (NCBI): domain Eukaryota; kingdom Viridiplantae; phylum Streptophyta; class Magnoliopsida; order Ranunculales; family Papaveraceae; genus Papaver; species Papaver armeniacum. The sequence goes on from JAJJWW010016729.1 coordinate 202,591, forward strand.
GAGTTGTATGTATTTTAGTTTAATTTGATTTGCTCGAGGACTAGCAAAGTCTAAGTGTGGGGGAATTTGATAGGTGTAGAATACACCATATTTATTATCTATTGTTTATGCTTTCTTTGCTATTTTTCTTGTAAATTATGTATTTTACGTTTGTTTTGAGTTTTATAGCTATTTTGGAGTCATTGGAGCAAAATAAGAAGAAATTGTCCAAAGTAAGCAAGAAGGACAAAGTCGTCATTTCATGGGCGGATGATATTGGGAGCGCAGTGAAGGATAAGGGGTAGCCACCTTCTTATTCTGGTGGCATTATTGATTTGCTGGGTGCCCATAGCATTTCTTATCATTACCTAGCCCTTAAAACAAGAGAAATCTTTCTCTTCTCATTATTGTTATTATGAAATTCAGAGATAACATATGGTTGCTGGTAAGAGAAGAACAGATGAGGTTTATATGGAATTTGACAGAGAATCAGAGAAATATGTTGCGGCAATGGTTGATCTTCAAGGATTTGAATGCTTGTTTAGTCGAGTCGCGAATCGATTGAGTTTGCTTTCATCTTTATTGCTAGATTGGGGTTATTATACGCAAAAGTGATAATTCCTGATTGCAAGTAGCATAAATATGATTATAGTTTGTAGTGATATATTCTTATGATCTTATGTGAACCATAACCTTTGTTAAATCGGATTAGTGATTTTACACGTTCGATTGCTTTGATTGGCCTGATTTCATAGAACTTAACGCATCTAGGGAATTAAACTTGATTAGTGCTTTTACACGTTAGGTTGTTCTCTTAGATAGGATTCATATTCGCATCTTTTAATGTGTTTATTGATGACAAGAGGAGATTTACGGGATATACTTGCGATCAAGGTATTCTAGGGCCTTTGATAAAACAGAGATTAAAATATCAGTTCTAGTTATTAAGATAAGAATATGTTTGTGAATGAAAACGAAATCCTTAACCAATGCTTTCACATCTTTGAATTTATTTGTTTACTTTTCTTCATTTGCCTTTATTCTATTTTAGTATATAAAAATCAGAAAACCCCCCGGTGTTATTTATAGGGAACCGAAACAATTTGACAACCTTAGTCCTCTCTGTGGGAACGATCCTTTCTTGCCCTTGCTATATTTATATTTTGAGTAGTAAGAAAGTGTAATTTATTTTTGACGCATACCACAGCGATCAGCGGCCCAACTCCTCCCTTGGTCAATCGACCTGCCCACGACAGGTCCAGATAATGCCAAAACGTTTTTCCAAACTAGAGCAAACGCTTTATTCTAAAAACCCTAATTGGGTCGTGGCAGTATACAACTGTCGCAAATCAATCGTGTCCGTCCAACTTAGCCAGCCTAGTTGGACAGCTTAGATTGCGTTTCAGATGATCAAGAAGGTGGACATGAGTTCGCCGCCGGTCCAACTTCATTACCATTCGATCGACTTGCCTGTGAGAAGTCAATGACGCATCGAATCGCTCGATTGAACTAGAGTAGTCGCGGCTGTTCTGCACCCTAATTCATGTTTGCGGCAGTATGCTACTATCACAAATCGATCGTGACCACTCATCTTCGCCAGCAGAATCAAGTGGCTTAGATCCAATTTTAGATGACCCAGGAGATGCCAACGCACTCACTAGCGGCTCATCTTCACACATGGCCAATCGGCCTGTTCGAATCAACGCCCAGTGCTTTGATTCGACTAACCAAAACAGGGATGGCCGCACGGCCCCTATACCCTAAATTACATAACGGCAATATGTAATCGCTGCAAATAATCTCGTTCATCCAACTTTGCTAGCCTAGTTGAATGATGTAGATGTGTTTTCAGAAAATCAACAAAGTAGCATTGCGATCGCCGTCCACCCCTCCTTCACGGGGAGCGATCGACCAAACAATAGCTTGCCCCTAGAGCCACTAAACGATCACCCAAAGGTGGTCCGCCATGCTACCTCTTTTAAGATGCCCAATCCGCGACTTATTCAATCGAGCTCTAAAACAACGATGCTTCATGCACATCGATTATTTTGAGCTGCTTAGAAGAGATGCTCTACGTGCATCGAATACATACGATATTTTATCGGCCTCATAAACAACTTAGTTGTTTAACCTAATAGCACCATATGCTATTCTTTGCGGCAAGTCCCACGACTTGACCCACTTACTCGAGACATCAAACATGTCACAAACCGGAGGATACTTACTGGGGTAATTATCTGGCGGTTTACAGCGTACGGCGTGCAACGCGCCCATTACAAGAACGTGTCAGGAAAGGACGAACGGTTAACAACGATGAGAGTACTGGGTGAAGGCGTGACCACATGATGATCACCACCTCTTACACAACCCCACTAATCCACTACTTAATCTTCTCCACTCCTACGAGATCAGGATTGCGCTCAAATGACTTGTATAAATAGGTTTTCAACATATCTCGACAACACAAGACGAGTGTTATCAATACAAGTATCCAGAAACCATATTATGATACAAGTCATAAAACATCCACACCTTCATAATTCAACATTATGATCTCAAACACCTTCTTCGCTTCCTTCCCTAAGATCAACCCTTCTCCTTCACCTTGTGACCGGATTGAATCTGGAACGACCATTTCTTGGTTTAGGCCAGAGTCTTACAGATTGATCTCTCGAATCTAAAAGTACTCCCGTGCAGTGCATTTTTTTAGGGTTTGAATTCAATTCTCATCAACACACCCAAATTTACCAAAAACAGCAGAATCAGTTTTTACACCAAAACACATGGATATACCAATAACAAACACGCAACAAAAATTGTAACACAACAACTATTACCTATTTACAATTTCACTAACAGTAGTGAACTTAGAACAAAAGTTTTAAGAACTTGCTCGTTTCTTCAAACCTGCAAAGACGAGCAAAGTCCATTATTCAAAAATCATAAATTGATTTTCATAAAACCGTGAACAACCCATGTAAATATTTACTGAGTGAACATCCACTAATTTTTCAAAAATTGGACAGACGTCCATTCTACAATTGTGAAAATTCACATACAGACATTATTTCACCATGTATAATTGTTTACTTTCAACAGTTGTTCAAAATCAAAACATTGATTTTAAAAAAAAAAAAAAAAAAAAAAAACGTGAAACTCATGTAAATTTGAATATATATATATATGCTCCCTCGCGCGAGCATCCGTCTTTGAAACGAGAGTATATTTTCAAAAATTTGTGAAAACTCGCATATCGAAAATAAAAAATTTCGTGAAAACTCATAGGCAAAACTTTTATCATTAGACATAGGTCTATTAAAAAAAAATCTCTCTTATGCTAGGGATCATTGTTTGTTTCTTAAACTAACGAACGAACGAACGTCTGTTCCTAAAACAAAGATTTTTTTTTGGTCCCGGCCCGTAAACGCTAAACCGACCAAAACTGGACGTCTGACCGTCCAAATCAGCAGTGCCTCGTCTCTCCGTACTCATGAGATGACACTCTATCATACTGACAGAGTCCTTATCTGGGCATTTGCTCATACATGACTTCATTGGAGCAAATCGGGATTTTGAAAATGCCTTTGTACGACTAAGTTCGACTACTTATCTTGTCTACTGGAAAATCACCATCCATTGCTTACTGTGGAACATGACTGTCCCTCACTAAGCAGGGGACTTAATGCTGATGGTGGATTTTCGGTAAGGGCTAAAATCGTAAAATCATGATATTGCATGTTTCTGACCCGACTTTAGGAATGTATGTGACGATTCATGTTTTATGATCCACGATCTCTGACTGAGTGAGTGTTCCTCTCAGAGCTATGATGAAAATGTTTCTCGGAAGGCCTCCCCGGCTGAGCGTTCGATGCTTCACACATTTCATCATCACCTCTATGTAGAATCTTAACGATTGGGCGGTTCCCTAGACATAATGTTTATTAGGGAGCTTAACGCCTTCAGGATGTCACGCTGCACGTTGTTCCCTGACTACATAGATAGACCCACCTCTATATAGAATCTTAATGATTGGGCGGTTTCCTAGACATAATGTTTGTTAGGGAGCTTAACGCCTTCAGGACGTCACGCCGCTCGTTGTTCCTTGACTACGTAGAGAGACCGTGTATAAAATATCTTAATGATTGGGCGGTTCCCTAGACATAATTATTTGTTAGAGAGCTTCACGCCTTCAGGACGTCACGCCACTCGTTGTTCCCTGACTATGCACCCCTCAGAACGAATATGATGCTTCAATTATCTCATATCTCGATTCTGAAAATAGATTAATTCTATCGTGACATTCATCCACTGAATTCCTATAAAATATTCTATTATATCTCATTACTCTGTTCCCTGAATCCCCCGGCTGGATTCATGGATTAGTAATAGATACTCAATTCATTTCATTACTCCGCTTTCATGGATCATTCCCGACAAAATTCCATGAATTAGTAATAAATCTTCATTGTCCGGGCATTTGGACTATCACCGAGTAAGCCCCGAGAAAATGGTGCAAGTGTACTTGACAATAGTGCACGAACGAGCACCCAAACACACGAACGAACGTTCGAAAACATGGACAAACGAGTAACTTATGAAGAATATATTATTAAATAAAATAAACAAGAGGCATGGGACCGGGCCACCGGCCGGCCAGTCATGCTGACGTGGCCGGTCCCCCTCTCCCATTATTTTATTTATTTTAATTTGTTTCCCTCATCTCATGGAAACTCCTTCATTTGAGCAAACTCCCTCGTTTGAGCGAAACTCTTAGTATTCCATACTTTCATCGTACAAAAATAGGGAAGGTGTCACGGGACCGGGCCACCTAGCCGGACGGCCATGCCTTAGCCGTGGCCGGCCCCACACCTCACAATCCCTTATTTTATCATATTATTATTTCCATCATCTCATGGAACTCCATCGTTTGAGCGAAAACCCTAGTTTTTCAATATTTTCTCAAATATTGCTCAAACCATGAAAAAGCCAAAAAGTCAAACGATCACACGACCAACTAGGACACTCACGTCAAGTATTAAAATATTATTATTTTAATATTTTCAAATATTGGTCACACGAGCAAAGTTCTACTTGCTCACTCGAGCAATTAAGAGTTTCAGTCAAGATCAAACTCTTCTGAAAATCCAAAGTATTGCTCAAACGCGCACCAGAAAATACCAAAACTCTCGGGATTGAGACACGGACACTGTGGTGACACGGGCATGCTACCTTGACCGACCTAGGCCGTCCCTAAGGCTTGCAGTGAGCCGGTCCCACACATCTTTATAATTTTGACCTAATTTGATATCAATTGCTCATATTGGGTCAAAACTCTCTCAATCGACCGTCAGCTGGTCCCACAACCACCAAGGGCCAGTCCCATGAGCCCTTGGTCGGTCCCTCATCTCTCCACAACTAGGTTTTACTACTTAACGCTCACATGAGCATTATTTTAATAAATGATTAAACCAGCCTTTGATCGTTCTTTCACCAACCGGACAACAAAGGACTTTGGTGCATGCTCACTCGATCACTTCGAGAGCTACATGGTCGACCATCATCCCATGTAGCCGGTCACTCCTTCACATAGTGACTTATTTTCAATAAATCAACAATTGATCAAAATTAGGGTTTCGAACAAATGCTCTAAAAATCATAATTCTGAGCGGGTTCAACACTAATAATTTTATGTTGATCCAGAAATCAACATCTAGGTTAAAGTATAATATTCGGTTCGGGCTACCAATATTTTATTGGTCACGTTACTAATAATTCATCGAATGAGTAATACTTGCTCAGTTGCTCGAATATTTATCCAACTATCAATATTCAGTAATTTATCGAATGATTGCTCAGTTGCTCGAATATTGATTCAACTATTAATATTCAGTAATTTATCGAATGAGCAATACTTGCTCAGTTGTTCGAATATTGATCCAACTATCAATATTCAGTAATTTATCGAATGAGCAATACTTGCTCAAATGCTCGAATATTGATCCAACTATCAATATTCAGTAATTTACTGATGCTCGAACATTGATTCAACTATCAATATTCAACGATTCATCGAACAATATTTGCTCAGACAAGCAATATCAACATCATTCATTCGAGAACTATACGTTCCAGCACACATGTTCAATTCATGAATCCTAGAGCATTCAGCAATCATGCTCGACTGAAAAATACTTAGACCCATCGTCTAATCAAGTCAACGACCGACTAATCAAATACACGTCTGCTTTGCAGACTCCACGTTCGTGAGACATCAATCACGTCACATGGGGGATATTAATTAGGGTTTTGGTATGGCGGCCTACAGCACGTGTGTTCATCCACGATGAGAAATGTGAGTAAGTCGTGCAAGCAGTTGAGGGAGTTAGCAAAGTAGTATGTGGACAATCAACCAAATCTCTGCACGACCTGGAATTGGTTAACACACGATTTCCCACTTTCCCACTCTTTCACTCGAGCAACTGTCACACTTACTGGAGATCAATGTGTCTACTATTGTGGCAATATAAATAAGTCTTTGAATCCACGATTAAAGGACATCCAATTTTTCGAGCAATCACTCTCAAGAATTCCATCAATCGACCAGAACTTATTCGAACTCAACAGTCACAGAAAACTTGCAGAAACCTTAAACTCATTCACAATCCTTGATCATCATTGATCTCACACACTTCTCAGCTTCCCTCATACAGATCAACCCTCTTCCCTCTTTGTGACCGAATTGACTCTGGAACGGCCATTGTCTTGGTTTAGGCCGGAGTCCTACAGATTTATCTCTCGAACTCAAAGCACTCCCGTGCAGTGCATCTGTTTGAGGTTAGGCAATTCGCTCGGTTGAGGAGCCTCCATCACACGGTCGTCTCTCCATTCCCTAAGAAACCAGTGAATTATTTTTCCCCATCAACAGATTGGCGACCACAGTGGGAGATTAATCTCTCGGTTGCAATCTCAAACTTTCACAAAATGGTTGATCTTAGGTCAGGTTCAATTACAAGTCCTAACCCAAACAATGTTAGCACTAGCAATAGTGGTGGTACTCCAGTCACTGTTCCCGTTTCCAACAGCGGCGCTACTGATACTACCCCTCAAATCAATAATACCAGTGTCCATGCTGAAACCAACATTGGTATAGGCAACAATCCTCTCTTCGGCCGAGCTCCTGAAGAAATCAGAGAATATTCACCTACCATTGCCGATCTCATGAAGTTTCAGGAAATTCTTGCCAAGAATAAGACATACATGGCGGCAACACAGAAAGAGTTGTGCACCTATCTCAAGACTCAGACAGACAAGCTATCGTCTAAGCAAACTCAGCCCCAACGCTAGTCAGACAAAGGAAAAGCTAAGGAAACATCCTCAACTGTTGATCGTGAAATCTTCCCAATCCACATCGTGGAAGATGATGGAGTCTGCAATAACCCACCAGCGGGATCAACAAGTTTCATCACTCGAGAAGATTTTGAGCGCTTTCTAGAGGATCGTGGAAAAGCCAAGACATCATCTATCCATCGTCACCAACCTCCATGGTACAACAACATCGCACCAAGAAGCATCACCAGTTGGGGAGAATTGATTAATGCTTTTTGCAGAAAGTACTTTTTCGTTTCAGAACAGGTCACCCTCTCATACCTGGGAAGAATGTTTCAGGGGGAAAATGAACATCCCAATTATTACGTGAAAGGTTCAGAGTCCAAGCTTTGTCATGATTGGAATGTCACTGAACAACAACTCGTAGAATTGTGCATCAATGGAATGACCTCGGTCTACAGAGCTTTACTGATTCCAGACTTTCTCAGAACTTCATGAAGCAGCTAAACGATCAGCGACTACTACACCTTCTTTATTGGAAAGAGAAAAGTCTGCAAAGGTCGAGGAACCTCGAAGTAGCCGATGCCTAGTCAACAATCAGTACAATATCCAACCTTTAACAAATGTTGTTGCTGAAAGGAATGAAATGAAAGACGAGACACATCATCAGAGCGCTTCTCCAACATCCCAGGCTCATTTGAAGGCGCAGAGAAAAGATAACCAATCCTGAAATACACAAACCTCGACCCGGCATCAACGAACGGGGAAATGATCAAACGAGGACTCAAACTTCCATCTTACCGTTAAAGAAGTGATCGAGTTACTGGAAGTTTGGGTTCAAGATGATGCAATCAAATTGTTGTTCATCAGGAGAGAGCCAACTGAAGAAAAAATTGAGAATCCTAGGTACTATCACCTTCATAGATTCATCAATCATCCAACAATTGACTGCAATATTTTGAAGCACATATTCAAAGAGAAGGTTGATCCACAATAGCTTTAACCTGGGACTGAAGGAGTACACATGACCCTCTCCCAATCAAGACCTGCACTCTCTATGAAAAACCTATCAAAGAGGCAGTTCAATCCTTGGTCGAACATATATGTGAATTGCTCTATATGTCGAAGGCATAAATGAGAGACCTGTTCACAACACTGAATCACATCGTGTCAGGTTGTCTATTCCGGAAATACTTCCTGAGCCTCCATCCACAGACAAAGAGATGTACGACTGGGACTGCTTACCACAATCAATCTCAAAGAAAACGAATTTGGGAGAACGTTGATCGATGATGACACCACTATCAACATTATTCCCAGAAAACCCTTAGAGCCGCAGGCATCACTCGACAAGAAGCTACTCGTGATCCCATCTCAATCAGAGACCTTGAAGGAACGCTCTGAAATACTTATGGTTGCATCACTCTCAAAGTAAACTTAAGTTCAACCTGGACAGAAACCAAGTTTCACATAATAAGGAAGATCCAGGATATGACATGGTCTTCAGAATAGCGTGGATCCGCGCTGAAAAGATGACTACTAACAAAACGCCTTTGGTTGCACATCTCTCCAACGAAGAAAGTTCTGATCCAGAAGATTATGCGGACATTCCATCATTAGAGGACTTGGAGGAATTTCGAATTTTGACGAGGTTCAAGCAAGAACCTGCAAAAGATGCATAGACATTCATCAAGAGGTTCCGCACTCAGGCAAGTCTCATTCCTTCCATGTTAATGTCATTTATTTCCTCACACGCTATCCTAGCATGGGGACTCAATTCTGGCAGCAACTCTGCTATTGCAAGACGTTATGAATGGATAGATTCACCACCTCTCCGAATCGAGCATCTCACTGAGACATTCATTACTGAGATGATATCCAAGATGGAAAAAAAACACTTTGGGAGTTTCTTTATAGCCTTGCAGGAGTGTCTATGTGTGCCACAAAATTAGAAAGCTTTGATGTATGCACGAGTGTGGAATCCCATCACAAAGGGAATGCTGAATCAACATAAGATACTTGGAGCCGAGACGATCAAGCCAAAGACATTCAACACTTAAGATATGTGACGGTCAAACGCTCAAGCAGCCTTCAAATTGTACTCCCAATCAAAGAGTACACCTTGCGCCTCTAGCTTCAACATAAAAATCTCGACGATGACACGCTGATTCAACACCAACACGATCAAAGTGTAAATAAACTGCAATCGATAAGTCTTCATTATCCCATGATAAGACTTCTGAAGCAGATGCAACATCAATCATCCATGGATGGCACAAACTCCTTCAACATATATCTTTTTGTTGAACAGATGAGCACCCCTGGGATGTATCTTAGCACATAACAAGTTATTGCAACCTGGTGTAATTCCATGAAACTTCATCAACGTGACCTCTCTACATCACAAACCCCTGCATGACTGAGGAACTTCCTCTTTTCACCAGAATGAAGACACTTCCTCTCTTCACTAGAATGAAGACCGGTGTTGTCATCTGTCACAACAACGTCGACTCACTTACGAAGCCAGTTCATAGTAAAGTCATACTGTTCAGGAGAATTCGGGTTGAACTCCCAGTACACCTTCATCTTAGGATGCCCAACCCACCAACTAGTTCGTGAATGTAAAAGGCTCACTATATGGAGGAGCAAAGGCTATGTCGATAATCATGGTTCTAGCCTTTTCGGTCTTTGGAGAAATTCCGACCATAGTATCGACATCAACAAGGATATCTGGAGGAACTCTGACCATGGTATCAACATCAACAATGGTCTTAGGAGCAACATCCTCATGACAGGGCTTCATCAACTAACCATTCTCTGAAGTGTTACCCGATGAAGCAGAATTCTCCAAGCACTAATTGAAAAAGCGGGGGTACAACAACCACCCAATATTTCACTTAGCAATATATATGGACTAACTCCAATATACTTTCAAGAAAATCAACTAGACTCAATCTTAATAAAGTATATCAGAGAGTTATATCTCTCTTTCTCGATTCAATTTTTACTCAAGTAAATAGAAATCTGCAAGTCTAATTGAATACAAGAGAAATAACTTGGATGGTACCAAAGACCAATATCCAAGAGTCAATCAATGTAAATCAACAACCAAAGGTTGGATATTCTAATTGATTGAACTTAACGCACAACCTGTGATATTTCAATTATATAACAAAATATAATGCGGAATAGAAATAACACAGACACCAGAATTTTGTTCACGAGGAAACCGTAAATGCAGAAAACCCCCCGGGACCTAGTCCAGATTGAACACACTCTGTATTAAGTCGCTACAGACACTATCCTATTACAAACTAACTTCGGTCTGGACTGTAGTTGAACCCAAATCAATCTCACATTGATCCAAGGTATAGTTGCGCTCCTTACGTCTCTGATCCCAGCAGGATACTACGCACTTGATTCCCTTAGCTGATCTCACCCACAACTAAGAGTTCCTACGACCCAAAGTCGAAGACTTTAATAAACAAATATGTACCACACAGAAAAGTCTACGGTAATAGATAAATATATCTCCCACAGAAATACCTACGAGTTTTGTTCCGTCTTTTGATAAATCAAGGTGAACAGGAACCAATTGATAACCCGGACTTATATTCCCGAAGAACAGCCTAGTATTATCAATCACCTCACAATAATCTTAATCGACGCGGTGAAAGAAGATATTGTGGAATCACGAACGATGAGATGAAGATGTTTGTGACTACTTTTATATCTTTCCTATCGGAGATATCAATCTCAAGCCAATCATTACGATTGTAATCAATACGATAGAAATAGCAAGATCAGATCACACAACTACACGAAAGTAGTATCGGTCTGGATTCACAATCCCAATGAAGTCTTCAAGTCGTTAACCTTCAGGGTCTCGGTAATAAACCTAAGGTTAAAGGAGAATAGACTCTAGATATACAACTAGTATCACACATGAGGTGTGGGGATTAGGTTTCCCAGTTGGTAGAGTTCTCCCTTATATAGTCGTTCAAATCAGGGTTTGCAATCAATGTTAGCTTAGTAACAATGCATTCAATATTCACCGTTAGATGAAAACCTGATTAGATTCAAGATTATATCTTTCAACCGTTGGATCGAAAACTTAGCTTGTTACACACAAATGAAATGCACGTTTCTAGGTTTGTGTAACCGTACCCAAACATGTACATTTGTTAGTTCAACAATAGTTAACCAAATGGTTAGCCATATGAGCACTTTCATATAAACCATAATCTTCTTCACCATAACTAGTTCAAATGACTCAAAATGAACTAGTTAGAGAGTTGTTCAATTGCTTAGATCTTATAGAACTATACAAGACACAATCGAAGCAAAAACGATTTGATTCACTCGAATCGATTCATGAACTTTATATCCACGGTTTTGCAAATTGCATTCCTTAGTTTATATAAGTATAAGTTCACAAATAATCGTCTTTAGAAATAACCAACTTAAGTACGCGGTCTAAGTTCGCGGACTTAAGTTCCGGGAAGAAGTTTACAAACTCCAGCAGATTTTCTCGGGATGAAAACCTACGACAGTTCGCGGACTGTTGTCTTGTTCCGTTTTTCCTGATCAATAAAGTAAGCATACTTTGGTTCAAGGAATAAGGACTTATACATGTATGCGTTTCCACACAATGCTTATATCCAACAATGGTTATATAATCTAAACTCTCATTTCAATCATTGAAACATTCTTAGAGGACGATATATATAGGTTTTATTCACAAACTATTTTTCGTCAAAGCCATTTTCAAAGTGATTGAAACATAACATGACTTTCGTCACTAGGTAAAGATGAACTTGGCCAAAGCGAAAGCTTACCAACACATATTTCGAGAAATATATAAGCGAGATAAACTCGACTCGAAATAGCAAATGTGTATAATCAAAGTCTATATAGCAAAACGACTTTTGTCTCGACTTTTGACTCGATATCAAAGTCTATCGATCGGTGTCCACCAGGTCTTTACACTAATCCCTTCATCAAGGTACCTCCAACTTCGACCACCTAGGTCTTTACATCAATTTTTCTACCTGGGTCCTCTATCTAGGTCTTGCCAGAAGAAGGGAAAATGAAAAGGAGAGATTTAACAAAATATTGAGGACTGACGGTCAGCTGACCATGGCGATCACTTTCCAAGACCCGTGGCACCAGACTATCATGTCCTAATCATTCATCATAAAAGGAATGCTACCACCGGGACATGCGACCATGGTCATTACATCATCCCCTCTTGAGAGCAACCTCAGTTATGGTCCCGTAACTAGGGTTTCATAAGTGATGTTTCTACGATTGACAGAAACAAAAAATGATACTGCAAGCACCAGGCTCATGTATCAACCATGGGGTTCAGATTGAAAATTAATCAACGGAATTTAAATCCTTCATCAATCGTTCAAGACACAAGCAAATGGTCTAAAAACACAACAGGGGTGTTTTACAACAAGCTCGTCTGAGACGATTTTACACTGTCCTGCACAAAGAAGCGATCTGGTATCAATTGGTGAAGAATCTAGGGATGGGTCATATACCATTCTCTTTGAATGTATCTCCTCTACAACATATCCAAAATTCACAATAATTGGATGAACGAACGAAAAGATGTGGCCGAAACATAAAACTACATGACAGCTGAAGTTTCTGAAGACTTCCTGGAAGTTTACTGTTTCGTTGATTTCGACCACTAGACGTGCTCAAAACTCAAAAATCTTCTTTGAGAAGTCTAGGAAATTTCCGGGCATCAAAAATTCGGGGTAGATCATCAAAAACGGACATTGTATGAAGATTCTACAAAGATTTTCAATGAAGACCTAACTTCAGAATTTTCTGATGACGAATTATGACAAAATTCTTCATTCATCCACATCTGAGTCAGGAGCTACACCGTCAATGCAAGGCCGAACTTCATCTTCAGCCGATAGTCTCACTTGCAAGTCGGCGGGGCTTCTGCTGTTGAGATATGAGATTTCATCACGTCTCTGCTTTCCCTCCGCATATGCTAAGACCAAGAAAGAATGTATCTTAGCACGAACCACTCTCAGATGATCAAGATACATACCATGTATCCCAGCATCTCTAAAAGGTTGATTAGCCTTGGCATGAACATCTGTAGAAGTCTGCATCTATGACTTGATATTTCTGGAGCGTTCCCCGGAAGAGCCAGAAGGGTGGTTGTAACTGGAGGTCACCATTATCTGAGGCGAAAGACATGGAGTCATGGATATACCAATAACAAACACGCAACAAAAATGGTAACACTCCAACTATTACCTATTTACAATTTCACTAACAATAGTGAACTTAAAACAAAAGTTTTAAGAACTTGCATGTTTCTTCAAACCTGCAAAGACGGGCAAAGTCCATTATTCAAAAATCATAAATTGATTTTCATAAAACCGTGAACAACCCATGTAAATTTTTACCGAGTGAACATCCACTGATTTTTCAAAAATTAGACAAACGTCCATTCTACAATTGTGAAAATTCACATACAGACATTATTTCACCATGTATAATTGTCTACTTTCAACAGTTGTTCAAAATCAAAATATTGATTTTACAAAAAAAAATATATATATACATTTTAACGTGAAAATCACGTAAATTTGAAATATATATATATTTGCTCCCTCACGCGAGCATCCGTCTTTGAAACAAGAGTATATTTTCAAAAATTTGTGAAAACTCACATATCGAAAATAAAAAAATTCGTGAAAACTCATAGACAAAAATTTTATCATTAGACACGGGTCTATTAAAAAAAATCTCTCTTATGCTAGGGATCATTGTTTGGTTCTTAAACTAACGAACGAACGAACATCTGTTCCTAAAACAAGGATTTTTTTTTTTGGTCCCGGCCCGTAAACGCTAAACCGACCAAAACTGGACGTCCGACCGTCCAAATCAGCAGTGCCTCATCTCTCCGTACTCATGAGATGACACTCTATCATACTGACAGAGTTTTTATCTGGGCATTTGCTCGTGCATGACTTCATTGGAGCAAATCGGGATTCTGAAAATGCCTTTGTATGACTAAGTTCGACTACTTATCTTGTCTAATGGAAAATCACCATCCATTGCTTATTGCGGAACATGACTGTCCCTCACTAAGCAGGGTGTCATGTCCCATTCTTATAGGGCACCCATGTATAAGGTCAATCTGGATGTAGTTAGTAAGTTTAGCATATGCGTCTGGCACATGTGCCATTATTCTACCCTAATAAGTATTGAGTCTGTAATTCCTTGGGGAGCTATCTAATGAATATTGTCTTGTGAGTTTATCTCTTCCGGCTCTTTGAGGTTTTATCCCAATCTCTACAACGTATATCCTTTAGGATTGAACCATGATCATCCTATTGTAGTGTATATCACTACAAGTGGTATCAGATTATGTCTTTCCTTGGCACCAGATTGATGCAGTGAATGAATATCGAGTTTCAATTCCATACCCTAAATTGATGAAATGGATTTACAGGAGGAAAAATGGGTCGAAATGAAGGGGAAAATTGTTCATATAATGAAGTTGGAATCCATAGCAAGGGAGCAATTGGATTATTGGAGTGGCTGGTATGAATTGTGATTGATGTCGCGTGATTGTCCGATTCGAGCTTCTTGGCTTCTAGAGTGTAAAAAATGGTTAGACAAGACAGAGAAGAAGCTGGAACATATCTTGTTCCTTAAGGATACTGCTCCATCTCTTCCATATCCTCGTAGAGTGAAATTCGCTTCTTCAGTTGTTGATGAATTTTTAAAAGTGGAATTGATTCCTTCTTTTTTCTTCGATGAAGAGGAAGATTTGTATGACAAGGTGAATTCTCTAGCTAAAGAAGTTTCAACTGTAGTTAAATCAATTCACACCACTGTCAATGAACAAAAGATGATTCAATTGATGCTGTGAGTTTTCAAATTAAGGAAATCAGCAAAGATGTAGTGTGTTATATCGACAACAAGAATCACGTTCAAGTGGTTGAGGTTAGTTTAATCATTCTTCACAACAAATTGAATTGTCAAAATTATATTTTTATGGGTTTTGATGATTCTCGTAGCATATTTGATCGTGGTAAAATTGTAGTGGTACCACAGAATTGTTTGGGAAATTGATTCTTAGCCTTGGGTTTAAATCAGATTTGGAGTTTATAGATTCAATAATTCCCTTGTTTGTTAATTATTCTGAAGTTAATGTTGATGGAAATCTGTTTGTTAAAATGGCCGAGAGTATAGTTTGTCATTTGGGAAGTGGCAGAGATGATTTTCTCGTGCAACTTAAAATGGGTAAGATGAGTAACAAGTTAATGATAGAGGAATGTCTCTTCATGGTCATGAATTATGCTAGATGGATATATGATCGTGGCAAGGTGTTCGATGTTCTTAAAGAGTATTTTTATTTTGCCGTCACTTCAAAATTTGATGTTGATACAATTACATCTTGTGAGCTAGTTTTTGATGTATGGATTTCCATTTCAATTATGCGATTACCTGGCTGTATAACTCCTGATACTAATGGGGATGAAAATCAACTGTTGTTGCAACTTCGGAGTGGGTTTTATGTAAAGAGAAACAAAAAAAGAGAAGCATATTTGTGTTATTACTGCTCTGAAGTTTTCGATCTGTGGTCTAAATGTGTACAAAATCCAATTGATACTTCATATATCCTATATCATGGGGTCTGTCGAGTGCACCTTAGTACTTCTGTTCATCATATGTTGCTTCCATGGGTTACGGATGATGATGGTTTTATGAGGTTTGAGTCAATAAGGGGTTCTACCAAGTTGGATTTCCTTGCACAGATAAGTGGAATTCATGACTTGCTTGTGGTATTTCAGATTCTTAAAATGTTGTTGTGGGTAGGATACTTGCGGTGGAAGTTCAGATGGGTTCCACCTGGTTTGTGTAGTGTATGAAATGTTAATCGGGTTGATAAAAATTTCTTCTCAGTGTTGTGTTCAGGGCTTGATATAATGCATAATACTATTGTGTGGAGTTATTATATATAAGCAGATTTCTTACTTTTGCAGCTCACCAATGGGTTACCCACTGACGTAAAATGTCTTCATATTCGATCAACGCAGATTCGTCTTAACGCAAAAGATGAACTTTTTCTTTTTCAGCTGAAGTATGTGTTGCCTAAGGCGTTTTGGTTTGTCAGTTTGAGTCTTGGGGTGTTGATTTTATCCGATTTCTTCAAGAAGTTTTTAAGCCAGCAACTGAATGGTTTAGCCAAGTGATTAAAGTATTAAATTCATTTGTTATTTTGGTTAGACTCCATGACTACTCTATATGGATTATTCTCGCAATTGTTGGGATCTATTCTCGATTTCAAAGGATGGGCGTCTTCTTATCAAGTTCACGGGTTACATCTGCGGCTATTAACGAAGAAGAAATGAAGAAATCTCTTCATTCTTCCACAGCTGGTCTCCATTCCTTGTATTTTATTCAACACAAACATTCTCGCTGTCAGAATTGGCTGTGTGTAGGGTATCGAACAATGCGACACTACGGGAGGATAAGGATAATACAACTTGTACTCACTGTCACCAATGATCCAACTGTGTCAAATTTAGTGGACTTCTTAAGATGGAAGTACAAATTGTATTCTATGAGTCTGGAGAGTTCTTCAAATTGTACTCTATTAGTTCTCCTGTGGATGATAGCAATTCAGCTCATACTCAGGGTAATTCAATTCTTACAGGTGCGGCTGGTGGTGGGATACTTGAAGTGGAAATCTAAACTGTTTTCAACCGAATTGTGCGGTGAGTAATGTTAGTCGGGTAGATCGTAATTTTACCTCAGTGGTGTGTACAAGGATTCATTCAGTGATCAATCATGTCCTACAATGTACTCTTATGATGAATGTTAAAATTTCAGGAAGTTGTCATATTATTCGGGAAAGGGGTATACAGCTTCAACGAGGTTTACCTACGGCTACAAGGGTTTTTTATGATTACTTGCTGAAGGTTAGTATGGTTATAATTGAAAATGGAGATGTGTCACTAAATGTTTTACTGAAGCTTCAATATTTTTTCATGCTTCTTTTGTCGATGCTCATAATGAGAAGCAGATTAGTTTCTCTGTTGAGCCAGAACTGTCCAACTACTCCTCATGAAGTTTGTCAGATCACTCAAGTTTCACGACAAAATGTAAAGGAAGTTCAGTACCCATATGGGCTTGTCTTTTCCAACTTTTATTCTGTTCAATATCTTGCTTGTCACAGTCAGTGGTGGGGAATTCCAGGTGCTATTATTGAAACCAATTGGCTGTCTACAGGCATTTGGGGTATGGGAATTCTTCTTCTTGTGAGTTTTTCTGGTCAGGTGGCTATTACAAACAAGTCTATGAGATTTCAAGTCACGCCCACGGTGATTCAAATTGTAAATGTATCGATGCGGGATAATTACTTGAGATGGAAAGTTACAACAAGTTGTTATGCTAAGCTCAGCTATGCACTAGAGAGATGGGAGTTCATAGATAAACTCGAGAAGAATTTTCGATTGTCAGAATTTGTTGTAAAAGGAGTGGGAATTCAGGCAATGCCTGTTGAATCTACAGGTTCAGGGAGTGTGGGAAATGTTGGCTGGATCAGTTTAACTAGTAATGGAATTCACTTCTACATCAGAAAGATCGACTGCAAACAAGTTACTTTAGCTACGAATGACAAGGTAATAATGCTACAAAGGAGAAAGGGACAAGCTGCAAATGCTCGAATATTTCAAGCAGTTCGCCTCCTAATCAGGTATGATAATTATATGAATGTCAGCGTCAGTCGTGTAACATCGTTATATTCAACTCCAAGTGCTTCTGGATGTAAATTCAAATAGGGACAAAGGGATATTTCCACTCATGCCTTGGCTGAATTGAAGAAACATGATAATCTGGGCTATATCGAAGTGCTTTTATCATCAGCTCACATACATGCTACTATACTAGATGAGATTGTGGCACTCACCGAGGAACTGGCTACTCAGCTCGATGGTATACTGGTACTTATTCATGGCACTCAACTGAAGCACACATATTCTAGTTTTGATGATAAAAGTGGACATATCGGTGGCAGTAGGCGACGTCCTGTGTTTGACAGTAATTCAAATTCACTGGTATATTTTAAAGCAGTAACTAACATCATAGACGTGCACTATAGTCGCAGCAAAATGTCAGGTGGACTGGTGAGCCTAGTGGTGAAGCGTCTAAAGGCCTCACATGGGTTTCTTTTCGCAGGGTGGTTCTGGTATTGTAATGGGTCTCTCTCCTGCACTCAAGCTAACTCTTTAACTCATATCCTTGAGGACAAGGATAATTTAAAGGGGTGGGTATTAGACCTATTGTTGTTGGTACTATATGGAGACGGTTAGTTTCTAAGGTTGTCGCATCCCTTGTGAGCAAGGATATGTCTAGATATTTAAGTGATTTCCAATTTGGTTTTGGAGTAGCTGGTGGAGGGGAAGCTATTTTATATTCAATAAATCGTATTTTGGAGGAGAAAGGTAGTCTTAACTCCATGTCTATGCTTCTAGTAGATTTTAGTAATGCCTTTAACCTTGTGGATAGGACTGCTATGTTGCGAGAAGTAAGACTTAAATGCCATAGTATATCTAAATGGGTTGAATTTTGTTATGCTTTTCCTGCCCAACTTTATTATGGTGCTTCAACTCTTTCTTCTGCACAAGGTGTACAACAAATAGATCCTCTAGGTCCTTTACTTTTCTCGCTGACTTTGCACCCTCTTGTTTTAAAGATTTCGCAACGGTGTCTTCTTGATTTGCAGGCGTGGTACTTAGATGATGGTACCATTATTGGTGATACTTTGCAGGTTTCTAAAGCATTTCATATTATTCAGAATGAAGGTGCATATGTTGGGCTTCATCTCAATGTGCAGAAAACTGAATTGTTTTGTCCTTCTACGGATACAAGGAGTCTGCAAGATGGTATTTTTCCAGCTGGTATTGGTATATCCTCTATAGTAGTTAAACTATTTGGTGGTCCCTGTGAGTTTGAATAATAATTTTTATAGTCAATTAGTTCTTGGTAGAGTTCAAAAGACCAAACAGTTGATGGCGGCGGTTAGTAGGCTTAAAGACCATCAAAGTGAATTGCTTCTTCCAGGAACTGTACATGTGTTTCTAAACTTTACTTTACTTTGCGTACCACTGCACCCAAGTATATGAAAGAAGCGCAAGTTGTATTTGATGATCATCTTTTCAAATATATGAGGAATTTAGTGACCGGTGATGGTCCAGGTTTTGGTTTATTACAGCAGAGACTAGTGTCTTTACCCATCAAAGATGGTGGTCTTGGTATCTACTCTATGTTGGATACAATGCAATACTGTTTTTTAGCTTCTTATACTCAGACCCTGCATCTACATGAGAATATTTTACACACTATATCTCGAGTATCTACATCTTCAGGCTTTTCTGTTAAGGGTCCTACTTATGAACATGCTTTTGATCATTTTGTTCGAGTGTGTGGTATTGATTCTTCCCAACTTAGCAATCTTATAACTTCCCCACATCCCATGCATTCACTTGGTAGTTCAATATTTTGCGGGTGTAATGGAAAACATGCCTTCCCTTTTCAATATGTCAAGACGTGACTCAAGACTTTGGAAGTGCAATAAAACTAAGCATGCTCAAGATTACTCACTTGCTATTCCCGTTGATGGGCTTGGACGAGAAGTTGGGCCACGTCATTTTTGTGCTATTCTTAGCTACAGACTTGGTATTCCCCTATTTGCAGAAAAAAGTATTTTTTTGAGTTGTAATAAGGCTATGGATGTATATGGTGACCATGCGTTGCATTGTGCAAATGAAGTTGGAGTCAAGTTTCGACATGATCTTGTTCGTGACACATTTGCGGATATTTGTTATAGGGAAGGTGTGCATGTTAAAGTTGAAGCGCCTTTGGGTTTCTTATCTCGTGATGGTGGTGATTCTAGACCAGCGGACATTCTTGTCTACAATTGGGAGGAAGTCCGAGATACTTGTTTGGATGTGACGAGAGTTTCTCATTTCGTTGAGGTTGGCATAGACGCTTTCACACCAGGTCTTGCTTTGTTTGAAGCCGTCGAACGTAAAAGATGTAAATACCTTGATGTATGTAGAGCCAATGGGTATAGTTTTGGTACCTTGGCTTTTACTACCTTAGGTGAGCTTGGTTTTGAAACTGTAGAGTTTTTGTTGAGGTTGAAAAATTACATAGCTAGACATGATGCTAATATTAAAGTTCGCAATTTTCTTTTTATTAGATTAGGTTTAGCTATCCAAAAAGGGGTTGGGGCACAACTTGTTGCGCGACTACCAACAAGTTTCTTGTAAAAACTTTTCGTTTATTTTTTTGATATAAAGGCTCTTTCATATATATACTAAAATAAAATAAATATTAAACTTGAAAAAAAATCCATAATCTAATCTAAAAACAAGTCCCCGTCGGTGACACCAAAAACTTGTTCGTTTTAATAAATTGATAAAAATAGTTCGTTTACCGAGACTTGTGAAGATTTCCTCTAGACCTAATTCTGATTTAAAGTAGCAAATAAATAAAATATGATATAAATATTAAGAATAACTAAGACTCCAGATTCCACCATTAATTATATTGAAGTGATTCATACATTAATTCTTTAACAATTCTAGCTTATATTATTGACTTTGATTCTTTGTCAAAAGTAGATTTAGTGAGCCATTAATTGTAGTTTTATGCATGGCGCATAAAAAGTTCTAAGTATAAACATACACCATCAAACAAAATCACAGTTAATTAATAAAAATCATAAATCAATTAAAATTAATGCAAAATAGTTACAGAACTGGTCATAGTTACCACTCAATCATGAAATATGGCTTTCTTCATTGTCCCAGTAACGGGGTTTAGCTCCTCATAGCAATCACTATCTCAAAAGATAAAACATTGCTCAAAAGTGCTTACAAAAAAGAAAAGAGAAAAAAATAATAACAAGGGGAAACTACAACATTTATAAGCGTTGCAGACTAACTCTTACAGATGAATAAGACACTGCAAAAAATGACGGTCTTCTGTTGTTGTAGAATAGACAGTGGTCTATGCGATTATCTTTTGATGCATGTTGTTCTTCGTTTTCTTCTTCTTCTTGTGCTGCTGAATCTTCTCTGTACTCTCCCAATCTCCTTGTCACCCTCTATGCCCCGATACCTCCCCATATATACACCACATACCCAAATCCCGGGTAAATGTCCTTAAATATCTTCTTTTTTCTTACCTAGCAAGTTATGGGAATAATTCTCTTCTATTTTCCCCTCCTTCTGAATCTTTAGAGTTGT
Organism: Papaver armeniacum; assembly: GCA_023531295.1. Taxonomy (NCBI): domain Eukaryota; kingdom Viridiplantae; phylum Streptophyta; class Magnoliopsida; order Ranunculales; family Papaveraceae; genus Papaver; species Papaver armeniacum. Next base: position 224,202 of record JAJJWW010016729.1, read on the forward strand.
CAAAACTCTCCCAATTTGGTAGATACGAATCCTAGGAGAGTTTATCTCCTCCCAGACTACGAAACTTCCAAATATAAAACAACCAATCTGAGATACTTTCCTTTTTTATTTTATCAAAAATAAAAAAAAATCTTATCCTTTTTCGATTCCAACACAATTACCATCCCTGTTTTGTCGTGACAAACGTATACCAATCAAAAATCTTAAAAATCCCCGAGAAAATCTCGTCAAAATCATGTCCAGAAATCTTCGCAGTTAAAAATAGTTTTTCCATCCAAAATTCCTTTAATTGATGAAAAAGAAGGGATGTTCCTATCTAGATCGCGGGTGCCTTTAACAATAGGGATGCCCTTATACAAAATTGGGGTACCTTTATCAATTTTCATGGGTGCCTTCAATACTTTTTAATTCAATTTTTTCGTAAGTATTTTTTTTTAAGCATTTATTTCTCAAAAACACCTACAAACACATAAAATAATAAAATAAGTACGAAATTGAGTAGTAACAATATAGAGATCTGAGAACAAATAAGACAGAAAAATATGTCAACCATTTAACAGTCGATGATACCATTAGTTTAATTAATACTAATAAAATAAATATAAAGGATAGTTAAGGGGCTAATGTTGGATTAAGTATTTGATCAACATTCAAACTCAAAACTAAATAAAATTAAAATCCAAAAATAAAAACACATTATCTCTATTTTTGGAAAACAAATACTATCACCTTTTGGAGGGGGCGAATTTGGAGTTCTTTTGAGAGGGAATTGGATTTCATCTGATCCGTCCATTTTCTCTCAATCCTTTCGTCTTGCAATCGTGTTCATTTTTTTCTCCCCTTTTAGAGATTCTTTTTGACCTTCTAAACTAGGTTTTCCGCATCCTCTGGCTTTCTCCAGCGAAATTACATGGCTAGCCATGATGTGAATGTCAAAGAAGGTGATCAAGAAGGTGGACATGAGTTCACCGCCGGTCCAACTTCATTACCATTCGATCGACTTGCCTGTGAGAAGTCAATGATGCATCGAATCGCTCGATTGAACTAGAGTAGTCGCGGCTGTTCTGCACCCTAATTCATGTTTGCGGCAGTATGCTACTATCACAAATCGATCGTGACCACTCATCTTCGCCAGCAGAATCAAGTGGCTTAGATCCAATTTTAGATGACCCAGGAGATGTCAACGCACTCACTAGCGGCTCATCTTCACACATGGCCATCGGCTGTTCGAATCAACGCCGCTGCTTTGATTCGACTAACCAAAAACAGGATGGCCGCACGGCCCCTATACCCTAAATTACATAACGGCAATATGTAATCGCTGCAAATCATCTCGTTCATCCAACTTTGCTAGCCTAGTTGAATGATGTAGATTTGTTTTCAGAAAATCAACAAAGTAGCATTGCGATCGCCGTCCACCCCTCCTTCACGGGGAGCGATCGACCAAACAATAGCTTTCCTTTAAAGCCACTAAACGATCACCCAAAGGTGGGTCGGCCATCCTACCTATTTTAAGATGCCCAATCTTTAAGATCACTCGTAAAAACAAACGATAATCATGTGAAGAACTTCCAACTTATTCGATCGAGCAAGCTTTTCTCAACTCTTCCACCTTTCTCTTTTCCAATTTGAATTCTCTCCATCAGTTCTAGCCCAAAAAACAATGATGCTTCATGCACATCGATTATTTTGATTACTGAACCTAGAACGGCACTATCTAAAGAGATGCATCTATGTGCATCGAATACATACGATATTTTATCGGCCTCATAAACAACTTAGTTGTTTAACCTAATAGCACCATATGCTATTCTTTGCGGCAAGTCCCACGACTTGATCCGCTTAGTTATCGATTTCTATTCAAAAGAACCACCAATGATGCTTCATTAAGATTTATGAATTTAGGTTTATACTAGTAGTTAAACTCGGTTCGGCTTCATGAATTCTTTAGATCACTCTATTAGTAAAAACAAACGAAAATGAAGAACTTCAAGATAGGATATTAAGAACTAGGAATTCATCCTCAATCAATAAAATTAACTACTCATGTTAAAAGTTCACAAAGAATATAAGAAAAGAAAAAGAATTGTGTGTGAGAGATGTGTAGAGAGAGGGTGTAGAGAGAGATCTAGAAGTTGTAGAAAACTTCTATTTATAGGCTTCAATATTTATTTTTCCAAGGATTAGAATCCTTTCCGTTTCAAGCTTTTTCAACTCTTCACCTTCTCTTTCCAAATTTAGTCAATTCTCCATCCAAGCCTGAAATTTCTCCATCCAACTTTGCTCTAGAATTAGTGAATGGGATGCTCACTAGCATCTAATGGATTGTTTTCGGATTTGCATCGCGGCATGTGTTAACGAGCAGAAGTCCGGCTGAGTTTAGATTGCGATGCACATTCATTCACATTTTGGGAGCTCTCTCAATCATCTCCATCAAAACCCATTCGATCAAACAATAGATAAATTTCTTTCACCTTTTAGCTCAAATTGGGTGATTTCTTTTCCTAGCTCCAAAGTAGCTATAAAACTCAAAACAAGCGTAAAATACATAATTTACAAGAAAAATAGCAAAGAAAGCCTAAACTACTAGATAAGGTGGGTGTATTCTTAAGCATCCTACCTATTTTAAGATGCCTTAATCCATGACTTATTCACATCGAGCTCTAAAACAATGATGCTTCATGCACACCATTATTTTGAGTCAAGAAGAGATGCTCTGCATCGAATACATCGATATTTTATCGGCCTTTACAAACAACTTACCTTGACCCACTTACTCGAGCCATCAAACATGTCACAAACTGGGGGATACTTACTGGGGTAATTTTCTGGCGGTTTACAGCGAACGGCGTGCAACGCGCCTATTACAAGAACGTGTCAGGAAAGGACGAACGGTTAACAACGATGAGAGTAGTGTGTGAAGGCGTGACCACATGATGATCACCACCTCTTACACAACTCCACTACTTAATCTTCTCCACTCCTACGAGATCAGGGTTGCGCTCAAATGACTTGTATAAATAGGTTTTCAACATATCTCGACAACACAAGACAAGTGTTATCAATACAAGTATCTAGAAACCATATTTTGATACAAGTCATAAAACAACCACACCTTCATAATTCAACATTCTGATCTCAAACACCTTCTTCGCTTCCTTCCCTAAGATCAACCCTTCTCATTCACCTTGTGACCGGATTGAACGGAACGACCATTTCTTGGTTTAGCTTTAGTCTTACGATTGATCTCTCGAATCTAAAAGTACTCCCGTGCAAAGTGCATTTTTTTAGGGTTTGAATTCAATTCTCATCAACACACCCAAATTTACCAAAAATAGCAGAATCAGTTTTTACCCAAAAACACATGGATATACCAATAAAAAACACACAACAAAAATGGTAACATTCCAACTATTACCTATTTACAATTTCACTAACAGTAGTGAACTTAGAACAAAAGTTTTAAGAACTTGCCCGTTTCTTCAAACCTGCAAAGACCAGCAAAGTCCATTATTCAAAAATCATAAATTGATTTTCATAAAACCGTGAACAACCCATGTAAATTTTTACTGAGTGAACATCCACTGATTTTTCAAAAATTGGACAGACGTCCATTCCACAATTGTGAAAATTCACATATAGACATTATTTCACCATGTATAATTGTTTACTTTCAACATTTGTTCAAAATCAAAAAGCAAGCTTGCTCACATCGGGTCCCACGTTCGAGCAAAGCAAACAAAAAGGCCGGTGTTTGGTCAAAGAATCAAGTTCGGTGTTTAGTCAAGCTAGCTGGGTCGGTGTTTGGTCGAAGTAGCAAGATGACACTCGAGCAATTACATCAACCGTACGGTCAAAGTAGGCCCAGGACACGGCCGATGTTTGAAACATGTACACGGCGGTCCCGCGTTTGATCGAAGCATGCACATCCGCCCATGTTCGAATCAAGCATGCTTACACGGTCCCACGTTCGATCAAGCGACGCAGCTGGGCCCACGATTAACCAAAACAGGCACATCAAGCCCACGTTCGATCAAGCAAAGAGCCCCACAAACGAAACAGCGTAACGGTCCATCGAAGCTGTGCAAGACCGACATCATGCTAGGGGAACACTCGCCTAGACGCTCTTCAACGTGACATGCTCCAAGGACAGATGACCCGTCTCTCCCGGTAACATCTAACTTTGTCTCATAAGCTTTGTCTTTAATTAATCACCATCTCATGCCTACCCCACAATGGTGTAACCATTACGTGCTAGGCAGGGACTTAATGTTGATGGTGGATTTTCATTTAAGGTTAAAATTATAAAAAACCGTAAAATCATGCTACCGACATCTTGTAAAAGATAAAGCCATTAATAAGTGTTGGATACTCCCTCACTTAATTCACCTAGAATGGAGCATGTGGCAACAATCCCATTCTCAGGAATACATGAAATTCATCGTGTTGGAGCATGTAGCAACAATCCCATATACCCTGTGAATTTATAGCATTATTAATTAATACGTAAGCATCCTTGTATTTCCCGTACTCATTATCGGTCGCATGACGATCGAGTGTTGCTCGCAGAGCAACACGAACCTCCAAGCATTATAATGAAAGCATGTACGAAATACCCGTAGACAAAGTTGCAACTCTCGGTGTGTTATACTAGCCCGATTGAGCATCCGATCGACCAGATCGGTCACCGGATATGATCTCGTTCATCCAACTTCACCAAAGATGATTGGATGGCCCGGATCAATTCCATAACCCCAAGCGGGTATGAAATATTCACCGCCGAACCAACGCGGACCCCGCATGGTTGGCCTCCTCCTCACCGTCTGGCCTAGCTTTGCCAAACACCCAAACCAGAGAGCAAAGATGGGCTGGAAACCCTAAATTAGGGTTTGCGCACATTACATGTGTCGCTAAACAATCTCAACCATCCATCTTCGCAGGTATAGATGAAGGGTGTAGATATAGATTCAAAGGGCCCAGAGCATGTCAACACAATCACTGTGGGCCCGCCTACATGCCTGACCAATCGGTCAGGACCAACTATGGTTGGTCATCCCAATTCGTGCGCCCAAACAGAGTATGGTTACACGGCCATGGAAAGCCAAAATTAGGGTTTCAAGCATCACGAGCGTCCATCTTCTCCAGAGCACGAATGGAGGGTCCAGCATTAGATTAAGAGTCCGGCCATACCAAAGCATGACCACCGTGGGCCCGTCTCTCCCCTCACTGACGGCCAAGGCATATCATGCCCGGCTATCCCAAAACGCGCGTCCAAACCAAAGCGTGGTCACACTTCCCAAATCGCAACCGATCTCGACCACTCAAATTCACCGCACGATTTGAGTGGCTTAGATCACGTTTTCATGGGACATCAGGTATAGGCGTGAATACCAGCCTACCACCTACACGCCGATCGATCGACCAAGACCGACCAAGATTGGTCGCCTTGGAACGCACGCCCAAACTAGGCATGTCACGCGGTTTCCGATTCCTTTGCGGGGCAATGGATTTCGCGCAGAACCGATCTCAACCACTCAACTTTGCCGGCCAAATCGAGTGGCCTAGATCGCGCCTTTATGGGACAGAGGTATGGACATGTACACCGGCATGTCTGTTCTACACGCATGCCCGGTCGGTCCTTTCCAAAACCCTTCCCATGCTTGGTTTCGACTAAGTCAAGAGTGATGCCTCGCGCACCTCTTCAAAACTCCCGATTTCACCAACGGCCGCAGATGAGTGTCTCAAAGATCATCTCATCCGTCCAACTTCACCGGCTTGGTTATACAACCCCGGTCGGGAGTTAATTGGTCGGTGAGGCGTCATGGTGATCACCACCCGTCACTCTACCACACCATGATGCAAAGACTCGCATAAAATACACATGATACTTCACAAGTATCAACTTCCGAATAACGCAGTTATTCAATTTAGCATTACATGCTACCTTTTGTGGATCCCACGATCCACACACTCGAGACATCAATCATGTCACAAATCGGGGGATACATATTGGGGTATTGGTCTCGCGGTTACGCATAAAGGCGGCAACGCGCCATCACAAGAACGTGTCGAAGTCATGGACGGTTAAGAGATGACAGGAGAAGTGGGCAAGACTGGTCGTGTAACACCAACACACACCTCCACTACTCCATCACTCCACTTCCTCCACTTCCCACGAGAGACGTGAATAAGGCTCAAATGACTTGTATAAATAGGTTCTCCTCCCTATTTTCAAGACAGGAGAAAAAACAACACAAGTCGAGACGAGACGAAAACCAAGTGTTAATACAAAACGTATTCAAACACCCGAGCCTCGCTTGCATCAATCGTAAGCCTCGCTCACCTTCATTACAAGTCATAAGCAAGCCAACACCTTCACAATCTCAACACCTTCTTCGCTTCCCTCCCTAAGATCAACCCCATCTCCTTCACTTTGTGACCGAAACAAGTCCGGGAACGGCCATTTCTTGGTTTAGCCGAACTTGCAGATTGATTTCCGAATCTACAAGCACTCACCGCGCAGTGCATTTGTTTAGGGTTTAGATTCATTCCTCATCCACACACCCCAAATTACCAAATCCGGCAGGAATAGTTTTCACCCATAAACAACTGGTGAGCCTAGTGGTGAAGCGTCTAAAGGCCTCACATGGGTTTGTTTTCGCAGGGTGGTTCTGGTATTGTAATGGGTCTCTCTCCTGCACTCAAGATAACTCTTTAACTCATATCCTTGAGGACAAGGATAATTTAAAGGGGTGGGTATTAGACCTATTGTTGTTGGTACTATATGGATACGGTTAGTTTCTAAGGTTGTCGCATCCCTTATGAGCAAGGATATGTCTAGATATTTAAGTGATTTCCAATTTGGTTTTGGAGTACCCGGTGGAGGGGAAGCTATTTACATTCAGTAAATCGTATTTTGGAGGAGAAAGGTAGTCTTAACTCCATGTCTATGCTTCTAGTAGATTTTAGTAATGCCTTTAACCTTGTGGATAGGATTTGCTTATGTTGCGAGAAGTAAGACTTAAATGCCTTAGTATATCTAAATGGGTTGAATTTTGTTATGCTTTTCCTGCCCAACTTTATTATGGTGCTTCAACTCTTTCTTCTGCACAAGGTGTACAACAAAGAGATCCTCTAGGTCCTTTACTTTTCTCGCTGACTTTGCACCCTCTTGTTTTAAAGATCTCGCAACGGTGTCTTCTTGATTTGCAGGCGTGGTACTTAGATGATGGTACCATTATAGGTGATACTTTGGTTTCTAAAGCATTTCATATTATTCAGAATGAAGGTGCATCTGTCGGGCTTCATCTCAATGTGCAGAAAACTGAATTATTTTGGCCTTCTACGGATACAATGAGTCTGCAAGATGGTATTTTTCCAGCTGGTATTGATATATCCTCTATAGTAGTTAAACTACTTGGTGGTCCTGTGAGTTTGAATGCTAATTTTTGTAGTCAATTAGTTCTTGGTAGAGTTCAAAAGACCATACAGTTGATGTCGGCAGTTCGTAGGCTTAAAGACCCTCAAGTGAATTGCTTCTTCTGCGGAACTGTACATGTGTTTCTAAACTTTACTTTACTTTGCGTACCACTGCACCCAAGTATATGAAAGAAGCGCAGGTTGTATTTGATGGTCATCTTTTCAAATATATGAGGAATTTAGTGACTGGTGATGGTCCAGGTTTTGATTTATTACAACAGAGACTAGTGTCTTTACCCATCAGAGATGGTGGTCTTGGTATCTACTTTATGTTGGATACAATGCAATACTGTTTTTTAGCTTCTTATACTCAGACCCTGCATCTACAGGAGAATATTTTACACACTATATCTCCAGTCTCTACATCTTCAGGCTTTTCTGTTAAGGGTCCTACTTATCAACAGGCTTTTGATCATTTTGTTCGAGTGTGTGGTATTGATTCTTCCCAACTTAGCAATATTATAACTTCCCCACATCCCATGCATTCACCGGTAGTTCAATATTTTGCAGTGTAACAAAAACATGCCTTCCCTTTTCAATATGTCAAGACGTGACTCAAAAGATTTTGGAAGTGCAATAAAACTAAGCATGCTCAAGATTACTCACTTGCTATTCCTGTTGATGGTCTTGGACAGAAGTTAGGGCCACGTCATTTTTGTGCTATTCTTAGCTACAGACTTGGTATTCCCCTATTTGTAGAAAAAGTATTTGTTTGTGTTGTAATAAGGCTATGGATGTATATGGTGACCATGCGTTGCATTGTGCAAATGAAGTTGGAGTCAAGTTTCGACATGATCTTGTTCGTGACACTTTTGCGGATATTTGTTATAGGGCAGGTGTGCATGCTAAAGTTGAAGCGCCTTTGGGTTTCTTATCTCGTGAAGGTGGTGATTCCAGACCAGCGGACATTCTTGTCTACAATTGGGAGGAGGGCCAAGATACTTGTTTGGATGTGACGAGAGTCTCTCCTTTCGTTGAGGTTGGCATAGACTCTTTCACACTAGGTCTTGCTTTGTTTGAAGTCGTCGAACGTAAATGATGTAAATACCTTGATGTATGTAGAGCCAATGGGTATAGTTTTGGTACCTTGGCTTTTACTACCTTAGGTGAGCTTGGTTTTGAAACTATAGATTTTTTGTTGAGGTTGAAAAATTACATAGCTAGACATGATGCTAATATTAAAGTTCGCAATTTTCTTTTTATTAGATTAGGTTTAGCTATCCAAAAAGGGGTTGGGGCACAACTTGTTGCGCGACTACCAACAAGTTTCTTGTAAAAACTTTTCGTTTATTTTTTTAATATAAAGGCTCTTTCATATATATACTAAACTAAAATAAATATTAAACTTGAAAAAAAAATCCAAAATCTAATCTAAAAACAAGGCCCCGTCGGTGACGCCAAAAAACTTGTTCGTTTTAATAAATTGGTAAAAATAGTTCGTTTACCGAGACTTGTGAAGATTTCCTCTAGACCTAATTCTGATTTAAAGTAGCAAATAAATAAAAGATGATATAAATATTAAGAATAACTGAGACTCAAGATTCCACCATTAATTATATTGAAGTGATTCATACATTAATTCTTTAACAATTCTAGCTTATATTATTGACTTTGATTCTTTGTCAAAAGTAGATTTAATGAGCCATTAATTGTAGTTTTATGCATGGCATACACCATCAAACAAAATCACAGTTAATTAATAAAAATCATAAATCAATTAAAATTAATGCAAAATAGCTACAGAACTGGTCATAGTTACCACTCAATCATGAAATATGGCTTTCTTCATTGTCCCAGTAACGGGGTTTAGCTCCTCATAGCAAGCACTCTCTCAAAAGATAAAACATTGCTCAAAAGTGCTTACAAAAAAGAAAAGAGAAAAAAATAATAACAAGGGGAAACTGCAACATTTATAAGCGTTGCAGACTAACTCTGACAGATGAATAAGACACTGCAAAAAATGACGGTCTTCTGTTGTTGTAGAATAGACCGTGGTCTATGCGATTATCTTTTGATGCATGTTGTTCTTCGTTTTCTTCTTCTTCTTGTGCTGCTGAAACTTCTTTGTACTCTCCCAATCTCTTTGTCACCCCTCTATGCCCCGATACCTCCCCATATATACACCACATACCCAAATCCAGGGTAAATGTCCTTAAATATCTTCTTTTTTTCTTACCTAGCAAGTTATGGGAATAATTTTCTTCTATTTTCCCCTCCTTCTGAATCTTTAGAGTTGTCAAAACTCTCCCAATTTGGTAGATACGAATCCTAGGAGAGTTTATCTCCTCCCATACTACGAAACTTCCAAATATAAAACAACCAATCTGAGATACTTTCCTTTTTTTATTTTATCAAAAATAAACAAAAATCTTATCCTTTTTCGATTCCAACACAATTACCATCCCTGTTTTGTCGTGACAAACGTGTACCAATCAAAAATCTTAAAAATCCCCAAGAAAATCTCGTCAAAATCATGTCCAGAAATCTTCGCAGTTAAAAATAGTTTTTCCATCCAAAATTCCTTTAATTGATGAAAAACAAGGGATGTTCCTATCCAAATCGCGGGTGCCTTTAACAATAGGGATGCCCTTATACAAAATTGGGGTACCTTTATCAATTTTCATGGGTGCCTTCAATACTTTTTAATCCAATTTTTTCGTAAGTATTTTTTTTTAAGCATTTATTTCTCAAAAACACCTACAAACACATAAAATAATAAAATAAGTACGAAATTAAGTAGTAACAATATAGAGATCTGAGAACAAATAAGACAGAAAAATGTGTCAACCATTTAACAGTCGATGATACCATTAGTTTAATTAATACTAATAAAATAAATATAAAGGATAGTCAAGGGGCTAATGTTGGATTAAGTATTTGATCAACATTCAAACTCAAAACTAAATAAAATTAAAATCCAAAAATTAAAATACATTATCTCTATTTTTGGAAAACAAATACTATCACCTTTTGGAGGGGGAGATTTTGGAGTTCTTTTGAGAGGGAATTGGATTTCATCAGATCCTTCCATTTTCTCTCAATCCTTTCGTCTTGCAATCGTGTTCATTTTTTCTCTCCCCTTTTAGAGATTCTTTTTGACCTTCTAAACTAGGTTTTCCGCATCCTCTGGCTTTCTCCAGCAAAATACATGGCTAGCCATGATGCGAATGTCAAAGTGGGAGATTTCCTATTCTATAGGTTAGGGGGTGTTGTTAGAGCTATGCTCGGTCGAACTCGCAAGCGTTGCTATCTAAAGCTTGTTTGTCAAGTTTAGTTGCCAGAACTATAAGTTTTGGTGTCTAATCTACTTATAACTAAGTCTCAGATTAGGATGTAAAGTGTAGTTGAGCTTAGACTTCACAACGTTCATCTATTGAAGACGAAGAACTACTAAGGGGAGCTTTTGGAACTTCATCTACAAAAGGTATGTGGAGACTTGAACTCATATATCACTCAAACGTCTATCTACTCTATCTCCCATTTGAGACAAAAGTCGTATAGCTATATAGACTTCAATGATGCACATTTGATATTTCGAGCTGAGTTTAACTCGCTTCCATATTTCTCGAAATATGTGTTGGTAAGATTTTGCTTTAACCAAGTTCATCTTATATCCTTGACGAAAGTCAAAAGATGATCATGTGAAAATCGCCTGATAACTTCTTACATAATTTGTGTGAGACAGTCATTTGTTGTAGACTCAGAATGTTTCGTATTGATCATTCGATCACTTGAAAATTGCTTTGAAGCTTATAGTTTGCGTGAGACGGCTATTCTCGTCTTCCAAGAATGTTTCAATGGTTTAAATGAGAGTTTAGAACAATTGGATTTAAGCATAGTATGCGTACTTGCATATAAGTAATCCAAGTCCGGGAACCATAGTATGCATACGTGTATGCGTACATGTTGGTTTGTAAAGGTTTGGGATCCTAGTACACATACCAGTACGCGTACTGGCGTAAGTTTTCGGTCCGGGAATTTCTGCTGGGTTTGGAGGTATGCGTACATGTTCGCATACTGGCAAACCCAAACTTAGTCCGACCACTAAGGTATGCGTACACCATTTGCATACCTGAGTGGATGATGTTCTAAAATCGGTTTGTTCATGAACTAATACATTTATATAATAAGGAATGCAATATTTTGCAAACCGTGGCTATAATGTTCATGACTTGAATCGAGTGAATCAAAATCGATTTTGCTTCAATTGTGTCTTGTATACTTCTATGAGAATATAAACAATTGAACAACTCTATAACTAGTTTCATTTGAGTCATTTGAACGAGTTATGGTTAAGATGAATAAGGTTGATATGAAAGTGTTCATATGGATAACTTCGGTTAACTATTGCTTAGCCAACAAGGTGTACACTTTTAGGTAGGTTACTCATATCTAAATGAAGGTACATTTCATTTGTGTATAATGATAGGTGTAGAATACACCGTATTTACTATATAGAGTTTATGCTTTCTTTGCTATTTTTCGTGTGAATTATGTATCTTATGTTTGCTTTTGAGTTTTATAGGTGCAATGGAGTCACACGGAGGAAAAGAAGAAGAAATTATCCAAATTGAGCTAAATGGAGCGAGGAGGTCAATTCACAGGCAAGCTATATGTGGAGCAGGCTGAGACGCGGCGAGGAGCGGACGAATGAATTGTTAGTTGTCTAAAATCGATAATTGGAAAGAGAATTAGGTTTGTCGGTTACCTGGAACCGACAGGCCAAAGTAATTGGAGGTGGCCCTTATCTAATTCTGGGCGCTTAGAGATAATGGCCTTCTTACACTGTCCAAAAATTGAGAAAATTTATTTCTCAATTATTATTTCTCACCTGAAACCAGATCGAGAGAGAAAGAGAGGACTTAATGAGGGCTGCTGTCATGGCAGAGATCGATGATGCTCATGGGAATGAGGAACTGAAGGAGAGATTAAGGAGCTGGATAAAAGAATGGAGATGGGTTGAACTGGGTTGAATTAGGGAAATGGAAGAAGTTGTGAAGCTTCAGGTGAAGTAGAGATTTGAGACTGGATCAGAATGGGTTTTGGATTCTCATTTACGGTTAGGGTCTTGATGAATCGAAACAGGAGATTGTATGGAGCTGATGTTACAGAATGAATTAGTGATGGAGATGCAGCTTTGTTGGTAACTAAAGCTCAAGCAAAGGGAGTTTGAGTATCTTGAAATGGGTTTCTTTGTCGCTTTGGATTGCCAGGCAATTGATGTTGTCCAGTGGTGAGACTTGGAGGTGGTTGATTAATTCGTGATGAAGATGGAGGTGGTTTTGAGCTCTTAAGGTTAATCCAGGGGATTTTGATTCAAGGTACTTCTGATGGTGTTGGCTGTGGTGCTTGTGGTGGTAATGCCTGTGAAATTGGAAGGAATGGGTTTGTTCTTGGAGCAGTGGTTGATGAATATGGGTTTCATTGTGGAATACAATGATTTTGGTGTTGCAGTGAGGTTATGGGAAATGGTTTTGGCTCAGGAGGAATTGCAAGTGTTTTATGATGTTGTGCAGCTGAGGCCAGATGCTATGGCTGGGCTTTGAGCAATTGCAGGTGAAGTTGGAGCTGAAGGCTTGTGATGTTACAGCTGGGTTTGTAACTTAGCCAGGGTACACTGGGAATGTGGCAAATCTCTGTAGGAGGTATTGCCTGGTTTATTAATTGGAAGTCAGTCTTGGGGATTTGTGTGGTGTAATTGCGGGCGGATTGCGAGTTCTAGCCCCGAGCTAGTGGCTCTTGAGTTGCGGGGTCGGGTGGAAGTGATTTGTTGTAGGTGCGGTTCCCGGCGCAAGAATGGAACCACCGAATTGCACTGTAGTCTAGGCTAGTGATAGCAATGATAAACTGGTACTGGGTGGAGCTACAATCTTGGTTGGGTTATGAGAAGACAGGAGATGGAGTTAGGGTTCCACGGGTGGAGTTTAAGCCACAGTGGAGGTGGCAATTCGAGATTTCGGTGAGTGTCGAAGGTGTTGGTGCAATGAAAATGGGCTAACGGGCATTGAGTCGAGGATTGGCGGGGTGCAAAGTGATGATGTCAATGTTGTTGGTGGAAGTGATTACAAGGCGAGAGATGGTGAAAATGGCGGTTGTCTTTGAATTGCAAGTGTTGTTTTGCAATCGATTTTTTCTTCGTGCCCTTCTTTGTAGAGTCGATGTTGATGGGTTCATAATGTTGCTGGCTTTGCGGTAAAGTGCAGAGGGAGAGGCTGAAATTGGAGCCGAAACAAGATGGTATGGATTATGTATCTTTGGCGGTGAGTCATTGCTTGAGTGGGTCTGCATGCGGAACTGGTTTGGCAAGGAAGAAGAGCTAGTTATACTTGAAATACAAGAAGTTGTAGAGAGGGGCTGGTTTTGAAAGCAAAGAGGTTGGTGTTGTGATGGCTTGTGCCTACTCAGGGAGATTCAGAGGAGCTGCCATTGTGAAGATTACAATCAGAATTTGGAGATAAGTGCCAGAGAAGATGCTGCTGCTGAGCTATGAAGCTGCAAAGCACTGTAGGAGCAGCAGGTACTGGTGGTGATTTTGTTATGCTTATCTTTGTAATGGTTCGGCTGGATGAAGTGGAAGCTAAGGCAGTCAGCAATGGTCATGGTCGCCAAGCAAGTTGGGTAAAAGCACTTTGATGTTGCCAGAGTATGACTGGGCTGAGTGAAGCACATGGTATAGTGATGCAAGTGAAGCCAGGAAGTATGAATAGATGCGGGGAAGTTGATTATGGTTAGTGAGTTGGATGGTGCTAGAGTGGCAGGCTTGCCTGGATGGAACTTGTGGCATCGATGTGAGCTACGGGGCGGGCTAAGGCTTATCTTTGTCTTTGGTTTACAATGAGGAGGCTGTGGTTCAGGTGGAGGAAATGCAGTGATGCTGTGGATTCTCTGTGCTGCAGTTCATATGATGGTGTCAACTGGTGTAGTTGACTTGAGTTGATGTTGCCAGGAGTGCAGTGCAAGAAGAGTAAACAGTGCAAGGTTGTGAAGACACTACGGGCATGAGAAGAGAATGAAGAAATGGCGAGAGAAGGAATGATGCACCATCCTTGTGCATCAACACGGTCCCGGCTCGTGCAATGGCCTAGCTGGCCAAGGCAACTCGACTACTCAGCCTTGGCTTGAAGCCGACTTGTTACCCGACTCACCCAACCCGACTCGGTCCAGGACCCGTTGACCCGAACCAACCCGGTTTGACCCGACCGTTTCGACTCAGTTGACCCGGTGACCGGGCGGACTTTGCTTGGTCACCGGGCATTTCGCGACTTTCCGGCCTATTTAAAGCCACAATACCAGCTTTTCCACGAGCACATTTTTTTTGGGATATATTTTCACATGGGTTTCTCACACATGGTTCATGGGCAGTGGACTTTTTGGTGATGGACTTTGAAGACCTAATTTTGGAAAGTGTGAAGGCTATAAGAAGAAGGAGTTTCTATTCTTTTATTATCACGTATTTTCTCCGGAGTTTTGGGAGAGCGATTCTACTAGGGTTTGCTTCCATTTTATTTTACATGTTCTTCATCTTATTTTTGATAATAATTATGTTGAATAAAAATACTATGAGTAACTAAATACCTATTATTGGTTATGGGATAATAAGTGGATTTCACAAATAAGATTTGATTCAATGTATTAGTTTTGTCTCAAGAATTTATTGATTATGATTCATGGTTTATAATGTTTATGATTTGATAGTTTGTTTGGTTGAGTCCTAATCAATCCGATCTACTTTCATATCTAGAGCTATATTAGGGCTTTCAATAATAAAACGTTGTCTATCCCGATTTTGAGTAGCATAAATGTGGGTAGTGCTTGTAGTGATATATCTTACTAGTCACATATGAATCGTAACTTGGGTTAAATCGAATTAGTGCTTTTACACATTTTGGTTGCCTTGATTAGTCTTATTCCATAGAACCCATTGCTTTTAGGGAGTTAAATCTAATTGTGCTTTTACACTTTAGGTTGCTTTCTAGGAAGAATTCACATATGCATCTTTTAATGTGGTTGTGATGAAATCAGGGAATTAGCGGGATACTCTTGCGATCAAGGTATCCTAGGACTTTTAGTAAATGAGAGATTAAAATTTCAATTCTAGTCATTGTTGATAATTCAAGTTTGTGAATGAAACTATCCCGTGACCAATACTTTCTCCTTATTGATAAATTTTATTATTACTTTGCTTTCAATTTATTTTTATTGCTTTGAAACATCAACATCCCCCCTTGGTTACTAAGAAACTGAAAATTTGCATAACAACATAAGCCTCTCATGGATACGAACTCTTTCTTATTGCATACTACTTTATTTTAGTGAAGCAAGAAAGTGAAATTATTTTTGACCGGTGACAACCGATCAAATTTTAGCGCCATTGCTAGGGAGGCATACGGCTTGTTATTAAGATTTTAGTTTCTTTTTACAATTTCTGCTTTTATACTTGCTTTTCGTTTATTGTCTTGTTTCTCACTTGTTTGCGAGAATTGTTTTTCAGGTACTAATCCCTGGCTTCCAAAGATTGGAATTATCAAAGGTGCGGGATAGCTACTCGAAGAGGCACAATACTCCAACCAAGGCAAGACACAACGGAGGAACAAGTCTTGGAAGGAGAACCACTAATTGAAGAGGAAGAAGCAATGGGTGACAATGCAAATCGTACACTCAAGGATTTGGCTTCTCATAGGCTTGATGCACAACAATGGTGTATCCAAACCAACTCAACTTTCGAGATCAAGCTGGGGCTGCTTAGGGAGTTGCCAAAGTTTCATGGTATGGCGAATGAGGACCCAAACAAGCATCTCATGGAGTTCTATACCATTGTCAAGGCTATGCTTCCAGTGAGATCAAGTCAATGGTGCAATGATGAAAGTTTTTCCATTTTCTATGGTGGACAGCGTAAGGATTGGTTGTATTGTTTGCCACTGGGAGTGTCACTACATGGAACGGTTTGAA
This sequence comes from Papaver armeniacum, assembly GCA_023531295.1. Classification (NCBI taxonomy): domain Eukaryota; kingdom Viridiplantae; phylum Streptophyta; class Magnoliopsida; order Ranunculales; family Papaveraceae; genus Papaver; species Papaver armeniacum. The sequence goes on from JAJJWW010016729.1 coordinate 240,630, forward strand.
GAAAATCTTTCTAGAGAGGTATTTTCCTGCGTCTAAGGCCACTCAAATTCGCAAAGAGATTTGTGGAATAAAGCAACATGTTGGAGAATCATTGTATGAATGTTGGGAGAGGTACAAGAGATTGGTGGCAAGCTGTCCACACCATCAAGTTAGTGATGCTATGATAATCCAAGATTTCTACGAAGGTCTCCAATCAAGTGATAGATATCTTCTAGACGCTGCGGGTGGTGGTGCACTAGTGAACAAGACGGTGGCCCAAGCTGCTGAGTTGATTGAAAGCATGGCTGCGAACTCGCAACAATTCTACACAAGAGGTGAACCAATGGTAAGGCAAGTGCATGAAGTTAACGATTCATTAGCATCACACCGTGAGCAAAGGATGGATAACATGGAGCACATGATGCAAAGGATGGCTCGGTTATTTTACCTTCACATGGTGAAGGGTTGGAGCAAGCTAATGCGGTTTTTCCAAATCAGCAAAGACGGTATGATCCGTACTCAAACACGTACAATCCAGGATGGAGAGATCATCCCAACTTTAGCTATGCCAACAATCAAGGTGCGGTTTCACAACCTACTTTCAACCGTCCAAGCGGGTTTCAACCACAACAACAACCATTTCAAAGAATAACAACAACCAATGCAAAACCAAGGTTCTGACATCGATGAAAAGCTTAAAGCAATGATGCAAGGTATTTCTACCATGTTCAAAGAAAGCCAACAAGAAACTAAGAGTGCTATCAAGGATTTGCGGACCAAGTGGCTTCCATGGCGATTGATATCAACAATTTGAAGGCACAAAATAGTGGGAGACTTCCGTCTCAACCTATCAACCCAAGAGAGAATGTTAGTCTTTATTACATTGAGAAGCTGGACACAACTTGTGCAACCCGAAATTGTTGATGTGGGTGATATGGAGGCCCAAAAGGAACCTGTTTTGGAGGAAAAGAATCTTTGATTTTCCCCAAACTTCGAGGTACCTAATTCCAACTCTAAAACTCCTATTTCTACTTATGTTCCTCCTATGCCTTTTCCTCGCAGATTTGCAAGTTCTAAGAAGGAGGAATTAGAAAAGGAGATTTTAGATATCTTCAAGAAGCTTCATGTAAACATTCCACTCATTGATGTTATCAAGCAAGTTCCCAAATATGCGAAGGTTTTCAAGGACTTGTGTACTAAGAAGAAAAAAGCTAACCAGAATGAGGTTATGAGTGTGGGAAAACGCTTGGCGGTCTTGCAAAAGAAACTCCCACCCAAACAAGGATCCCAGGTAGTTTCACTATACCCGTAGAGATTGGTAACACAAAGATTGGTAAGGCTATGCTTGACTTAGGAGCATCCGTGAATATCATGCCAAAGATCTATTTATAAGTCTTTAAAGTTGGGTCCCTTGAAACCAACTAATATTGTGCTTGAACTTGCGGATCGTTCTAATGTCTACCCTAGGGTATTATTGAGGATGTCCTTGTGCGGGTGAACCAACTAGTTTTTCCAGCTGATTTTTGTGTTAGAAATGGATGATGGTTCGGATGTGTCCATACCCCCTCGCTTTGGGAGACCTTTCATGAAGACGGCTAAAACCGTCATTGATGTGGACGCGGGAATACTCACTATGAAGTTTGATGAGGAGATAATTCGCTTCAACATGTTTGAAGTCATGCGGTATCCAAGTGATGTTCATTCGGGTGTCCATAACGCATGGGACCCTAGCTAAGGCTTTGCAAGCAAGGAGATAGTCTGCCGACGACTTTAAACCAAGCGCTAAGTGGGAGGTAACCCACCGGTTTTGTATCTTTTCCTTTATCTTTTTATTTTTAAGCATTTTATCTTTATTTTCTTGTTTTTGCATATCATTTGCGGAATTTCCCACCTTGAACCTTCTTTGGATGATTCAATTTTACATTGAGGACAATGTAAAGTTTAAGTGTGGGGGGAGCATTTATATGTTTGTATAGTTTGTTTTATGCGTTTAGTAGTTTTATGCCATAAAAAAAAATCAGAAAAAAGAAAAAAAAAAAAAATCGAAAAAATAGAAAAACCAAGAAAAAATTTGTGCTTTTTGAACTCAAGAAATCTAGAAACTTGTGCCTTTAGGATGACACCATTAGTGGATGGAACCATTTTGAATGCAAGGAGTTGAGGAACCAATTAACTAAAAGGGACGAATATAGCTCGAAATCATAAATTATATGATAGTTGTTACCATATCTCGGAATATCACCATATCACATGCTATTTTTATTTTTCCATATTTTTCTATTGTTCTCTAAGTGCTTTGGTGGGTCACTAAAAATCGAGTTGTTATTGCTGCTAGGATGATTAGAGTGATTGAGTTGCAAAAAAAAAAAAAAAAAAAAAAAAAAAAAAAAAAAAAAGAGACCGACCAATTAGACCAAACGGAATAAAGAATGACACTTGGGAATAGCAGTATGTGTGAAACGTAGTCCCCGTCTCCGTCGCCTAAACAAGCGTGGAAACGGGATCCAAGGCAACTATCACGTACTTGCCGACAAGAAGCATGCGCTTGGATCCGGATTTGATCTAATCATGCCGTCGTGAAAAAAAAAAAAAAAAAAAAAAAAAAAAGAAACAAAAAGTGAAAAAGAAAAGAAAGTATTTTATATTTGGTGAATAAAGTCACTCCTGGTTCCCTTGTATATGCCGGCGAGTTGATGTAGAAATAAGTTTGTTGACCCTTTGGTTCCCTTGTATATGCCGGTGTGTTGACGCTAGAATTGACAGAAGGCTCAATCCAATAGGATTAGGTTCATCTTAGCGGTGACCTTGACAGAGATATGGGAAACATCGAACACTTGTGAATATCCGCCAACATCTACATCTTTATCCATCTTCTTAATCTTTTCATTGTGATTGTGGTTGTTAGTTTCAGTATTGTGGCTTGTTCGACTATCTAATTAGAGTTTATTTACTAATAATTGAATTGAATTTGCAAGGTACCTCCTCCCGTAGTCAATTTGGATTCATTCATTGATTTGTCACGAATAGACGGAGTTTGAAATATAGGTTTTGTGGGTATATCTCTAGTAAACCCTCACGAGACTATAACTCGTCCACTAGGGACACCTAGGGGTTTAAAGGCTTGTTATTTATGCTAAAATTAACCGTAGCCTCGACGTCACGGAGTTGTTGTATTTTATTGTTTTGTTTGATTTGCTCGAGGACTAGCAAAGTCTAAGTGTGGGGGAATCTGATAGGTGTAGAATACACCGTATTTACTATATAGAGTTTATGCTTTCTTTGCTATTTTTCGTGTGAATTATGTATCTTATGTTTGCTTTTGAGTTTTATAGGTGCAATGGAGTCACACGGAGGAAAAGAAGAAGAAATTATCCAAATTGAGCTAAATGGAGCGAGGAGGTCAATTCACGGGCAAGCTATATGTGGAGCAGGGCCGAGACGTGGGCGAGGGAGCGGACGAATGAATTGTTAGTTGTCTAAAACCGATAATTGGAAAGAGAATTAGGTGTCGGTTACACTGGAACCGACAGTGCAAAAGTAATTGGAGGTGGCCCTTATCTAATGCAGGCGCTTAGAGATAATGGCCTTCTTACATTGTCCAAAAATTGAGAAAATTTATTTCTCAATTATTATTTCTCACCGAAACCGAGATCGAGAGAGAAAGAGAGGACTTAATGAGGGAAATTTCTGTCATGGCAGAGATCGATGATGCTCATGGGAATGAGGAACTGAAGGAGAGATTAAGGAGTTGGATAAAAGAATGGAGATGGGTTGAACTGGGTTGAATTAGGAAAATGGAAGAAGTTGTGAAGCTTCAGGTGAAGTAGAGATTTGAGACTGGATCTGTAATGGGTTTTGGATTCTCATTTACAGTTAGGGTCTTGATGAATCGAAACAGGGAGATTGTGGCTGGAGCTGATGTTACAGTGAATTAGTGATGGAGATGCAGCTTTGTTGGTAACTAAAGCTCAAGCAAAGGGAGTTTGAGTATGCTGGAAATGGGTTTTGCTGTGCTGGATTGCCAGGCAATTGATGTTGTCCAGTGGTGAGACTTGGAGGTGGTTGATTAATTCGTGATGAAGATGGAGGTGGTTTTGAGCTCTTAAGGTTAATCCAGGGGATTTTGATTCAAGGTACTTCTGATGGTGTTGGCTGTGGTGCTTGTGGTGGTAATGCCAGCGTGAAATTGGAAGGAATGGGTTTGTTCTTGGAGCAGTGGTTGATGAATATGGGTTTCATTGTGGAATACAATGATTTTGGTGTTGCAGTGAGGTTATGGGAAATGGTTTTGGCTCAGGAGGAATTGCAAGTGTTTTATGATGTTGTGCTTGGTGAGCCGAGATCTATGGTCGGGCTTTGAGCAATTGCGAGTGAAGTTGAGTCGAAGGCTTGTGATGTTACATTTGGGTTTGTAACTTAGCAGTGGGTACACTGGGAATGTGGCAGTGCAGCTGTAGGAGGTATTGCCTGGTTTATTAATTGGAAGCTGGTGCTGGGGATTTGTGTGGTGTAATTGCAGGCAGATTGCAGGTTCTAGCCTGAGCTAGTGGCTCTTGAGTTGCAGGGTCAGGTGGAAGTGATTTGTTGTAGGTGCAGTTCTGGCGCAAGAATGGAACTACTGAATTGCAGCTGTAGTCTAGGCTAGTGATAGCAATGATAAATCTGGTACTCAGGTGGAGCTACAATGCTGGCTGGGTTATGAGAAGACAGGGAGATGGAGTTAGGGTTCCACAGGTGGAGTTTAAGCCACAGTGGAGGTGGCAACTGAGATTTCAGTGAGTGTCAGAAGGTGTTGGTGCAATGAATGGGCTAACAGGCATTGAGCTGAGGATTGGCAGGGTGCAAAGTGATCTTTGTCAATGTTGTTGGTGGAAGTGATTACAAAGGCAGAGATGGTGAAAATGGCAGTTGTCTTTGAATTGCAAGTGTTGTTTTGCAACTGATTTTTTCTTCAGGCCCTTGCTGTAGGTCTGATGTTGATGGGTTCATAATGTTGCTGGCTTTGCAAGTAAAGTGCAAGAGGAGAGGCTGAAATTGGAGCCGAAACAAGATGGTATGGATTATGTATCTTTGGCCGAGTGAGTTGTTGCTTGAGTGGGTCATGCGGAGCTGGTTTGGCAAGGAAGAAGAGCTAGTTATCTTTGAAATACAAGAAGTTGTAGAGAGGGGCTGGTTTTGAAAGCAAAGAGGTTGGTGTTGTGATGGCTTGTGCCTACTCAGGGAGATTCAGAGGAGCTGCCATTGTGAAGATTACAATCAGAATTTGGAGATAAGTGCCAGAGAAGATGCTGCTGTTGAGCTATGAAGCTGCAAAGCACTTGTAGAGCAAAGAAAATCGGTGATGATTTTGTTATGCTTATCTTTGTAATGGCCGGGCTGGATGAAGTGGAAGCTAAAGCGGTCGAGCAATGGTCATGGCTGTGCCAAGAAAGGTTACAGCAGCTTTGATGTTGCCTGGCAGTAATTGGCTTTGGTGAAGCACATGGTATAGTGATGCAAGTGAAGCTTCGGGAAGTATGAATAGATGCGGGGGAAGTTGATTATGGTTAGTGAGTTGGATGGTGCTAGAGTGGCGGGGCTTGCACGGATGGAACTTGTGTAATGATGTGAGGCTACGAGTATGAGCTAAGGCTTATCTTTGTCTTCTTTGGTTTACAATGAGGAGGCGTGGTTGGTGGAGGAAATGCGGTGATCTTGTGGATTCTGTCTTTGCGAGTTCATATGATGGTGTCAGCCGGTGTAGTTGACTTGAGTTGATGTTGCCAGGAGTGCAGTGCAGTGCAGTGCAGGTGCAAGGCTGTGAAGACACAACAGGCATGAGAAGAGAATGAAGAAATGGCAGAGAAGGAATGATGCACCATCCTTGTGCATCAACACTGTTGCCTCTGGCAATGGCCCTGCCGGCCAAGGCAACTCGCACTACTCACCTTGGCTTCGAAGCCGACTTGGTTACCTCGACTCACCCAACCGACTTCGGCCCGACCCGTTGACCCGAACCAACCCGGTTTGACCCGACCGTTCGACCCGTTGACCCCGGTGGCCAGGCGGACTTTGCTCGTCACGGTGGCTGTTTTCCCGGCGACTTTCCTACCTATTTCCGGCCACAATACCGAGCTTTTCCATGTGAGCACATTTTTTTTTTTGGGATATATTTTCATGGGTTTCTCACATGGTTCATGGGCTTAGTGGACTTTTTGGTGATGGACTTTGAAGACCTAATTTTGGAAAGTGTGAAGGCTATAAGAAGAAGGAGTTTCTATTCTTTTATTATCACGTATTTTCTATTCGGAGTTTTGGAGGAGAGCGATTCTACTAGGGTTTGCTTCCATTTTATTTTACATGTTCTTCATCTTATTTTTGATAATAATTATGTTGAATAAAAATACTATGAGTAACTAAATACCTATTATTGGTTATGGGATAATAAGTGGATTTCACAAATAAGATTTGATTCAATGTATTAGTTTTGTCTCATTAATTTATTGATTATGATTCATGGTTTATAATGTTTATGATTTGATAGTTTGTTTGGTTGAGTCCGGAATCAATCCGATCTACTTTCATATCTAGAGCTATATTAGGCTTTCAATACTAAAACGTTGTCTATCCACGATTTTGAGTAGCATAAATGTGGGTAGTGCTTGTAGTGATATATCTTACTAGTCACATATGAATCGTAACTTGGGTTAAATCGAATTAGTGCTTTTACACATTTTGGTTGCCTTGATTAGTCTTATTCCATAGAACCCATTGCTTTTAGGGAGTTAAATCTAATTGTGCTTTTACACTTTAGGTTGCTTTCAGGAAGAATTCACATATGCATCTTTTAATGTGGTTGTGATGAAATCGGGAATTAGCGGGATACTCTTGCGATCAAGGTATCCTAGGACTTTTAGTAAATGAGATTAAAATTTCAATTCTAGTCATTGTTGATAATTCAAGTTTGTGAATGAAACTATCCTGACCAATACTTTCTCCTTATTGATAAATTTTATTATTACTTTGCTTTCAATTTATTTTTATTTGCTTTGAAACATCAACATCCCCCTTGGTTACTAAGAAACCGAAAATTTGCATAACAACATAAGCCTCTCTGTGGATACGAACTCTTTCTTATTGCATACTACTTTATTTTAGTGAAGCAAGAAAGTGAAATTATTTTTGACCGGGTGACAACCGATCATATAACAAGCTAAGTTCGATCTAACGGTTGAAAGATATTAGCTTGAGCCTAGTCAGGTTTTCATCTAACGGTGAATATTGAATGTTTTGTTACCAAGGTAACATTGATTAGAAACCCTGATTTGGAGACTATATAAAGGAGAACTCTAGCAACCGGAAAACCTAATCCCAACACCTTCTGTGTGATACTAGTTGTGACTAGAGTCGATTCTCCTTTAACCTTAGGTTTTTCTAAAACCAAGTAGGTTAATGACTTCAAGACTTCATTGGGATTGTGAAGCCAGACCAAACTATTTTCTCTGTTATTGCGTGATCTGATCTTGTTGTTTTCTATCGTGATTGAGTACTATCTTCTCTAAGATTGGCTCGAGATTTAATCTCCGATAGGCAAGATAAAAAGTAGTCACAAACATCTTCATCTCATCGTTTGTGATTCCACAATATCTTGTTTCGCTACCATACGATTAAGATTATTGTGAGGTGATTGATATTTCTAGGCTGTTCTTCGGGAATATAAGTCCGGTATATCAATTGGTTCTGTTCACCTTGATTTATCAAAAGACGGAACAAAACTCATAGGTTTATCTCGAGGAGACAGATTTATTTATTCAATAGACTTTTTTGTGTGAGACAGGTTTGTTTATCAAGTCTTCGACTTTAGGTCGTAGCAACTCTTAGTTGTGGGTGGGATCAGCTAAGAGAATCAAGTGCGTAGAATCCTGCTGGGGTTCAGAGACGTAAGGAGCGCAACTGTACCTTGATCAGTGTGAGATTGGTTAGAGCTCAACTACATTCCAGTCCAAAGTTAACTTGTAGTATGATAGTGTCTGTAGCGTCTTAATACAGTGTGGTGTTCAAATCTGGACTAGAACTTGGGGTTTTTCTGCATTTGCGGTTTCCTCGTTAACAAAATTTCTGGTGTCTGTGACATTTTTTTTCCACATTATATTTTGTTATATAATATAAATATCACAGGTTGTGCGTAAGTTCAATTAATTAGATAATCCAACCTTTGGTTGTTGATATAATTTGATTGACACTGGAACATTAGTCTTTGGTACCGTTCAAGTTATTTCTTATATTCAATCGGGCTCGCAAATTCCTATTTGTTTGATTGCAGATTGAATTGAGAAATTGAGATAAAACTCTTGGATATATTTCCATTGATTGGGTCTGATTGTCTAATTGATTCTTTTGGAATTATATTGGAGTTAGTCCATACAAATTGCTAAGCGAAATATTGGGTGTGGTTGTTAGACCCCCGCTTTTTCAATTGGTATCAGAGCAGGCAAACACGTTTAAGACCTCGTAAGTCTGCGTTTGTAACGATCTGACTCTATGGACAATAGTGTTATCTCTGATAATCGCATCACCAGGAACAAAAGTTCTGTTTCCATGGAATCTGTTAAAGAGAAAGATTTTTCAATATCAAATATAGATGAACCTAGTGTTTTAACGAAACAGACTTGCACTGACAAGTGTTATCCAGATTACCTTTCAAACGAGGCACGACTCAGTAGATGAAAGGAAGCGACCAAAAGAGAGTGAATTAATTCTAAATATTGTTAGAATCGGTGATAAAATAAATCGGTTGAAAAACAATGTCAATGCTCTTCTCAAGATAGTAATAAATCGTGACTCTAAAGTAAAGGCTCTAGCAAAGAAAAACGCTGAAGTTGGCTCATCACAGAACCTTACTCTAGGAGAACCTCAAAAAGGATGCTTTGGAAATTGAACATCTTTTGAGTAAACTCTCTATTCAAGGATGTTCTAAAGAGTGCACTATACCAATCGCTTCTGTTTCAACTGTAATAAATTCAGTCCCAGAAGCTAAATCAAAATGCCTTCCTGATGGAAATGATGTGCATGTATCTTCCTCTAATCAAGGAAACTTCACATCACTCGGAAGGAAGAAATCCCTTAACAACGATGTTAAGTCTGTTCATTCTAATCACTCTGGTAACCAGAAAGTGTGTCTCTTTTGTGATTCAAACGGACATGGTGAACGGAAAAGCAAGTCTAGGTTGAATAACAATTCTATTGTTCATCTTCAACACACCTTATATTTAATACTCCAAGGTGTAACTGACATTCGGATGTCTAAACTTATTGGTTTTAGTACTCACCCTGTGAACTCTGTCAGGAAGGTCATTTCTACTTGCTCATCGAATGTTCAGACAAATTGTAACTCTAATTCAATTTGGTCAAGGAGATTTCAGAAAGATTCCTCTCAACTTAATGTGAAGAATGATGTTCAAGATGTGAAAAAGGTACCTTTGGATGGAAGCAAAAGTGACCATGTATCTGCTTTCCCTCCGCATGTGCTAAGACCAAGAAAGCATGTATCTTAGCACGAACCACTCTCGGATGATCAAGAGACATACCATGTATCAGCTTTCTAGCATCTCTAAAAGGTTGATTCGCCTTGGCATGAACATCTGCAGAAGTCTTCATCTTTGACTTGATATTTCTGGAGCGTTCCCCGGAAGAGCCAGAAAGGTGGTTGTAACTGGAGGTCACCATTATCTGAGACGAAAGACATGGAGTCATGGTGCTGATGGTGGTTTTTAGTTCAAGGGATAAAATCGTAAACCATGTATTTAATGCGCTGTCATCCTGCAAAGGAACAAAAGTCATTTAAAAGTGATGAGTGCATAAAACTTTTCACTTACATATGTATTGAGCAATTCAATATTGTTGATGGTGGTTTTATTTCAAGGCTAAAATTATAAAACCCTGTGTTTAATGCGCTATCACCCTGCAAGAGGTAAAGCCATTTAAGAAGCGACAAGTGCAAAAAACCTCCTCGCTCATTGACCAACTCAATATATATATGAAATTCACCCAGAATGGTGCGTGTAGTAGCAATCCCAAATATTCAGTGAATTCTATTTTCTGCCAGCATTATTAACTAATACATGACTTCCCTAGTATTTTCATATGCCATGTTCCCAGCCGAACTCTCAATATTGACATGACATGACGATCAATGCTCACTCTCAGCAAAGTAGCATGAATCTCCCGAAGTGCCAGTATTGGGAATGCACAAAGTACTCATACAGGCTGCATCGTTCTCTGACAAAGAGATTTTCGTATCGATGCACTTTTAATTAAAAGGTAGCTCGATCTAATATGCTTAAGTTCCTTAAGGAAAATCTAGACTGTCCATTTCAGTCTCAAAAATTATCACGGCCACACAATTTGGCGTTAATTCAACAAGCCTAGCCTACTCCCGGCGAAATAGGCAATCATCACAATGATCATCGGTGGGCCCACTAGCATCCTGGCCGGTCGAGACCCATTTATTCCACGCGCAAAGCCTTTGAACGCCAACTCTAACATGGGTGATCGCGCTGTTGAAAGGAGATCTCAAACGAGATAGACCGGCAAAAACATTCTCAGAGACATCACGTGGTCCAACTTCGCCCACCAAGTTGGACGGCTTAGATTTTCCTACAAACGATTAAAGGAGTATTAGCGTGTTCAGTGGCGGCCCAACTCCTCCCTTGGTCAATCGACCTGCCCACGACAGGTACAGATAATGCCAAAACGTTTGTCCAAACTAGAGCAAACGCGTTATTCTAAAAACCCTAATTGGGTCGCGGAAAGATATACAATCGCCGCAAATCAATCGTGTCCGTCCAACTTAGCCAGCCTAGTTGGACGGCTTAGATTGCGTTTCAGATGATCAAGAAGGTGGACATGAGTTCACCACCGGTCCAACTTCATTACCATTAGATCGACTTTCCTGTGAGAAGTCAATGATGCATCGAATCGCTCGATTGAACTAGAGTGGTCGCGGCTGTTCTGCACCCTAATTCATGTTTGCGGCAGTATGCTACTATCACAAATCGATCGTGAACACTCATCTTCGCCAGCAGAATCAAGTGGCTTAGATCCAATTTTAGATGACCCAGGAGATGTCAACGCACTCACTAGCGACTCATATTCACACATGGCCAATCTACTGTTCGAATCAACGCCAAAGTGCTTTGATTGACTAACAAAAATGAGGATGGCCGCACGGCCCTATACCCTAAATTACATAACGGAAATATGTAATCGTTGCAAATCATCTCGTTCATCCAACTTTGCTAGCCTAGTTGAATTATGTATATATGTTTTGTAAAATCAACAAAGTAGCATTGCGATCGCCGTCCACCTCCTTCACGGGGCGATCGACTAAACAATAGCTTGCCCCTAGAGCCACTAAATGATCACCCAAAGGTGGTCGGCCATGCTACCTCTTTTAAGATGCCCAATCCGCGACTTATTCGATCGAGCACTAAAATAACGATGCTTCATGCACATCGATTATTTTGAGCTGCTTAGAAGAGATGCTCTACGTGCATCAAATACATACGATATTTTATCGGCCTCATAAACAACTTAGTTGTTTAACCTAATAGTACCATATGCTATTATTTGCGGCAAGTCCCACGACTTGACCCACTTACTCGAGATATCAAACATGTCACAAACTGGGGGATACTTACTGGGGTAATTGTCTGGCGGTTTACAGCGTATGGCGTGCAACGCGCCCATTACAAGAACGTGTCAGAAAAGGACGAACGGTTAACAACGATGAGAGTAGTGGGTGAAGGCGTGACCACATGATGATCACCACCTCTTACACAACTCCACTACTTAATCTTCTCCACTCCTACGAGATCAGGGTTGCGCTCAAATGACTTGTATAAATAGGTTTTCAACATATCTCGACAACACAAGACAAGTGTTATCAATACAAGTATCTAGAAACCATATTCTGATACAAGTCATAAAACAGCCACACCTTCATAATTCAACATTCTGATCTCAAACACCTTCTTCGGTTCCTTCCCTAAGATCAACCCTTCTCCTTCACCTTGTGACCGGATTGAATCTGGAACGACCATTTATTGGTTTAGGCCAGAATCTTACAGATTGATCTCTCGAATCTAAAAGTACTCTCGTGCAGTGCATTTTTTTAGGGATTGAATTCAATTCTCATCAACACACCCAAATTTACCAAAAACAGCAGAATCAGTTTTTACCCCAAAACACATGGATATACCAATAACAAACACGCAGCAGTATTTACAATTTCACTAACAATAGTGAACTTAGAACAAAAGTTTTAAGAACTTGCCCGTTTCTTCAAACCTGCAAAGACGAGCAAAGTCCATTATTCAAAAATCATAAATTGATTTCCATAAAACCGTGAATGATAGACACATTTTTGTGTCTAATTTGATCTCAATACTATATATTGTTGGCACTCGATTTTGTATTAATTTTGGTGTTTTATGTGTTTGTAGGTATTTTTGGGAAATAAACATTTTGGAAAATTGGCTACGAAAAGTTGTCTAAATCACCCGAGGAGGACACGTGTCATTCGGACTTTCCCTTTCGGATAGGGGGCACCCCAATTGATAAGGGGCACCTTTCGGCTATTCGCACCCCATGCAGGATAGGGGCACTCCATCTTCCACGTTCAAAATTCAGATTTGGCGGGAACAATTTGCAGTGAAGTATCAAATTTAGGGTTGGATTTTTGGGGTATCTCGAGAGTGATTCAATCGCTGGAATCGGTTTCAACCAACCTTTTTGGGCTTAACAGGCTTGGTATATCTCTTTGGTTCGACCAAATTTGGCTAGATGATCCAATTAGAGATTAAACAGTGTCTCGGGATTTTGGTTTGAAACGGGGAAAGATATGGTTGAGATTTAGTTGGATTCTTTGTTAGAGTTGGATTGGGATCAGTCAGGTACGACTAAACAGGGTTGATGAGTCACTTAGAATCGAAGGAAAAAGGTCTGGATGCCCACAATCAGCCACGAGAGTATCTCGGGTTTTTATTTTCTTACCCTAGTTCTCTGTTTATTTTTGGAGGTCGGATTGTGTTTTCAGCGTGTTTAAACTCTGTTGAGAACGTGTTGGTGTCGAGTTGGGAGAATTTCAGCTACCAGTTGACGTGTGACAAAGAGAAAGAAGGAAATAATACCGGAAATATGGCTGAATATTGTTCTTGAGTAATGAAGGTGATTCTCGAGTTATGACGAAGATTTTATGGGACTTCTTTGTATTTAAAGGCTGATTGGGGTCGAGAGAGGGACATGGAGAGATTGGGAGAAGAACAGAGTGCTTAGGATCGAGTTGCGAGACAATCACCATTCTTTGCAGTGAAGAAGAAAAGGAAGAACACAGAGACAAACACACATAAGCAAAGTAAACCGTTGCCTATACTTTCAAATTCATTATCTTTGTAACAATTTCTGTAGCAATTATTTTGGACTCGCAGTGATCTTGTTAGTGTTTCTGTACTTGATGAGATTTGTAACAATTATATTCGTTACAAACGCACTACTTTGTACCTTTTCTCTTTGCAAAACACCTTTTCGAGCAATGAAAAATTCCTTTGAGTGTGTTTTTCGCCATGATGAGCTAGAACCCATCACCGGGATGACGGAGGAAGACGAATCTCATACATGGGTAAAATTATTTAATTCTTTTTAAGACTTTTGCATTAATATTAATTGAAATATGATTTGAATTAATTGGTTGTCATTTAATTTGATGATGTATGCTTAGCTTAATTGTTTTGATACATCATGCTTAGGATTTACAACCAATCTTTTGAGGATCTATCTTGGCAAAAATAAGAGTCCGTGTTTTTATTTGTTGAGCGATAATTGTTAAAAGAATTAATATTTGAACCTTTTGTTATGAGTTTGGCCGAATCCTGAGTCCCAGCACATCTCTTCATCCTGTGACAATATTTGTATATATATTTTCTTTATCTTTACTATTTTCTTTTATTAAAACTTAAAACTAATCTCTTCAAGTCCGAGTGAACGACAACCTTACTACCACTTTCTACAACATCATTGAAAATAACCATCAATTTTTGGCGCCGCCGACGCGGACTTGTCTTTAGGCTAGAGTTTTTAGATTTTCTTTTAGGTTTTTATTTATTTGTTCTTCTTTACGTTGTTGGGTTTTTGTCTTTTCCTTTCAGATTTTGGGATTTGGAAATGAAAAGAAAAATTTGCCAAAGCTTTTGGTGGATACTTAAAGATTTGGAGTTAAAGACAAAGCGAAAGGAGCGAAAGAAGAAGATTTTTTATATTTTATAAAAAGAGAAAAAAAAAAAAGAGAGGCATTTTTATTATTATTTTTTTTTAGATATTTTTTATTTTTTTTAGACTTTCCTTTTCTTTTGCGCCTTTACTTTTTGGACTTGGACTTTGGACTTGGACATTCTTTTATTTTTTTAACCCTACGGAAGGGTAGTATTAAATATCAAAGCTGTTTACAGAGAAGGACGGTGATTACGATATCACCTCGGCCCCTCGGGTTCGTACACGACATTGGAGTCGTGGCCCGGAGTCGACTACAACAGTTCATCCCAAATGTACGAGAGGTAAGTTTGTCGAAACACTCGCGAATCCCCGTCGCCGATTCTTGTATTCCTTCGTTTGCATATATGTCGAGGACTTGAAAACTATTTGTTTTAATTTCCTAGTAAAGGGCAAGGACTGGCCATATAAGATAAGGGTTCGGATTTCATCACCATTCTCTTCTTGCCCGCCTTAGGAAAACGATACTTAACGCGAACCTAAGCTTTAAAATTTGGAATAGAACGAGACCGATAGGGTAACGAGCTTAGTAGGAAAGTCGCTCGAAAAATATTGGTTATTCTTTTAGCATACTTCGAAGTTCATTATGGTTTCTGTGAAGTTGAATGCGTGATCGCGCCGCCTTGCAATAGCGGTGAGGCCTTGGGTATCAAAGCTCCACCGAGCTTCCCTCGCCTTGATTCAACTTACTTTAACTCGGGTTGATCCAGAGGGGTTTGCTCAGATTATAACGAATTCCCTTTCGAACGATTAGAAGCTGGTCTAGAAAACAATCTAAGTGGAGCCATCATGCTTTTTTTTGCTAGATATCATTAGGTTTGCTGTGGTGGAGTCAGCCTTATTTGTGTTTGCATAGAACTTCCCTTCCTTTTAGGATTTTTATTTTTCTTTTGTTTTTCTAGTGTATGCCCGAGGTCATTAAAGAACGGTCTTGGACAAGAAACACTCTAGGTCGTTTGATTAGTGACAAACCTAGTAGTTCTTCTTGTGAAGGCGGGGGAGCTCGAAGACTCTTCTTTTGAGAGCCCCGTTTTTGGAAACTTCGATTTGAGAATCTGTCTCTTTGTGAGGAAAGTACCCCTAGTACTTGTGTTGTGCCGATGGCTACTTTGAAAGATTACATGTTCCCAACTAGGACCAACCGTGCTTCGTGTATTAAATTGCCCGGTACCAATACGGCTAATTTCGAGATAAAACCTAGTCTTCTTCAGTTGATCCCTATATTCTTATGAAAAGATGATGAGAACCCTTATTTTCATATTAGGGACTTTGAGGAAATTTGCGGGACAGTTAGAATAAAAGACCTTCGATGAAGTCTTGAAACTTAAGATGTTTCCCTTTTCCTTGAGAGATAAATCCAAGACTCCGGTGAACAACCTACCATCTGGATCCATTGAAACATGGCAGGAAATGATTGCATCTTTCTATATGAAATTCTACCCTAAGCATAAAGCTGCAACATTGGCGGGGAAATTAGTGCTAGTGTGCAACAAGAGGAGAGTCTCTTTATAGGTTTTTAGAGAGATTCAATGATATCCTATCCCAGTGTCCTCACCATGGATTTGATAAGATGAAACTTGTGGAGATTATTTATAATGGTTTAGACTATTCGACTAAATCCATGGTCGAGTCTATGTGTGCTTAGGTGAATTCACAAATAAAAGCTGGCGATGATGCTTTTACCTTCTTAGGAACTATCATTTGAAAAATCCCAACGGTGGGAGCCTTGTGTTGAACCCCCTAAAAGACTCTTGGTCAATAGAAGTGGCACCAATGTGGTAGATACAAGTTTCGAGTCAGATGTTAAGTTCTCCGCTTTGTCTAGAAGGTTAGAAGCTTTGGAAATGGGTCGGTCTAAAAATAGGTCCCTTGTTGAACCTAATAGATCCTCTCAAGTCTCTAGTTGTGGAATAGAGCCCGATAACTCATTTTGGGAAGGTCATGTTAGTGAAGAACAAGCCCATCCTGTCTATAACAACGCTAGGTTTGAGAACCGTCAAAAGTTTGACCCATACTCGAGAGACCTACAACCCTGGTTGGGGAAACCATCCTAATTTTTCTTGGTCTAAGGGCGAGAATCAAGGACAGTCTAGTAATTCTCGGCCTCCCCTGGTTTTGGTTATACTTAATCCTTCGTGTCAAACCCAGTTTGAGAACACTTCGAGAAAAAGATCTCTACCTTAGAAGAAGCTCTTACTATGTTAGTAAAGAACCATGATATGTTATCGCCAACCACCTTAGCTTTCAACAAGAAACCAGTAACCATAAGGATAATTCCCGGACTCTTGCTAAATTAGAACTTCAAGTCGGCCAAATAGCTAAGTATTTAAGTGAGAGAGAAGAAGGTAAGTTTCCTAGTCAATCTCAACCCAATCCTGGGGGTCCATCAAATATCAGTAGTTGGTGAGGAATCATCAAACCATGTGAACTCGATAAAAACCCTTAGGAGCGGTAAAACGGTAGACAATAAGGTAGCCATGCCTAGTGGACATACTTTAGTTCCACCTTCTACGTCCCAAGAGGAACTGTGGGAGTCGAGGAAACTGAAACAATCCTAAGGAGTCCCAAGAAACTCTGTTAGGACTACCTTTGTGCCTAGAGCCCCATATCCGCATTGTTATCCCCAACAAAGAAGGAGTCGACATTCAACGAGATAATGGAAACATTTAAACAAGTGAACATCAATATTCCGTTATTAGAAGCAACTAGGCGGATGCCTGCTTATGCCAAGTTCCTTAAAGATCTTTGTACACGAAAGCGTAAAGCTTAATGTCCAAAAGAAAGCCTTTTAGCTGGTCAAGTAAGTTCCATTCTTCCGAACTAAACACCCCCTAAGTATAAGGACCCCGGATGCCCCATCATTTCTTGTGCGATTGTAATCACATGGTCGATAAAGCTTTACTTGACTTAGGAGCTAGTGTTAACTTACTCCGTATCATGTATACACCCAGCTGGGTCTTGGTAAGTTGAAACCGACTAAAATGACACTACAATTAGCTGATAGGTCTGTAAAAGTCCCTCGTGGTGTCATAGAGGATGTTCTTATTGAGGTTGATAAGTTTATTTATCCAGTGGATTTCGTTGTTCTAGACACCCAACCCGTTTAGGACCCAAGTGCTCAAATCCCGGTAATTCTAGGTCGCCCATTTTTAGCCACAAACTTATTTGTCATCAAGCGTAGGACTGGGCTTATGAACATATCCTTTGGTAATATGACCACTGAACTAAATGTCTTTAATGTTACTAGACAACTTTCTGAGAATGATGATTTAGAAGAAGTGAATATGATTAGCACTTTAGTTCAGGATTTAGTTCAAAGGATAATTGGCATGACACTTTCTTTGGGAGATTCTTTAGATGAATTTGAGGAAACCATTCTCTTAGACCAGGATATGTGATCAATCTTTAGAAGAATCCCTTGAGTATTTTAAAGACTTTACGGAACCGGAATTCAGGGCAATAGTGTTAGGTCTTTCCGAGAATAATGATGACCCTAAGTTTGGGGGTAGAGAACTAGAAGAATCTATTGAGTATTTTAAGGACTCAAGATCCAGGAAATTCAAGCAATAGTTAGAGGTTTGTCGTGAGTAGTGAAAACCCTAAGTTTGGGGGTAGTGATGGTTCTTGTGATCGTCAAATATCCCTAATTAGAGTCCCTAACTTGGGACTAGAGCCATGTGCGTCTGAGATATTACTCGAGTCCATTCGGACTCAAGAACCCGATCCTCGATCATCTTTGTCCAGGGAGGTAACCGGTATTAGAGACCCGTCTTTCGGATGAATCTATTTATCAAGATACACATATGAAGCTCAATTATGCTATCCAGATGAACCTAGTTGTCTTGAAAGAAACCTTAGACGAGGATGTGCTCCTTCTATTCATTTATCCAACCCGGTGCGGTTGTCCGATATTGGTGTTAGCTCTATTTGGTCTTATGGACCCACAACTATTTCGGTTATTGGTGTATGACTTTGGAAAGTGAAGATCCTTTTTGAGGTATTTGATGTCTGGCTGAAGACTTTAAACTTAGCACTCCTTGGGAGGTATCCCTTGCTCATGCAACACGGTAATATTTTTCCTCATTTCTCTCTAATGGTAACAGTTTCTCCTTGTTCATGCTTTTAATTTCATCTTTAGAACATTGAGGACAATGTTAGATTTAAGTTTGGGGGTATGGGAGAAACATTTTAGTTGCATTGTTAAACTCTAGAGCCTAGAAATTTATGCTTATTAAGGATGGCACTAACCAATCTAAGTGGATGGAAGCATTTTGGTTGTAGGAGTTGAGGAACCAATCGATTAGATGGAAACATCTAAAGAGTCTATTCATAAAAGCACGAGCTCGGGTGTTAGAAATAACATGATAGTTTCACCATATCTCGTCGAGTCCTTTTCACTTGTTTTTATTTTGTTTTTAAACTATGTTTCTCTAAGTGATTAGGTGGGGACCACGAATCAAGTTGTTACCAATGCTAGAGTGAAATAGAGTGATTGAGATACCAAAAAAAAAAAAAAAAAAAAAAAAAAAAGAAAAAGTTGAAAAAAGTTGAAAAAAAAAATTGAGACCAGGACCATAGGACAATAGGAATAAATTCAATAAAGTAAACCACTGGAACCCTTGTATATGCCGGTTGTGTTGACCTAGAGTTAGGATTATCGACCACTTGGTTCCCTTGTATATGCCGGTGTGTTGATATTAGTCGAACTAGTATCTCGGTCCATTAGGATAGGTTCATTTTGCGAAGGCCTTGATGAGATATAGGAAACACCGGTCACTTAGTAAACATCGAAACCATCTATGTTTTCTCTATATCCATCTTCTTGATCTATCCATGTGATTAGTTTTGACTCCCAGGGTATTGATGTCCATAGTGCGACTATCTCGAGTAGAGCTCGTGACTTATATATGGATTTTATTATGCTTGAGTGCAAACTCGTGTACAACAATTGGAATTTCGCATCAGGGTAGTTCCTCCTGTAGTCAATAAGTATGCCAACCAAGGAGATTCTTTAGTGCCTTCAAGGTTCTCGTAGATAGCTAGGGTGCTGGGTAAAGGTTTTGTGGGTACACTCTGGTAAACCCTCAGGAGACAATACTCCGCCACTAGGGCCACCTAGGGGTTCAAATGATTTTTATTTTCTAGAATAAATTTGCTCGAGGACTAGCAAATAATAAGTTTGGGGGTATTTGATAGACACATTTTTGTGTCTAATTTGATCTCAATACTATATATTGTTGGCACTCGATTTTGTATTAATTTTGGTGTTTTATGTGTTTGTAGGTATTTTTGGGCAATAAACATTTTTGGAAAATTCGGCTCGAAAAGTTTTCTAAAGCACCGGAGGACACGTGTTATTCGGACTTTCCCTTTCGGATAAGGGGCACCCCAATTGATAAGGGGCAACCATGGCTATTCGCACCCCATGCGGGATAGGGGCACTCCATCTTCCACGTTCAAAATTGATTTGGCGGGGAACAATTTGCGATGAAGTATCAAATTTAGGGTTGGATTTTTGGGGTATCTCGAGAGTGATTCAATCGCTGGAATCGGTTTCAACCAACCTTTTTGGGCTTAACATGCTTGGTATATCTCTTTGGTTCGACCAAATTTGGCTAGATGATCCAATTAGAGATTAAACAAAGTATCTCGGGATTTTGGTTTGAAACAGGGGAAAGATATGGTCGAGATTTAGTTGGATTCTTTGTTAGAGTTGGATTGGGATCGGGTGGTGCGACTAAACGGGGTTGATGAGTCACTTAGAATCGAAGGAAAAGGGCGGATGCCCACAATCAGCCACGAGTATCTCGGGTTTTTATTTTCTTACCCGAGTTCTCTGTTTATTTTTGGAGGTCGGATTGTGTTTTCAGCGTGTTTAAACTCTGTTGAGAACGTGTTGGTGTCGAGTTGGGAGAATTTCAGCTACCAGTTGACGTGTGACAAAGAGAAAGAAGGAAATAATACCGGAAATATGGCTGAATATTGTTCTTGAGTAATGAAGGTGATTCTCGAGTTATGACGGAGATTTTATGGGACTTCTTTGTATTTAAAGGCTGATTGGGGGTCAGAGAGGGACATGGAGAGATTGGGAGAAGAACAGAGTGCTTAGGATCGGAGTTGAGACAATCACCATTCTTTGCGATGAAGAAGAAAAGGAAGAACCTGAGAACATCACACATAAACGATCAGAGAAACCGTTGCCTATACTTTCAAATTCATTATCTTTGTAACAATTTCGTAGCAATTATTTTGGACTCGCAATAGATGCATTAGTGTTTCTAATGTGATGAGATTTGTAACAATTATATCTGTTACAAACGCACTACTTTGTACCTTTTCTCTTTGCAAAACACCTTTTCGAGCAATGAAAAATTCCTTTGAGTGTGTTTTCGCCATGCGGAGCTAGAACCCATCACTGGGACGACGGAGGAAGACGAATTTCATACATGGGTAAAATTATTTAATTCTTTTTAAGACTTTTGCATTAATATTAATTGAAATATGATTTGAATTAATTGGTTGTCATTTAATTTGATGATGTATGCTTAGCTTAATTGTTTTGATACATCATGCTTAGGATTTACAACCAATCTTTTGAGGATCTATCTTGGCAAAAATAAGAGTCCGTGTTTTTATTTGTTGAGCGATAATTGTTAAAAGAATTAATATTTGAACCTTTTGTTATGAGTTTGGCCGAATCCTGAGTCCCAGCACATCTCTTCATCCTGTGACAATATTTGTATATATATTTTCTTTATCTTTACTATTTTCTTTTATTAAAACTTAAAATTAATCTCGTCAAGTCCGAGTGAACGACAACCTTACTACCACTTTCTACAACATCATTGAAAATAACCATCAGTGAACAACCCATGTAAATTTTTACTGAGTGAACATCCACTGATTTTTCAAAAATTGGACAGACGTCCATTCTACAATTGTGAAAATTCACATACAGACATTATTTCACCATGTATAATTGTTTACTTTCAACTGTTGTTCAAAATCAAAACATTGATTTTACAAAAAAAAAAAAAAAAAAAAAAAAAAAAACTTTTTAACGTGAAACTCACGTAAATTTGAATATATATATATATATATATATATTTGCTCCCTCGCGCGAGCATCCGTCTTTGAAACGAGAGTATATTTTCAAAAATTTGTGAAAACTCGCATATCGAAAATAAAAAAAAATCGTGAAAACTCATAGACAAAACTTTTATCATTAGACACAGGTCTATTAAAAAAAAATCTCTCTTATGTTAGGGATCATTGTTTGTTTCTTAAACTAACGAACGAACGAACGTCTGTTCCTAAAACAAAGATTTTTTTTTATTTTATTTTTGGTCCCGGCCCGTAAACGCTAAACCGACCAAAACTGGACGTCTGACCGTCCAAATCAGTAGTGCCTCGTCTCTCCGTACTCATGAGATGACTCTATATCATACTGACAGATTCCTTATCTGGGCATTTGCTCGTACATGACTTCATTGGAGCAAATCGGGATTCTGAAAATCCCTTTGTACGACTAAGTTCGACTACTTATCTTGTCTACTGGAAAATCACCATCCATTGCTTACTGTGGAACATGACTGTCCCTCACTAAGCAGGGGACTTAATGCTGATGGTGGATTTTCGGTAAGGGCTAAAATCGTAAAATCATGATATTGCATGTTTCTGACCCGACTTTAGGAATGTATGTGACAATTCATGTTTTATGATCCACGATCTCTGACTGAGTGAGTGTTCCTCTCAGAGCTATGATGAAAATGTTTCTCGGAAGGCCTCCCCGAGGTGGCGTTCGATGCTTCACACATTTCATCATGCCTCATGTAGAATCTTAACGATTGGGCGGTTCCTAGACAATGTTTGTTAGGGAGCTTAACGCCTTCAGATGTCACGCTGCACGTTGTTCCACGACTACATAGAGAGACCCACCTCTATATAGAATCTTAATGATTGGGCGGTTTCCTAGACATAATGTTTGTTAGGGAGCTTAACGCCTTCAGGACGTTACGCCGCTCGTTGTTCCCTTACTACGTAGAGAGACCGTGTATAAAATCTCTTAATGATTGGGCGGTTCCCTAGACATAATTATTTGTTAGAGAGCTTCACGCCTTCAGGACGTCACGCCACTCGTTGTTCCCTGACTATACACCCCTCAGAACGAATATGATGCTTCAATTATCTCATATCTCGATTCTGAAAATAGATTAATTCTATCGTGACATTCATCCAATGAATTCCTAGAAAATAATATATTATATCTCATTACTTTGTTCCCTAAATCCCCTGGCTGGATTCATGGATTAGTAATAGATACTCAATTCTTTTTATTACTCCTCTTTCATGGATCATTCCCGACTGAATTTCATGAATTAGTAATAAATATTCACTGTCCGGGCGTCTGGACTATCACCGAGTAAGCCCCGAGAAAATAGTGCAAGTGTAATTGATAATAGTGCACGAACGAGCATCCAAACGCACGAACGAACGTTCGAAAACATGGACAAACGAGTAACTTATGAAGAAAATAATATTAAATAAAATAAACAAGAGGCGTGGGACCGGGCCCACCGGCCATCCGGTCTTGCCGTCGTGGCCGGTCCCCCTCTCCCATTATTTTATTTATTTTAATTTGTTTCCCTCATCTCATGGAAACTCCTTCATTTGAGCAAACTCCCTCGTTTGAGCGAAACTCTTAGTTTTCCATACTTTCATCGTACAAAAATAGGGAAAGGTGTCACGGGACCGGGCCACCTAGCCGGCCGGCCATGCCTTAGCCGTGGCTGGTCCCACACCTCACAATCTCTTATTTTATCATATTATTATTTTCATCATCTCATGGAACTCCATCGTTTGAGCGAAAACCCTAGTTTTTCAATATTTTCTCAAATATTGCTCAAACCATGAAAAAGCCAAAAAGTCAAACGATCACACGACCAACTAGGACACTCACGTCAAGTATTAAAATATTATTATTTTAATATATTCAAATATTGGTCGCACGAGCAAAGTTCTACTTGCTCACTCGAGCAAAATTGAGAGTTTCAGTCAAGATCAAACTCTTCTGAAAATCCAAAGTATTGCTCAAAGGTGCACCAGAAAATACCAAAACTCTCAGGATTGAGACACGGACACTGTGGTGACACGAGCATGCTACCTTGACCGACCAAGGCCGGCCCTAAGGCTTGCAGTGAGCCGGTCCCACACATCTTTATAATTTTGACCTAATTTGATATCAATTGCTCATATTGGGTCAAAACTCTCTCAATCGACTAGGACTCTCTCAATCGACCGTCAGCTGGTCCCACAACCACCAAGGGCCAGTCCCATGAGCCCTTGGTCGGTCCCTCATCTCTCCACAACTAGGTTTTACTACCTAACGCTCACACGAGCATTATTTTAATAAATGATTAAACCAGCGTTTGATCGTTCTTTCCTGCTTAGGACAACAAAGGACTTTGGTGCATGCTCACTCGATCACTCGGGAGCTACATGGTCGACCATCATCCCATGTTGATAAGTGCATATTTCACATATATTTAATGTCAATTCCATGCTAGTATTTGTTGGTTTTCTTGCAAATTATTGTATATTACGCTTGTTTTCTTTTATTTGTGTTTTGCTAGGTGAATCATCCAAAAGAAGTGAATTGGCACTTAATTGTGCAAAGAAAAGAAGTTAGCCGCAAGCGGAGAAGGGCCAAAGACCAAGTAGAGCTCGTTCGAACCTAGGAGTTCTTCTATCATCTTGAAGAGGACGAAAATGCGAAGCTAACCTAGGAAGAATGGGGTCAATCGATATCATACTAAGAAGTTATGCGCGAAACAAGGATGATACGAGAAAATTGCACCCGGTCTTGCAAGACCGCGAGTTAAATGTGATTTCTAAAGGCTTGAAACTATTTTACTCGGGGCTGCCGCCATCATCTTCTTCACCAAGCATCACGACCAAGTTCGGCGAATGTAACTACCATTGGTAGTTGACGGAGATAATGGGAGGAGGTGCAGTGGGTCATTTAAGTCAGACGTATTTGGAAGGAAGAGTTCATTCTTGTTGATTATCGATGGCGAGAGTGAGTTCGAGGCGGTAACCTAATGATGTGCGATCTTGGCAAAGAAGAAGGAGTCGTGGTCGGTGAATCGAGTAGTGATCAACGGAAGGAGGAATTAATGCATGTGGTGTTGCATGGAAATCGATGGAGTTCAGTTCTGGCTGCGAGAGTTTATTAGGCCTGTGGTGATTGGTTAATGGTGATGCAGAAAGTGGAGTCTCGGATGATTGATGGCAGTTACGTGCAGAGAGTTTGCTGGGAGATGGAATATGTTTGGAAACTCAAGGAAGGAATGGAGCTCGGCGAGGTTCAAAGAAGGAAGCTGTTATCGTTAGCAATACAGGGAATGGAGTAGGTTAGCAGCGAAGGAGAAACATTGGTGGTGTTTTGGTTGTAGCAGTACGCAGATTAATGCTGGCAGAGAATACGAGATTGGTGCTCGAGCTGTAGTTGCTGTGATGTTGATGCAAAGTCTGTTGGAGTTTCAGGAAAATAGGGAGTTTGCAGTGACGATGGATATAATGGTTGATGGCTGGGTTCAGTTACGGAGGTTAACAGGGAATGATCAATGGTGATCGAGATGCCAGAGATGAGATAATATGTTGTTGGCATTATCATCATGGTGAATGAAGACTGCTCGCCGAGATAGAGGTGATTGATGGAAGGAGTTTACGAACAAGGAATGATAATGATTTGTGATGTTCGATGGACAGAGAAGTGTTGGTTGTCGATGTTGAATTGGTAATGAGAAGCTGATGGAGATAAAGGAGATTAGGCTGTCAGTTTCGGCAAACGGACAAGCCATTGATACTAATGGGCTGGACTATTCAGTATTGGGCGCGAACCACTTGGCTGTTAAGCCATTCCATTCCGTGACCCTCTTTGAGCAGATTTTGGTCGTGAATTGCTTTTGGGAAATTCGGCCAAATTTGGCAACCTACTTCGCACGGATTCGGCGCACGGGCACTTCTACAACTATAAAAGAGAACTTCTTAACCTAAGTTGAGAGGATGATAATATAATATATCTCTACATCTCATAATACACTTTTGTTCTTCATAAAATATTTTAGGGTTTACCCCTTCAGGGGGAAACCGAGAAACGGTGTAAACATGAGAGGCTAAACTTTTGTTGATTGAGGATGAATTCAATGTTCTAGCGTGAAGCTCTATTATTATACAAGTTTGTTCGGAGTTTTAATCACATCATCGTTTGTTTTCACTACATCTAATTTTATGAGTGATTCTTAGATTGATTAGGGATGCATACTAGATTAGTCTATTAATTGTTCTATTGCTAGTATTGGGTTAGGAGATAAGTAATCGTCGAATAATTCATACACAAGTAGAAATCGCGAGACCTTGCAGAGGATTACGTGGAGCAATTGCGGGTGAATACAACACCAGCAAGTGGACCTTGAGCTAAGAGTTTAACCTCTTGGGATCAACCTAATTCACAAAGCCTAAGCGTTCGATCGGATTACACCTTGAGTGAGCTACTACTTGGTGGTTCGGTTGAATAGAATATGATATTGGAGAGCTTCCGTATCCGTGGTAAAAGGAGTTTTGAGGATAGCACTGAGCTAGTTGCTTTCCTACGGTTGGTGATGAATGGTTCTAACGAAGATAGATAAGTATACTAATCCAGTTATCGCTTGGTAACAATGAAGGATTCCTTGATCATATCTTTCTTTTATTTGTTATTCTTTTTATTTCACTTTAAAACAATCCCCCTTTGTGTTTTTCATTATTTTTTTGAACTAAATAACATATCAATTACATGACTCTCGTGGGAACGATCCTTACTACCGCTATATTACTAGTTAATTAGTGGGAAATATATTGATTAATTTGTTGTGGTTACGACACGCATCAAATTTTGGCGCCACGGGAGCGGTTGTCAATTGATTTGTTATTTGTTTAGCTTGTTTTTGTTTTTTAATTTTTTCTTGTGTTCTTGTGAGTCGTCATGTTTCCTTATGGACATAACATGTACTGAGCACAAGATCAATCAACATATAATAGTGGTAATCAATATGGATTTCAATCTCATTCATATAACAACTACCAACCATACCCTCTGAGAACCTTATGGATACTCTCATACATATCAACAACCTTATGACGGGTATGTAAGTGAGCAATCAAAGGGATGGGAGGATAGTTATGCTTCGATCAGTTGTTTTCTAGTAATGTGCGGATGATGAGAGAGTTTGGAAAGACCTACTCCTCTTTATCATGTTCTTTCGTCATTTATGTCAAAAGAAGAGATACGGTATGAACTTTCCATCGTGAATAACGGCGGAAAACGTGTTAATATCAAAAAACTTTCAAAGCAATATGATCAGTTAGAAGAAGCTGGAGCATCAGAAAAGACCCTCGAAGAAATCAACAAGGTAATACTGAACAGAACTTCAACGTCGTTGGGATATTGAAGATTATGAGGTTGATGAAGACTCGGATGAAGGCAGAACAACCTTTGGAAAATCCTTGCAATAATGGTAATGTTATTTCAACTCAGGATCATAATAACGATCACTCGCCTATTCAAAAGGAGGAGAATGAATATGACATAACCGTTGTTATAAATGGTGTAACGTACTCAAACAATGATTTTAAGATTTGCACCAATGAACTAGAATTTCTAGGAGATGATTTCGATTACGATGACGAGTTTGTTGAAGAGATAGTGATTGAGAATGAAACCAATTTTATTGAAGTTGTGGAAGACCCAATTGAGCTAGCCAAGGATTATATTGATGCTGAGATTACGGTTGAAGCAGATGAAGAATGGCTAAATAGTTTGATAGAGGACCACGATACAAATGAGGTAAATAATTCATTGCAATTCTTTAAGAATGATGAGGATCCTGTAATACGAGAGATTGTGGAAGGTTTGTCTAATCCTTTGCATATTTCTGAATCTTTTGATCCACATCACTTGGGATTGAGTATTTGTGCTTCTAAAATTCTTAAGGATTATTTTACTTCTAATTATCTACCACTTGATGTGTTTGATTCTAGTATTGTGCAGGTTCATCGAGAGGAACCTATAGAAGTTCCCTTATTTTATGTTCTCTATCCACTTTCGAGTGTAGAAAGAACTAAGTGTGGGAAACTTTCAAGCTATAACAATTTCATTATTCATATGTTATGCTAATAATTGTGTGAAGTTGTTATTAGAATTGCAGATTGTTTTCTGGGCAGACTACCAGATTTTCAGATTGTTGGTATATGGACGATAACAAGAAAGTCGGGCTGACGACTTTAAACCAAGCGCTTAATGGGAGGCAACCCATCGGTTTTGTATCTCTATCTTTTGTATTTTATTTTTCTTAGCTTTTCATATCATATTTGCATCCCCATGTTCAAGTTCATTGAGTCCGTAATCTATTTTAGAAGAAAAATTCAGACTGCGCGTAGTTCAGTCCAGAGACCATAACTGTCAGACCGTTTATCGAAACACTGTGCTCTTTTGACACTGTGTAGAAAACACGTAGATGAACAACTTTTGTGAAATGGAGTTTTCCAAATTCCTTACCAATTTGCACAGTTTTTGCGTTTTATCTGCTGTTACGTCAGAATTCAGAACTTGCGGTTTTACACATTGAGGACAATGTGAAGTTTAAGTGTGGGGGAGCATTTATATGTTTGTATAGTTTGTTTTAGTTTGTTTTATGCCTTTTAAAAAAAATTCAGAAAAATAGAAAAAAAAACAAGAAAAATTGTGCTTTTTGAGCTCCGAAATCTAGAAACTTGTGCCTTTAGGATGACACCATTAGTGGATGGAACCATTTTGAATGCAGGAGTTGAGGAACCAATTAACTAAAAGGGACGAACACATAGCTCAGAAATCACAAATAACATGATAGTTGTTACCATATCTCGGAATATCACCATATCACATTCTATTTTTATTTTTTTCCATATTTATCTATTGTTCTATAAGTGCTTTGGTGGGTCACTAAACATCGACGTGTTATTACTGCTAAGATGAAATAGAGTGATTGAGTTGCTAAAAAAAAAAAAAAAAAAAAAAAAAAAAAAAAAAAAGAGAGACCGACCAATTAGACCAAACGGAATAAGAAAGACACTTGGGAATAGCAGTATGTGTGAAACGTAGTCCCTGTCTCCGTCGCCTAAACAAGCGTGGAAATGCAGGATCCAAGGCAACTATCATATACGTGTTGACAAGGAAGCATGCGCTTGGATCCAAAAGATCTAATCATGCCGTCTAAAAAAAAAAAAAAAAAAGAGAAATTGGATCCAGTTTGATCCAATCATATATATAAAAAAAAAAAAAAAAAAAAAGAAGAAAAGAGAAAAAAAGAAAGAAATTATTATTGTGTTGAATAAAGTCACTTTTGGTTCCCTTGTATATGCCAATTGATTTGATGTAGCATTCGGCACCAAGTAGCTCAATCCAATAGGATTAGGTTCATCTTAGCGGTGACCTTGAGCAGGATATGGGAAACATCGATCACTTGTGAATATTCGCCAACATCTACATCTATATCCATCTTCTTGATCTTTTCATTGTGATTGTGGTTTGTTAGTTTTAAGTATTGTGGCTTGTTCGACTATCTAATTAGAGCTTTATTTATTTGAATGTGAACTGAATTTGCGCAAGGTACCTCCTCCTGTAGTCATTTTGGATTCATTCATGAATTTGTCACAAATAGACGGAGTTGGAAATATAGGTTTTGTAGGTAGACCTCTTGTAAACCTTCACGAGACTATAACTCGTCCACTAGGGACACCTAGGGTTTAAAGGCACATTATTCATGCTAAGAGTAACCGTATCCTCGACGACATGGAGTTGTTGTATTTTAGATAGTTTGCTCGAGGACGAGCAAAAGACAAGTGTGGGGGAATTTGATAAGTGCATATTTCACATATATTTAATGTCAATTCCATGCTAGTATTTGTTGGTTTTCTTGCAAATTATTGTATATTACGCTTGTTTTCTTTTATTTGTGTTTTGCTAGGTGAATCATCCAAAAGAAGTGAATTGGCACTTAATTGTGCAAAGAAAGAAGTTAGCCGCAAGCGGAGAAGGGCCAAAGACCAAGTAGAGCTCGTTCGAACCTAGGAGTTCTTGCTATCATCTTGAAGAGACGAAAATGCGAAGCTAACGCCTAGGAAGAATGGGGTCAATCGATATCATACTAAGAAGTTATGCGCGAAACAAGGATGATGCGAGAAAATTGCCTTTGTCGGTCTTGCAAGGGCGACGAGTTAAATGTGATTTCTAAAGGCACCCGACTATTTTACTCGGGGCTGCGCCATCATCTTCTTCACCAAGCATCACGACCAAGTTCGGGGAATGAATGTAACTACCATTGGTAGTTGACGGAGATAATGGAGCTGGAGGTCAGTGTTTGCAGAGGCGTACGTAGGTTTGGAAGGAAGAGTCATTCTTTGTTGATTATCGATGGGAGAGTGAGTTCGAGGCGGTAACCTAATGATGTGCGATCTGGCAAAGAAGAAGGAGGCGTAGTCGGTGAATCGAGTAGACTGGTGATCAACGGAAGGAGGAATTAATGCATGTGGTGTTGCATGGAAATCGATGGAGTTCGGTTAATTTTGCGAGAGTTTATTAGGCTTTGTGGTGATTGGTTAATGGTGATGCAGAAAGTGGAGTCTCGGATGATTGATGGCAGTTACGTGCAGAGAGTTTGCTGGGAGATGGAATATGTTTGGAAACTCAAGGAAGGAATGGAGCTCGGCAGTTCAAAGAAGGAAGCTGTTATCGTTAGCAATACAGGGAATGGAGTAGGTTAGCAGCGAAGGAGAAACATTGGTGGTCTGTGGTTGTAGCAGTACGCAGATTAATGCTGGCAGAGAATACGAGATTGGTGCTCGAGCTGTAGTTGCTGTGATGTTGATGCAAAGTCTGTTGGAGTTTCAGGAAAATAGGGAGTTTGCAGTGACGATGGATATAATGGTTGATGGCTGGGTTCAGTTACGGAGGTTAACAGGGAATGATCAATGGTGATCGAGATGCCAGAGATGAGATAATATGTTGTTGGCATTATCATCATGGTGAATGAAGACTGCTCGAAGCGAGATAGAGGTGATTGATGGAAGGAGTTTACGAACAAGGAATGATAATGATTTGTGATGTTCGATGGACAGAGAAGTGTTGGTTGTCGATGTTGAATTGGTAATGAGAAGCTGATGGAGATAAAGGAGATTAGGCTGTCAGTTTCGGCAAACGGACAAGCCATTGATACTAATGGGCTGGACTATTCAGTATTGGGCGCTAACCACTTGGCTGTTAAGCCATTCCATTCCGTGACCCTCTTTGAGCAGATTTTGGTCGTGAATTGCTTTTGGGAAATTCGGCCAAATTTGGCAACCTACTTCGCACGGATTCGGCGCACGGGCACTTCTACAACTATAAAGAGAACTTCTTAACCTAAGTTGAGAGGATGATAATATAATATATCTCTACATCTCATAATACACTTTTGTTCTTCATAAAATATTTTAGGGTTTACCCTTTGGGGAAACAGAAGCAGTGTAAACATGAGAGGCTAAACTTTTGTTGATTGAGGATGAATTCAATGTTCTAGCGTGAAGCTCTATTATTATACAAGTTTGTTCGGAGTTTTAATCACATCATCGTTTGTTTTCACTACATCTAATTTTATGAGTGATTCTTAGATTGATTAGGGATGCATACTAGATTAGTCTATTAATTGTTCTATTGCTAGTATTGGGTTAGGAGATAAGTAATCGTCGAATAATTCATACACAAGTAGAAATCGCGAGACCTTGGAGGGATTCTGTGGAGCAATTGCGGGTGAATACAACACCAGCAAGTGGACCTTGAGCTAAGAGTTTAACTCTTGGGATCAACCTAATTCACAAAGCCTAAGCGTTCGATCGGATTACACCTTGAGTGAGCTACTACTTGGTGGTTCGGTTGAATAGAATCGATATTGGAGAGCTTCCGTATCCGTGGTAAAAGGAGTTTTGAGGATAGCACTGAGCTAGTTGCTTTCTACGGTTGGTGATGAATGGTTCTAACGAAGATAGATAAGTATACTAATCCATTTATCGCTTGGTAACGGCGAAGGATTCCTTGATCATATCTTTCTTTTATTTGTTATTCTTTTTATTTCACTTTAAAACAATCCCCTTTGTGTTTTTCATTATTTTCTTTGAACTAAATAACATATCAATTACACAAACGTAGGAACGATCCTTACTACCGCTATATTACTAGTTAATTAGTGGAAATATATTGATTAATTTGTTGTGGTTACGACACGCATCAAATTTTGGTGCATGCTCACTCGATCACTCAGGAGCTACATGGTCGACCATCATCCCATGTAGCCGGTCACTCCTTCACATAGTGACTTATTTTCAATAAATCATCAATTGATCAACAATTGATCAAAATTAGGGTTTGAACAAATGCTCTAAAAATCATAATTCTGAGCTGGTTCAAACACTAATAATTTTATGTTGATCCAGCAATCAACATCTAGGTTAAAGTATAATATTCGGTCAGGCTACCAATATTTTATTGGTCACGTTACCAATAATTCATCGAATGAGCAATACTTGCTCAGTTGCTCGAATATTGATCCAACTATCAATATTCAGTAATTTATCGAATATTTCTTTCGATTTGCTCGAATATTGATTCAACTATTAATATTGATAATTTATCGAATGAGCAATACTTGCTCAGTTGTTCGAATATTGATCCAACTATCAATATTCAGTAATTTATCGAATGAGCAATACTTGCTCAAATGCTCGAATATTGATCCAACTATCAATATTCAGTAATTTACTGATGCTCGAACATTGATTCAACTATCAATATTCAACGATTCATCGAACAATATTTGCTCAGACGAGCAATATCAACATCATTCATTCGAGAACTATACATCCCAGCAGACATGTTCAATTCATGAATCCTAGAGCATTCAGCAATCATGCTCGACTGAACAATACTTAGACCCATCGTCTAATCAAGTCAACAACCGACTAATCAAATACACGTCTGCTTTGCAGACTCCACATTCGTGAGACATCAATCACGTCACATGGGGGATATTAATTAGGGTTTTGGTATGGCGGCCTACAGCACGTGTGTTCATCCACGATGAGAAATGTGAGTAAGTCGTGCAAGCAGTTGAGGGAGTTAGCAAAGTAGTATGTGGACAATCAACCAAGTCTCTGCACAACCTGGAATTGGTTAACACACGATTCCCACTTTCCCACTCTTTCACTCTAGCAACTGTCACACTTACTGGAGATCAATGTGTCTACTATTCTGGAAATATAAATAAGTCTTTGAATCCACGATTAAAGGACATCCAATTTTTCGAGCAATCACTCTCAAGAATTCCATCAATCGACCAGAACTTATTCGAACTCAACAGTTCACATAAAACTTGCAGAAACCTTAAATGCATTCACAATCCATGATCATCATTGATCTCATACACTTTTCAGCTTCCCTCATACAGATCAACCCTCTTCCCTCTTTGTGACCGAATTGACTCTGGAACGGCCATTGTCTTGGTTTAGGCCGGTGATGTGACTCAATAATGTTGTAGTAAAAAGGTTCGTTGAGACTTGTGAAAGCAAAAGATTTTAGACTTATAAAACTTAAAAATAATGAAAACTTAACACAAAATTGATTCAAGATATGAGAAAATAACCAAGACACTGATTCCACTATTACGCATGAATGAATTACGGTAAATAACCCAAAACTCTAATTTTTTTTTTAATCCCTTGTTTCTTAATTCACAAATAATCAAACAAATCCTCAAAAATTAATTGTATCCCTAAGCATAGATTATCTTAATACAAAGCATAACCTATCTAATTGAATCACAACTAATGAAAAGAATTTTGCGAACAATTTAAAACTCTGCAAAAGCATTGATCAAGTGAATTATAAATTATAAATTAGAGCAAATAAGATAGTTACCAATTATTCATGCGTAAATAGCTTCCTCATTGCCTTGGTTGTGGGAGAATTAGCCTCTCATCATGTTGGAAACACGCTCAAAATTCATTATTATTGCTCAAAGGGTGTTTACAAAGATGAAAAGGAGAAGAAATTATAAAACAGGGTTTGTATGATTTTATTTGTTACAAACAGATCTGTTACAGAACAGTGTCGTTGTCACTGTTGATTTAAGTCTGCTCCTAAACTACGACCCTCAGTTAAGTGTCGTTTATAGCTGTAGAAGAACGACGGTCCCTTGTGCGTTGATGTTCTTCGTGTTCTTCACACCAAAGAAGCAATGGCGATTCGCTTTCGATTTCTTGGCTTTCTGGTGCTCTGCAACTCTCCCAATCTCTCCGTATCCCCTCTATGATACCCCAAGATGCTATTTATACACAACAGGTACCATAATATCACGCAATAACGTCAAATATTCTCCGTTACTCCGGTAATATTTTCTTTCTCTTTTTTGTAGCAGCACGGGAAAAACTAATTGTTTCTTCACCTGTCATGCGTCTGCACACTCCAAACACGTTCTTACACGCCTCAGATGTCGTCAAAAACTCTCAAGACACACAGAATCTCCAAAAATACTCGGATAATCTCTTCCTTGCTCTGTTTTGTAAACTCCACGTACAAAGTCCTCTTCTTTCGAGTCTGAAATAGATACCGGCCCTGTTTTGCCTTAACAGGCCATTCCCAGTCCAAAGCCAAGCAATAAGTTCGTCTAAAACTCAATAGAACCCGATCCAGGAATTCATGCACAACAAAAATATTTTCCCGCCAAAAGTTCACATTTGAATGGGGAAGATGGTGTCCCCCTAACCAGCTGCGGGGTGCGACTAGCAGGTGCTAACTGAAATGCCCCTTATAAATTAAGGTGCCCCTTATCCAAAAGCGAGAGTCCGAATAACACGTGTCTTCCGAAGGTGCTCCGAGCAACTTTTCGAGCCGAATTTTCCAACAATATTTATTTCCAAAAAATTACCTACAAACACACAAAACACCATAATAAGGACAAAAACGACTACTAACAATACGAAACATTGAGGACAAATTAGACACATAAATGCGTCAATCAAATACCCCCAAACTTATTATTTGCTAGTCCTCGAGCAAATTTATTCTAGAAAATAAAAATCATTTGAACCCCTAGGTGGCCCTAGTGGCGGAGTGTTGTCTCAGGAGGGTTTACCGCAGGTGTACCCACAAAATCTTTACTCCAGACCCTAGCTATCTACGCAGAATCTTGGAAGGAACTAAAGAATCTTCTTGGTTGGCATACTTATTGATTACAAGAGGAATTACCCCGATGCGAAATTCCAATTGCTGTACACGAGTTTGCACTCAAGCATACTAAAATTCATATAAAGTGTGAGCTCTACTCGGATAGTTTACGGACATCATAAACCGGAGTCAACCAATCACATGGATAGATTAAGAAGATGGATGTAGAGAAAAACGTGGATGATGTTGACTAAGGTGAACCTATCATAATGGTAAAGAGATACTGGTCTGGACTAATATCAACACACTGGCATATACAAGGGGACCAGTGATCGATGATCCTAACTCTAGGTAAACTCACCTGGCATATACAAGGGGACCAGTGATCGACTTTATTGTATTTATTCCGGTTGGTCTAGTGGTCTGGTCTCATTTTTTTTTTTTTTTTTTTTTTTTTGTTTAATCTCAGTCACTCTATTTCACCCTAGCAATGGTAAAAAGAAAAAGAAAAGAAAAAGAAAAAGAAGTGATCAGGATTCTTTCGATGTTTCCATCACGAGGATATGGCGAAACTATCATGTTTTCTTTTCTAACACCTGAGCTCTGTGCTTTTATGAATAGACTCTTCTAGACGTTTCCACCTAATCAGATTGGTTCCTCAACTCCTACAACCAAAATGCTTCCATCCACTTAGATTGGTTAGTGCCGGCCTTAATAAACTTAAATTTCTAGGCTCTGGAGTTTATTTATTGCAACTAAAAACTAACAAGAAGTTTCTTCCCCACCCCCAAACTTAAATCTAACATTGTCCTCAATGTTTCTAATGAAAGAGCAATACCAAAAAGTAAAGTAACATGAGGAATCGGTAAAGAGAGAAGTCGGAAAGATAGTACCTGGGTGAAGAGAGAAATCAAAAACTAATATACAACATACAATCGCCTCGATGGTCAATCAAGGGTAAACAGGGTCCTCCAGAGGGACCTCCTCAACATCACCTGTAGGGAAGGGCTCTAAAAAGGGTTTTAATTTCTGACCGTTAACCTTCGAAGAGCTGCTACCGTCCGGTGTCTCGATCTCAACAGCTCCATGAGGAAAGACAGTGCGAACAATAAAAGGACCCGTCCACCGAGAACGTAACTTCCCAGGGAAAAGATGCAAGCGGGTATCATACAGAAGAATTTTTGACTGGAGAAAATGACTTCCGTAAAATATTTCTATCATGCACAAGTTTCATTTTGTTCTTATACTCCTTCGCACTATCGTAAGCATCATACGAATCTCGTCCAACTCATTGAGTGGAGTTTCCTATGGGCTCTTGCCTTGTTAAGTGAAAAATTTAGCTGCTTAACAGCCCAATAAGCTCTATGTTCTAACTCAACAGGTAAATGACATGCCTTGCCATACACAAGCCGATAAGGCGACATTCCAATAGGGGTTTTAAACGCGTACAGTAAGCCCAAAAGGCATCGGTGAGCCTAGACGACCGGTCTTTCCGATTAGGATTAAGCAATTTTCTCTAATATACGTTTTATCTCCCTATTAGAAACCTCTACCCGACCACTAGTCATGGATGATACGGGGTAGCTACCTTATGTGTAATACCATATTTCTTCATCGAAGCCTAAAAGGTCCATTACAAAAGTGCGACCCTCCATCACTAATTATAGCTCGCGGTGTACCAAAACGTGTAAGTATATTGTTTTTCAAGAACTCAATCACAACCCTATGGTCATTGGTTTTACACGCAACCGCCTCAATCCACTTAGAGACATAGTCTACAGCGACAAGGATGTATAGGTTACCAAAGGAATTAGGAAACGGACCCATAAAGTCAATACCCCACACATCAAAGACCTCAACGATTAAAATAGGGTTCAAGAGCATCATGTTCCTACGGGAAATGGTTCCTAATTTCTGGCAACGTTCACAAGTAACACAAATCGTGGGAGTCTTTAAACAACGAAGGACGATAGAATCCACACCTGCAATATCTTAGCAAATAGTCTTCTTAGCACTAAAGTGACCCCCACAAGCATGATCATGACAAAACGAAATAATCGGACTGGTCACTCTTAGGTATACATCTCCTAATAATCGGTCTGGACAATACTTAAATAAATAAGGATCATCCCAAAAGAAGTGCTTAACCTCGGCTAAAAACCTAGAAACGATCTTGTTTACCCCGATGTTGGGGCATTCGACCCGTAACAAGATAATTCACTATATTTGCATACCAAGGTGATTGGGAAACAGAGAACAGGTTGTTCATCGGGAAAGCTATCCCTTATATGAAGGGAATCATTAGGCGAACTAACAACAGACCCTAGACAAGTGGTCTGCCACTACATTTTCTGCACCCTTTTTGTCTCTAATGTCTGGACAAAATTCTTGTAATAAAAGGATCCATCTAATAAATCTAGGTTTGGTATCCTTCTTAGACAAAAGGTATTTCAAAGCAGCATGATCGGTATAGATTACGATCTTAGAACCTAAAAGATAAGGTCTAAACTTGTCTAAGGCAAACACAATGGCCAACAGTTCCTTCTCTGTAGTGGTATAGTTCAACTGGGCATCATTCAGAGTTTTGCTAGCATAGTAAATCACATGAAGTAATTTGTTTTATCGCTGACCTAGTACAACACCAATAGCATAATCTGAAGCATCGCACATGATCTCAAAGGGTAGGTTCCAGTTAGGTGCCTGGACTATGGGGGTGGTAGTGAGTAAAGTCTTAAGCTTCTCAAAAGCCTCTAAACAAGCATCATCAAAGACAAACTTAACATCTTTTGCAAGCAAATTGCAAAGAGGTCTATAAATCAAGCTAAAATCCTTAATGAATCGACGATAAAAACCTGCATGTCCTAAGAATGACCTAATATCTTTTACGGTTTTTGGGACCTGTAAAGTCTTGATAAGGTCAACTTTGGCTTTATCTACCTCTATACCCTTAGAAGATACGATATGCCCTAAGACAATTCCTGATTGAACCATGAAATGACATTTCTCCCAATTAAGCACTAGATTCTTTTCCTTACATCTGGTTAACACTAATGAAAAATGATGCAAGCACTCATCGAAAGACGAACCAAACACTGAAAAATCATCCATAAAGACCTCCAAGAACCGTTCTACCATATCTGAAAATATGCTCATCATGCAACGCGAAAAAGTCGCGCAGGGCGTTACATAGCCCGAAAGGCATGCGTCTATACGCAAAGGTACCAAAGGGACGGGTAAAAGTGGTTTTCTCCTGGTCTTACGGGGCAATGACGATCTGATTATAGCCGGAGTAGCCATCTAAAAGCGATAATGACTATGTCCACTAATCTCTCTAGCATCCGGTCGATGAAGGGAAGGGGAAAGTGGTCCTTCCTAGTGACCTTGTTCAATTTCCTATAGTCAATGCAAACACGCCAACCCGTGGTCACTCGGGTTGGGATTAACTCATTATTATCATTCTGGACTATAGTAATACCGGATTTCTTGGGAACAACCTGAACGGGGGTGACCCATGTACTTTATGCGAAATGGGGTAGATAATGCGCATCTAACGACTTAAGGATCTCGGTTCGAACTACTTCTTTCATATTGGGGTTTAGTCTTCGTTGCATCTCCCTAGTAGGTTTGGTATCTTCCTCTAAATAGATCTGATGCATACAAACAGTAGGACTTATACCCTTAATGTCTGCTATGGTCCACCCTAAAGCTTCCTTGTTGTTTTGAAGGACGGTTACTAGCCTACTTTCCTGATCACTATCCAAGTCGGAAGCAACAATCACAGGTAAAGTTTCAGATGGGCCTAAAAACACATACTTGGGGTATCGGCAATAGTTTTAGGTCCAACTTAGGAGGCTCTTCTAACGAAGGAACTAGGGTAGACTTAGAACCGATAGTGGTTCGAACTTAGGTTTCCATCCATTACTAGTGTCTAACAAAGGGGTTGAATCTAACAAGGCATTCACCTCATTAATCACATCATCATCATCAAAATCAATCCCAAAGTGAGCTAGGCATTTCTCTAATGGATCTTCTAACAAAGTGTTTGGTAATGACTCCTCGACTAATGTTCCTATCATGTTCACCTCTTCTATGCTCGAGTCATCTAGTTCAGAGGGTAGCTTACTAATATGAAATACATTCAGTTCAATAGTCATATTACCAAAAGACAAATTCATTATACAGTTCGGCAGGTTAATGATCGCATTGGATGTAGCTAAAAACGGGCGACCTAAAATTACCGATATACGGTTCTTCAGGTCGGGGACGGAGTTGGGTATCTAGGATAACAAAATCCACAGGATAAATAAAATTGTCGACCTCTATGAGAACATCCTCGATCACACCAGGAATTTTAACGGACCTATCGCCTAATCGAAGAGTCATCTGGGTAGGTTTCATCTCACCAAGTCCTAGCTTAAGGTACACATGGTATGGGAGTAAGTTCACACTGGCTCCTAAGTCAAGCACAGCTTTCTCAACACGGTATTTACCTATTGTGCAAGAAATAGTAGGGGACCCTGGGTCCTCATACTTAGGAGTAGTGGTATTCTGAATAATAGAACTCACATGACTAGCTAGGAAGGATTTCTTTTGAACACTAAGCTTACGCTTTCGTGTACACAAATCCTTAAGAAACTTGGCATAAGCGGGAATCTGCTTAATCGCATCCAACAATGGGAGGTTGATAGTAACCTGCTTAAAAACCTCCAATATATCATTAAAGTTGGACTCACTCTTAGTTGGAACTAGCAGCTGTGGGAACGGGGCTCTAGGAACAAAGCTCGGTTCAATATGACCCTCATCGGTCTTATTAGAGACTCTGTCAGTCTCCTCATCATTTTCCGGCTCAGCAGGGTGAACTACAACATGTTCACTATCAGGGATGGTTACCTTGTTGTCTACCACTCTACCACTCCTAAGGGTTTTAATAGCATTCACATGATGGGATGGTCCTTCGCCTACTTGATGAACTCCTCTAGGATTGGGCTGAGTTTGACTAGGAAACTTACCTTTTTCCCTCAAAGACTCATTTATCGACTAACTTTGGGTTTTGAACTCGGAAATAGCTTTGAGAGTTAGCATAACCTATACTCTTACTTTCTTCTATCCCTTGCGCAACCATTTGGTTGATCTTTTCAGAGCTTTTAATAAATGAGGCGAGAGTATCCTCTAAACTTGTGATCTTTTTATCCGAAGGGTTCTGAAATTGGGGTTGACCAGAAGGGTTCTTAGCATAACCAAAACCTGGGGGAGGCTGAGAATTACTAGATAGACCTTGATTCTGGCCCTTAGACCAAGAAAAATTAGGATGGTTTCTCCAAACCAGGGTTGTAGGTCTCTCGAGTATGGGTCAAACTTTTGACGATTCTCAAACCTAGCGTTGTTATAGACAGCATGGGCTTGTTCTTCACTAACCTGACCTTCCCAAAATGAGTTATCGGGCTCTATTCCACAACTATATACTTGAGAGGTTCTATTAGGTTCACCAAGGGACCTATTTTTAGACCGACCCATTTCCAAAGCTTCTAACCTTCGGATAAAGCAAAAACTTAGCATCGACTCGAAGCTTGTATCTACCATATTGGTGCTACTTCTATTAACCAAGAGTCTTTTAGGGGTTCAACACAAGACTCCTTTGTTGGGATTTCTCAAAGAATCGGCCGCGGTCGTAAGCGTCAAAAATAATTTCCACTTTCTTACTACTCAAAATATAAATATAGCAAGGGCAAGAAAGGATCGATCCACGAGAGAGGTCTAGGTTGTCAAATTGTTATGGTTTCTATATAAAACACCGAGGATTTTCTGATTGTGTAAATAAAAATAAACAAAAAAGCAAATAAAGTATACGCAAATCAAGGATGTGAAAATATTGGATAAAGGTTTCATCTTCAATTGTAAACAAGTTTATGAATATATGAATAGAATTCGTATTTAATCTAGCTATCATCAAAAGCCATAGAATACCTTATTGCAAGAATACTCAGTAAATTTCTTAAGTTATCAACACACACATTAGAGCTGCGTATGTGAAATCTACCTAAAGAATAACCTA
The DNA here is from genome assembly GCA_023531295.1 of Papaver armeniacum. Taxonomy (NCBI): domain Eukaryota; kingdom Viridiplantae; phylum Streptophyta; class Magnoliopsida; order Ranunculales; family Papaveraceae; genus Papaver; species Papaver armeniacum. The sequence continues at coordinate 281,237 of JAJJWW010016729.1, forward strand.
ACGCCTTGCGCTAATCAAGTTCAATTCCTAGGAGCATTAAGTTTCGAAATAGGCTAATCAATGCAATTGTAATACATTGCGCAAAACAATTCGAACAAAGGTCAATTTCTACATATGACTACGAGGATGTATCACTACAACCTAGAATCATATCATGCTACTCGTATTCAAGGTTATCGCTCGATGAAAACCCTAAAATAGCTATAGATATGGATGTGAGTTCAATCAATTCTAGACTCGACTAAACAAACATTCAATCATATTGCAATACTTCAATCATGCAATTATTATAACCCGTAGAAATCAAACGATAATATTGAGAGAAAACTAATTCATAAAAATCATAACTTGGTTGCAAAATCCAACTACATCTTCAACCAATAATAAAAACTTAGTTACTTGTGTTTTTGGAAATCATCATAGAAAGCAAAGAAGAAAACTATCATGTGAAACCCTAGACAACAAGTAGAAGTCTCCTAATGGAGATATATCTAGGTTTAGAGAAAAAGTTCTATTTATATGCCTCTCCCAAAAGGATACCCAAAAGTAGGTCAAGTCTTCTCCAAACCCGTCTCAAATTCGTCCACCAAGCCCATGTGTGAAAATAAGCCTCTGGAATTTTTCGGTCAAAAACTGGGTCGCCGGATTGATGACATCATCGCCGGAATCCGGTCATCGGCGCCGGAATCCGGTCGCCGGGAAATTATCTCTGGCCGCCTTTGTCATCAGGTACTATCACCAGGCAATTCTACACTTCCAGTAGCTCCGCTTTGCTTCTCTGCAGTCCACACATTCACAAAAACCATTTTAGCCAATTCCTTGTTTCTTGCGAAAACGCGCCTAAAAGCGTGACTCGTAGCCCATATGTCCGGCCATCAATTATCGCATCCGACTCATACCCCCCTCGCGATTCACCTGAAATATTCCGATTCATGCTTCAAGTTCTGAAATCCGGCTCACAGGAACTATGCTCACCGGCGCGCCATTTTCACCCGTTTCGCACGATTTAGCGGCTCCAAGCGGTTAATTTCCCCTCAGTTTTGAACTTCTCTGCATTCCACCAGCATGCCCAAACACAGCTAATGCTCATCTACCTGCAGCTGCCAACCATTTCTACTTTGCGCCACCAGCCACCGCGCAACTTAACCTCATTCCATCACCAAGCTGCAGCTGCGAACAAAAGCACCAACACTGCTCAACTTCATACCCTGAGCCAACAGTACACAGCTCTACACTGTTTATCTTGCCACCTTCAACCTTGTTATCAACTGTGCAACTGATTAGCAGTTCGACAACAACCAATAGCTCAACCTTGTTTCTCGTTCTCTCTTCCCTGGGTCTTCTCGGCCAAACCCAACACAAAATCAACAGTTCATAATCACCCTATAACAGCAGCATCATTGCGCATCTTGGAAACAAAGGGGTTGAATCTAACAAGGCATTCACCTCATTAATCACATCATCATCATCAAAATCAATCCCAAAGTGAGCTAGGCATTTCTCTAATGGATCTTCTAACAAAGTGTTTGGTAATGACTCCTCGACTAATGTTCCTATCATGTTCACCTCTTCTATGCTCGAGTCATCTAGTTCAGAGGGTAGCTTACTAATATGAAATACATTCAGCTCAATAGTCATATTACCAAAAGACAAATTCATTATACCAGTTCGACAGTTAATGATCGCATTGGATGTAGCTAAAAACGGGCGACCTAAAATTACCGGTATCTGGTTCTCTCGGGTCGGGGACAGGTTGGGTATCTAGGATAACAAAATCCATGGGATAAATAAAATTGTCGACCTCTATGAGAACATCCTCGATCACACCCCGAGGAATTTTAACGGACCTATCACTAACCGAAGAGTCATCCGGGTAGGTTTCATCTCACCAAGTCCTAGCTTAAGGTACACATGGTATGGGAGTAAGTTCACACTGGCTCTAAGTCAAGCACTGACTTTCTCAACACGGTATTTACCTATTGTGCAAGAAATAGTAGGGGACCACCGGGTCCTCATACTTAGGAGTAGTGGTATTCGAATAATAGAACTCACATGACTAGCTAGGAAGGATTTCTTTTGAACACTAAGCTTACGCTTTCGTGTACACAAATCCTTAAGAAACTTGGCATAAGCGGGAATCGCTAATCGCATCCAACAATGGGAGGTTGATAGTAACTCGCTTAAAAACCTCCAATATATCATTAAAGTTGGACTCACTCTTAGTTGGAACTAGCAGCTGTGGGAACGGGGCTCTGGAACAAAGCCTGGTTCAATATGACCCTCATCGGTCTTATTAGAGACTCTATCAGTCTCCTCATCATTTTCCGGCTCAGCAGGGTGAACTACAACATGTTCACTATCAGGCATGGTTACCTTGTTGTCTACCACTCTACCACTCCTAAGGGTTTTAATAGCATTCACATGATGGGATGGTCCTTCGCCTACTTGATGAACTCCTCTAGGATTGGGCTGAGTTTGACTAGGAAACTTACCTTTTTCCCTCAAAGACTCATTTATCTGCCTAACCTGGGTTTTGAACTCGGAAATAGCCTGAGAGTTAGCATAACCTATACTCTTACTTTCTTCTATCCCTTGCGCAACCATTTGGTTGATCTTTTTGAGCTTTTAATAAATAAGGCGAGAGTATCCTCTAAACTTGTGATCTTTTTATCCGAAGGGTTCCAAACCGGGTTTGACCGAAGAGTTCTTAGCATAACCAAAACCTCGGGGGAGGTGAGAATTACTAGATCGACCTTGATTCTGGCCCTTAGACCAAGAAAAATTAGGATGGTTTCTCCAACCAGGGTTGTAGGTCTCTGAGTATGGGTCAAACTTTTGACGATTCTCAAACCTAGCGTTGTTATAGACAGCATGGGCTTGTTCTTCACTAACCCGACCTTCCCAAAATGAGTTATCGGGTTCTATTCCATAACTAGATACTTGAGAGGTTCTATTAGGTTCACCAAGGGACCTATTTTTAGACTGACCCATTTCCAAAGCTTCTAACCTTCTGGATAAAGCAGCAAACTTAGCATCTGACCCTAAGCTTGTATCTACCATATTGGTGCTACTTCTATTAACCAAGAGTCTTTTAGGGGGTTCAACACAAGACTCCCACTGTTGGGATTTCTCAGCAACTGACCGCGGTCGTAAGCGTCAAAAATAATTTCCACTTTCTTACTACTCAAAATATAAATATAGCAAGGGCAAGAAAGGATCGATCTCACAGAGAGGTCTAGGTTGTCAAATTGTTATGGTTTCCTATATAAAACACCGAGGATTTTTCGATTGTGTAAATAAAAATAAACAAAAAGCAAATAAAGTACGCAAATCAAGGATGTGAAAATATTGGATAAAGGTTTCATCTTCAATTGTAAACAAGTTTATGAATATATGAATAGAATTCGTATTTAATCTCGCTATCATCAAAAGCCATAGAATACCTTATTGCAAGAATACTCCGTAAATTTCTTAAGTTATCAACACACACATTAGAGCTGCGTATGTGAAATCTACCTAAAGAATAACCTAACGCCTTGCGCTAATCAAGTTCAATTCCTAGGAGCATTAAGTTTCGAAATAGGCTAATCAATGCAATTGTAATACATTGCGCAAACAATTCGAACAAAGGTCAATTTCTACATATGACTACGAGGATGTATCACTACAACCTAGAATCATATCATGCTACTCGTATTCAAGGTTATCGCTCGATGAAAACCCTAAAATAGCTATAGATATGGATGTGAGTTCAATCAATTCTAGACTCGACTAAACAAACATTCAATCATATTGCAATACTTCAATCATGCAATTATTATAACCCGTAGAAATCAAACGATAATATTGAGAGAAAACTAATTCATAAAAATCATAACTTGGTTGCAAAATCCAACTACATCTTCAACCAATAATAAAAACTTAGTTACTTGTGTTTTTGGAAATCATCATAGAAAGCAAAGAAGAAAACTATCATGTGAAACCCTAGACAACAAGTAGAAGTCTCCCTAATGGAGATATATCTAGGTTTAGAGAAAAAGTTCTATTTATATGCCTCTCCCAAAAGGATACCCAAAAGTAGGTCAAGTCTTCTCCAAACCCGTCTCAAATTCGTCCACCAAGCCCATGTGTGAAAATAAGCCTCTGGAATTTTTCGGTCAAAAACTGGTCAGGATTGATGACATCATCGCGGAATCCGGTCATCGGCGCCGGAATCCGGTCGCCGGGAAATTATCTCTGGCCGCCTTTGTCATCAGGTACTATCACCAGGCAATTCTACACTTCCAGTAGCTCCGCTTTGCTTCTCTGCAGTCCACACATTCACAAAAACCATTTTAGCCTAAAAGCGTGACTCGTAGCCCATATGTCCGGCCATCAATTATCGCATCCGACTCATACCCCCTCGCGATTCACTGAAATATTGCGATTCATGCTTCAAGTTTGAAATCCGCTCACGGAACTATGCTCACGTGGCCGCCATTTTCACCGTTTTTTGATTTACGACTCCAAATGGTTAATTTCCCAAATTTCGTTTTGAACTTCTCCGCATTCCACCAAAGATGCCCAAACCCAGCTAATGCTCATCTACCTGCAGCTGCCAACCATTTCTACTTTGCGCCACCAGCCACCGCGCAACTTAACCTCATTCCATCACCAAGTCATAGCTGCGAACAAAAGCACCAACATCGCTCAACTTCATACCACGAGCCAACAAAGACACGACTCTACACTATTTATCTTGCCACCTTCAACCTTGTTATCAAGTTGTGCAACTGATTAGCAGTTCGACAATGACCAATAGCTCAACCTTGTTTCTCGTTCTCTCTTCCCTGGGTCTTCTCGGCCAAACCCAACACAAAATCAACAGTTCATAATCACCCTATAACAGCAGCATCATTGCGCATCTTGCTAATACTCCAGCCCTGTAACTCCAACTCTTCTTCAGTTGCGACCCAACTTGAGTTGTTATCCTCTCTGCCTCTCTCACTTCGTCAGCATCTGGCATCAGTTCACCTTCCATTTGCATCTCAATCCACAAATCAGCTCAACTAACCAGCACCAGTTCCAGCCGCAACATTTCAGCTTTTCTCAGTTCAGATTGAGCCATTTTTCTCAGGCACAACTCTTGCTCACTTCTCAGCTCTTGTGCTCTCACTTATCGCTTCACTTCAATCGCTTTGCCAAAAGCGCTTGCAATCTACACAAACTATTCCAGCTGCACCAACATACGGCCATTCGAGACTCTTCTCGTCATGAGCTCGTCATCCAACTGTATCACTCCATTTGTAATTCATACGATTTCCAGCCACCACCAGAACTTCCATCATCGAAACAACACCACCTCCTGTATCTCCAATACTTCAAATGCGCTCTCAGTCCTTCATGAAACCGAGAATCAACCTTGCAGACCTAGTTTCTAGCTCAGACCCATCTTTGATTCTCTTCATCTCTCTTTTAGTCTAAACTCCCAGCACAGCCTTCAATCGCCACCACAGCTCTGTCCCTGTCCTGTTTACACAGTTTCGTTGCTGCAGAACAGCAACAGCAGCAACCAATCACCACCACTGCTTTACTCTGCGCCATTCAATACCAAGTCTGGTACCAGCATCTTGCTGCAACTTCCATCCAACAAAGCAACACAACCCAATCTCAGCCCTGCAATAATATTCCTACACATGCATCTATGAGCTGCAATGCAACCTGCAAGTCCATTAACTTAACTCTGCTCAATCATTTGCCATTGCCTTGAGCTCACAAACATCCATGGAAACAACATCTTTGAGTTGCGCACTGCCCTGTTCTGCAACACAGCCAATCCGCAGCTTCAACTAATGCCACTTCTTCACCACTTCCCTGCACCTGCAACTCTGAACTCCTCGGTCCCTTAACCCTGAACCAACCCAAACATTGTAGCTCCAGCTCGTCTCAAATTCAGGCATTTTATCAAGCACTCAGTGTGCGTTTCACGAACTGCTGAGGAATGTGCAATGGCTGCACCTTGGAAGCTACACAATGAACTCCTTCCCTGCACAATTCAATTCCATACACAAGCCATAGCATTTTCAATCACTCATAGTCTCTGAAACGCCTATCAATCTCTTTAATTTCTCCTTCGTTCATTTCTATTTTAATGGCAAGAACATTAACTTCTCTTCCAGCCTCGATCTCAAGTTCATTGCTGTTAACTTGAATTCCAGACAAAACCCATCCTTCCTTGCTGATTTATGTACTTAAATCTCTGCTTTAATCTCCGTTTGGTCTACAATCAAACAATGGCAGTGAGCTCGTCTTCATCCCTGTCTTGTCTCGGCTAACACCATATCTGAATCTTCTCCAGGTTCTCAAAATAACACAATATGCCTTCACAACCGATGAGCCATCGTGACATAAAGCTTCTTGGCGAGAAGGACTTGGTTCAGAGGTGGTCTCCATTATTATTGAGTGAGAACGAAATGAACTCGAGTTATGAATCTCGTAAAGTAGAAGCAGTTGGCCCTTAGTAAATTGATTGGGTGCTTATAACGATTCCGTAGGTTCTAGTTTTCGACAACCGCCGCTTGCTTCGGATGCTTCCAGCATTCTTCATACGGTGTCGAATTGACTCCATTCTTTCGCCATTGGCTTTGTCTTTTCGTGCTCTTCGAGATGATGAGAAGAAATCTTAGATTTGAGCGAGTTCCACTTCCTTTTGCCCCAATGACTCCAAAACACCTATAAAACTCAAAAGCAAATATAAGATACATAATTCACAAGAAAAATAGCAAAGAAAGCATAAACTCTACATAGAAAATACGGTGTATTCTACACCTATCAAATTCCCCCACACTTAGACTTTGCTAGTCCTCGAGCAAATCAAACAAAATAAAAACATACATACAACTCCGTGACGTCGAGGCTACGGTTAATTTTAGCATAAATAACAAGCCTTTAAACCCCTAGGTGTCCCTAGTGGACGAGTTATAGTCTCGTGAAGGTTTACTAGAGATATACCTACAAAACCTATATTTCAAACTCCGTCTATTCGTGACAAATCAATGAACGAATCCAAAATGACTACAGGAGGAGGTACCTTGCAAATTCAATTGATATATTAGTAAATAAACTCTAATTAGATAGTCGAACAAGCCACAATACTCGGAAACTAACAAACCACAATCACAATGAAAAGATTAAGAAGATGGATAAAGATGTAGATGTTGGCGAATATTCACAAGTGTTCGATGTTTCCCATATCCGTCAAGGTCATTGCTAAGATGAACCTAATCCTATTGGATTGAGCTACTTGGTGCTGAATGCTACATCAAATCAATTGGCATATACAAGGGAACCAAGAGTGACTTTATTCAACACAATAATAATTTCTTCTCTTTTTTATATGATTGGATCAAACTGGATCCAATTTCTCTTTTTTTTAGACGGCATGATTAGATCTTTTGGATCCAAGCGCATGCTTCTTGTCAGCAAGTACATGATAGTTGCCTTGGATCCCGCATTCCACGCTTGTTTAGGCGACGGAGACAGGGACTACGTTTCACACATACTGCTATTCCCAAGTGTCTTTTTATTCCGTTTTGGTCTAATTGATCGGTCCTTTTTTTTTATTTTATTTTCTTTTTCAAATTTTTTTATATTTTTATATATTTTTTTTTCTTTTTCTAGTAACTCAACCACTCTATTTCATCCTAGCAGTAATAACACGTCGATTTTTAGTGACCCACCAAAGCACTTAGAGAACAATAGATAAATATGGAAAAATAAAAATAGAATGCGATATGGTGATATTCCGAGATATGGTAACAACTATCATGGTATTTATGATTCATGAGCTATGTTCGTTTCCCTTTTAGTTAATTGGTTCCTCAACTCCCGCATTCAAAATGGTTCCATCCACTAATGGTGTCATCCTAAAGGCACAAGTTTCTAGATTTTGAGTTCAAAAGCACAATTTTTTCTTGGTTTTACAATTTTTTTTTTTTTTTTTTTTTTAAAGGCATAAAACAAACTAAAACATATAAATGCTTCCCCACACTTAAACTTTACATTGTCCTCAATGTAAAATTGAATCGTCCAAAGAAGGTTCAAGGTGGGAAATTCCACAAATGATATGCAAAAACAAGAAAATAAAGATAAAAGCAAATGCATAAAAATAAAAAGATAAGGATAAAGATACAAAACCGGTGGGTTGCCTACCACTTAGCGCTTGGTTTAAAGTCGTCGGCCCGACTCTTTTGTTATCGTCCATATACCAACAATCTGAAAAGTTGGGGATCCTTCCATAGAACCTGTTTTGCAAACACTAGCTTCACACAAATATTAGTAATATAAAGCAAAAGTGAAGCTATGAACCGATAAAAGCTTCCCCCACACTTATTCTTGTCCACACTTGGAAGTGTATAAAGAATATAGAAGTCGGGTACTTCCACGGTTTCTTGTTCCATAACCTGCATAGTATGAGAATCAAGTATCTCTAATGGCGGATATCGAGATATAAAATCATTCAACAATATTTTTGAAGCACATACATTCAAACCAATAAGAGGTAAAGGAGAAGGATTAATAGGCAAAGGGTTAGATAAACCTCGCACAATCTCTTGTATCACGGAATCCTCTTCATCCTTGAAAAACTCAAGTGAATTATTTACCTCTTGTATATCGTGGTCCTCTATCAAACCTTGCAACCATTCTTCGTCCGTTTCTGCCTTAACCATAGTCTCGACATAAACATCATCATTACAATCATATGCAAGCTCAATTGGGTCTTCCACAATAGTGGTCATAACGGTCTCATTCTCAACATGCTCCTCTTTGTTGTAAGGCACATACTCTTTTGCGGATGCAATATTGTCCATAAGGAACTTCTTTAGAACACTCATTGCATCATCCTCAAGCTCTACCTTTTGAATAGGTTCTTGATCATTATTAAGATCAATGCTTGAGTAATCCACACAAGTGTCGACATATTCCTCTTCGTCTTCATCTTGATCCCAAAAAGACTCCATTGTACACTCCTGGGGATGTCACCATGAGTTGGTTCAAACGATGTATTTTCATAATAATCATCATCACTATCATAGTCATCATAACATTGGTCCTCGCTGAATTTAGTGTTGCTAATCTCGAACTCATCCTTTTGAATAGGTGAATGATCATTATTACGATCAAGAGTTGAGTTAACTACACAAATATCAACAAAAGTCCCAGAAGGTTCGCCTTTTCAACATAATTATTCATTTCCTCCTTGTATTCTTCAATGCCTTGTCTTAAAATGGAAACACCTTTTGAAGCTCTTGGAGTGTTCCATCCAAATTATGAATATAGTGTTGCATTTGTTGGTAAAGCTCATTCGACAAAGAAAAAGTAGAATTACTTACTTCGGTATTGTTAGCCAATTATCTTCCCTTTGAATGGGTGAATGATCATAACTACGATCAGAAATTGGGCCAAACATACTATAAGCACATTCGGTCGATGAAATTGGTTCCACGCTTGGTTGTCCACAAATTGACTCCATGCTGTCCATAAATTGTTGCATTTCATCTACCAAACTAGAGGAAAAATTAAAAGGAGTAAAACTAGTCTCCCCTCCTTGTGGTTGCTCACTTACATACCCACCATAAGAAGGTTGGAATGTATGAGAACAACTAAAAGGGTACGTGGAGTATGGATCATAACCAAAGGATTGATTTTGATTGTACTCCCCGTAAGGGTGATAGTTTTCATGTTGTTGAGGTTGAAAGTCGTATTGATTGCTCCAATATGCTCCGTCCATAGAAATTGGTGAAACGAGATTCTCAAAACTCGAATTAGAAACCAAAGAATAAGAAAAAGTAAAAACTAAATAAAATAAGAAACCAAAAACAATTAACAGGTGCCTCCCAAGAACAACGCGCCTAAAATTTGACCGCGGTCGTAAGCGTCAAAAATAATTTCCACTTTCTTACTACTCAAAATATAAATATAGCAAGGGCAAGAAAGGATCGATCCCACAGAGAGGTCTAGGTTGTCAAATTGTTATGGTTTCCTATATAAAACACCGAGGATTTTCTCGATTGTGTAAATAAAAATAAACAAAAAGCAAATAAAGTACGCAAATCAAGGATGTGAAAATATTGGATAAAGGTTTCATCTTCAATTGTAAACAAGTTTATGAATATATGAATAGAATTCGTATTTAATCTCGCTATCATCAAAAGCCATAGAATACCTTATTGCAAGAATAAAGTAAATTTCTTAAGTTATCAACACACACATTAGAGCTGCGTATGTGAAATCTACCTAAAGAATAACCTAACGCCTTGCGCTAATCAAGTTCAATTCCTAGGAGCATTAAGTTTCAGAAATAGGCTAATCAATGCAATTGTAATACATTGCGCAAACAATTCGAACAAAGGTCAATTTCTACATATGACTACGAGGATGTATCACTACAACCTAGAATCATATCATGCTACTCGTATTCAAGGTTATCGCTCGATGAAAACCCTAAAATAGCTATAGATATGGATGTGAGTTCAATCAATTCTAGACTCGACTAAACAAACATTCAATCATATTGCAATACTTCAATCATGCAATTATTATAACCCGTAGAAATCAAACGATAATATTGAGAGAAAACTAATTCATAAAAATCATAACTTGGTTGCAAAATCCAACTACATCTTCAACCAATAATAAAAACTTAGTTACTTGTGTTTTTGGAAATCATCATAGAAAGCAAAGAAGAAAACTATCATGTGAAACCCTAGACAACAAGTAGAAGTCTCCCTAATGGAGATATATCTAGGTTTAGAGAAAAAGTTCTATTTATATGCCTCTCCCAAAAGGATACCCAAAAGTAGGTCAAGTCTTCTCCAAACCCGTCTCAAATTCGTCCACCAAGCCCATGTGTGAAAATAAGCCTCTGGAATTTTTCGGTCAAAAATTGGGTCGGTCGGATTGATGACATCATCGCTCAGGAATCCTGGCCATGGCCTGAATGGCCGGAAATTATCTCTGCCGCCTTTGTCATCGGTGTACTATCACCGGGCAATTCTACACTTCAGTAGCTCCGCTTTGCTTCTCTGCAGTCCACACATTCACAAAAACCATTTTAGCCAATTCCTTGTTTCTTAAAACGCAACTAAAAGCGTGACTCAGAGCCCATATGTCCGCCATCAATTATCGCATCCGACTCATACCCCCTCGCGATTCACCGAAATATTGCGATTCATGCTTCAAGTTCAAATCCAGGAACTATGCTCACGGCCGCGCCATTTTCACCCCGTTTCGCACGGTTTGCTGACTCCAAAGCGGTTAATTTCAAGGCTCGAGTTTTGAACTTCTCGCATTCCACCAAAGATGCCCAAACCGGCACTAATGCTCATCTACCGCAGCTGCCAACCATTTCTACTTTGCGCCACCACCACCGCGCAACTTAACCTCATTCCATCACCAAGCTGGCACTGCGAACAAAAGCACCAACATCTGCTCAACTTCATACCGAGCCAACAAGATACAACTCTCTACACTGTTTATCTTGCCACCTTCAACCTTGTTATCAATCATGGCAACCGATTAGCGATTCGACAACAGCCAATAGCTCAACCTTGTTTCTCGTTCTCTCTTCCCGGGTCTTCTCGGCCAAACCCAACACAAAATCAACAGTTCATAATCACCCTATAACAAAGAAGATCATTGCGCATCTTGCTAATACTCCAGCCTCGTAACTCCAACTCTTCTTCAGTTGCGACCCAACTTGAGTTGTTATCCTCTCTGCCTCTCTCACTTCGTCAACATCTAGCATCAGTTCACCTTCCATTTGCATCTCAATCCACAAATCAGCTCAACTAACCAGCACCAGTTCCAGCCGCAACATTTCAGCTTTTCTCAGCTCAGGCTTGAGCCATTTTTCTCAGGCACAACTCTTGCTCACTTCTCAGCTCTTGTGCTCTCACTTATCTTCTTCACTTCAACTGCTGCAAAACTGCTTGCAATCTACACAAACTATTCCAGCTGCACCAACATACGGCCATTCGAGACTCTTCTCGTCACGAGCTCGTCATCCAACTGTATCACTCCATTTGTAATTCATACGATTTCCAGCCACCACCAGAACTTCCATCATCGAAACAACACCACCTCCTGTATCTCCAATACTTCAAATGCGCTCTCAGTCCTTCATGAAACCGAGAATCAACCTTGCAGACCTAGTTTCTAGCTCGGACCCATCTTTGATTTCTCTTCATCTCTCTTTTAGTCTAAACTCCCAAAGACATGACCTTCAATCGCCACCATGGCTCTGTCCCTCGTCTCCGTTTCAGATTTAGCTTCTGCGAGCGAGAACAAGCAGCAACCAATCACCACCATCGCTTTACTCTGCGCCATTCAATACCAAGTGGTACCGGCATCTTGCTGCAACTTCCATCCAACAAAGCAACACAACCCAATCTCACCCGCAATAATATTCCTACACATGCATCTATGAGCTGCAATGCAACCTGCAAGTCCATTAACTTAACTCTGCTCAATCATTTGCCATTGCCTTGAGCTCACAAACATCCATGGAAACAACATCTTTGAGTTGCGCACTGCCCTGCTTCGCAACACACAGCCAATCCGCAGCTTCAACTAATGCCACTTCTTCACCACTTCCCCGCACCTGCAACTCTGAACTCCTCGGTCCCTTAACCCTGAACCAACCCAAACATTGTAGCTCCACTCGTCTCAAATTCGGGCATTTTATCAAGCACTCGGTGTGCGTTTCACGAACTGCTGAATGTGCAATGGCTGCACCTTGGAAGCTACACAATGAACTCCTTCCCTGCACAATTCAATTCCATACACAAGCCATAGCATTTTCAATCACCCATAGTCTCTGAAACGCCTATCAATCTCTTTAATTTCTCCTTCATTCATTTCTATTTTAATGGCAGCAACATTAACTTCTCTTCCAGCCTCGATCTCAAGTTCATTGTTGTTAACTTGAATTCAGACAAAACCCATCCTTCCTTGCTGATTTTGCACTTAAATCTTTGCTTTAATCTCCGTTTGGTCTACAATCAAACAATGGCGAGTGAGCTCGTCTTCATCCCTGTCTTGTCTCGGCTAACACCATATCCGAATCTTCTCCGAGTTCTCAAGATAACACAATATGCCTTCACAACCGATGAGCCATCGTGACATAAAGCTTGCGGGCGAGAAGGACTTGGTTCAGAGGTGGTCTCCATTATTGAGCTGGAACAGAACACTGAGTTATGAATCTCGACCAACTTCTTTAGTTATAGGAAGTAAAGTAGAATCAGGTGGCCCTTAGTAAATTGATTGGGTGCTTATAACAGTTCTGTAGGTTCTAGTTTTCGACAACTTCTGCTTGCTTCAGATGCTTCCAGATTCTTCATACGGTGTCGAATTGACTCCATTCTTTCGCCATTGGCTTTGTCTTTTCGTGCTCTTCGAGATGATGAGAAGAAATCTTGGATTTGAGCGAGTTCCACTTCCTTTTGCCCCAATGACTCCAAAACACCTATAAAACTCAAAAGCAAATATAAGATACATAATTCACAAGAAAAATAGCAAAGAAAGCATAAACTCTACATAGAAAATACGGTGTATTCTACACCTATCAGCAACAACTCCTAAGAAGGTAAAGGCATCCTCAGCACTTTTATTAGTAAACTCACCAGCACACATAGACTCGACTATGGCTTTGGTCGAATAGTCTAAACCATCATAAATAATCCCTACAAGTTTCATCTTATCAAATCCATGGTGAGGAAACTGAGATAGGAGATCATTGAATCTCTCTAAAAACCTATAAAGTGACTCTCCCTCTTGTTGTACACTAGCACTAATTTTCGCCTAACACCATAGTTTTATGCTTAGGGTAGAATTTCATATAAAGCAAAGCAATAAGTTCCTGCCATGTTTCAATGGATCCGGATGGAAGGTTGTTTAGCCGGTCTTGGCTTTATCTTTTAAGGAAAATGGGAACATCTTAAGTTTCAAAACTTCATCGGTAAGGTCTTTTATTCTAATTTGTCCCCACAAATTTCCTCGAAGTCCCTAATATGAAAATAAGGGTTCTCATCCTCTTTTCCTAAGAATATAGGGATCATCGAAGGATACTAGCCTTTATCTCGAAGTTAGCCGTATTGGTGGCAATTTAATGCATGAAGCTCGGTTGGTCCCAGGTTGGGAACATGTAATCTTTCAAAGTTGCCATCGTTTGCTCAGGCGAAGTACTAGGGGTACTTTCCTCACTAAGAGACAGATTCTCAAATGAAGTTTCCAAAAACGGGGCTCTCGAAGAAGAGTCTTCGAGTTCCCCGCCTTCACAAGAAGAACTACTAGGTTTGTCACTAATCAAACGACCTAGAGTGTTTCTTTTCCAAGCCCGTTCTTTAATGACCTCGGGCATACACTAGAAAAATAAAACAAAAGAAAGAGAAAAATCCTAAAAGGAAGGGAAGTTCTATGCAAATACAAACAAGGCTGACTCCACCACAGCAAACCTAATGATATCTAGCAAACAAAAAGCATGATGGCTCCACTTAGATTGTTTTCTAGACCAGCTTCTAATCGTTCGAAAGGGAATTCGTTACAATCTAAGCAAACCCCTTTGGATCAATCCGATTTAAAGTAAGTTGAATCAGGCGAGGAAGCTCGGTGGAGCTTTGATACCCAAGGCCTCACCGCTATTGCAAGGCGGCGCGATCACGCATTCAACTTCACAGAAACCATCATGAACTTGAAGTATGCTAAAAGAATAACCAATATTTTCGAGCGACTTTCCTACTAAGATCGTTACCCTATCGGTCTCGTTCTATTCCAAATTTTAAAGCTTAGGTTCGCGTTAAGTATCGTTTTCCTAAGGCGGAAAGAAGAGAACAGTGATGAAATCCGAACCCTTATCTTATATGGCCAGTCCTTGCCCTTTACTAGGAATTTAAAACAGCCGTTTTCAAGTCCTCAGCATATATGCAAATGAAGGAATAAAGTAACTCGCTGGGATTCGCGAGTGTTTCGACAAACTTACCTCCGTGCCGGACGGGGGATGAACCGTTGTAGTCGACTCGGGCCACGACTCCTATGTCATGTACGAACCCGAGGGGCCGAGGTGATATCGTAATCACCGTCCTTCTCTGCAAACAGTTTGACATTTAATACTACCCTTCCGTAGGGTTTTAAAAATAAATAAAAGAATGTCCAAATGTCCAAGTGTCCAAGTCCAAAAAGTAAAAGTGCAAAAGAAAAGGAAAGTCTAAAAAAAATAAAAATATCTAAAAAAAAAATAATAAAAATGCCTCACTTTTTTTTTTCTCTCTTTTTATAAAATATAAAAAATCTTCTTCTTTCGCTCCTTTCGCTTTGTCTTTAACTCCAAATCTTTAAGTATCCACCAAAAGCTTTGGCAAATTTTTCTTTCGCTTCAAATCCCAAAATCTGAAGGGAAAAGACAAAAACCCAAAAACGTAAAGGAGAACAAATAAATAAAAACCTAAAAGAAAATCTAAAAACTCTAGCCTAAAGACAAGCCCGCGTCGGCGCGGCCAAAAAATTGATGTGACTCAATAATGTTGTAGTAAAAAGGTTCGTTGAGACTTGTGAAAGCAAAAGATTTTAGACTTATAAAACTTAAAAATAATGAAAACTTAACACAAAATTGATTCAAGATATGAGAAAATAACCAAGACACTGATTCCACTATTACACATGAATGAATTACGGTAAATAACCCAAAACTCCAATTTTTTTTTTTTTTAATCCCTTGTTTCTTAATTCACAAATAATCAGACAAATCCTCAAAAATTAATTGTATCCCTAAGCATAGATTATCTTAATACAAAGCATAACCTATCTAATTGAATCACAACTAATGAAAAGAATTTTGCGAACAATTTAAAACTCTGCAAAAGCAGTGATCAAGTGAATTATAAATTATAAATTAGAGCAAATAAGATAGGTACCAATTATTCATGCGTAAATAGCTTCCTCATTGCCTTGGTTGTGGGAAAATTAGCCTCTCATCATGTTGGAAACACGCTCAAAATTCATTATTATTGCTCAAAGGGTGTTTACAAAGATGAAAAGGGAGAAGAAATTATAAAACCGGGTTTGTGGCTTGATTTTATTTGTTACAAACCGATCATTACTGGAAATGTGTCGTTGTCCTCGTTGATTTAAGTCTGCTCCTAAACTACGACCCTCGGTTAAGTGTCGTTTATCATTTGAGAAGAACGACGGTCCCTTGTGCGTTGATGTTCTTCGTGTTCTTCACACCAGCAGCAATGGCAGTTCTGCAACTCGATTTCTTGGCTTTCTGGTGCTCTGCAACTCTCCCAATCTCTCCGTATCCCCTCTATGATACCCCAAGATGCTATTTATACACAACAGGTACCATAATATCACGCAATAACTTCAAATATTCTCCATTACTCCGGTAATATTTTCTTTCTCTTTTTTGTAGCAGCACGGGAAAAACTAATTGTTTCTTCACCTGTCATGCGTCTGCACACTCCAAACACGTTCTTACACGCCTCAGATGTCGTCAAAAACTCTCAAGACACACAGAATCTCCAAAAATACTCGGATAATCTCTTCCTTGCTCTGTTTTGTAAACTCCACGTACAAAGTCCTATTCTTTCGAGTCAGAAATAGATATAGGCCATGTTTTGCCTTAACGAGGCCATTCCACCCAAAGCCAAGCAATAAGTTCGTCTAAAACTCAATAGAACCCGATCCAGGAATTCATGCACAAAAAAATATTTTCCCGCCAAAAGTTCACATTTGAATGGGGAAGATGGTGTCCCCTAACCGGTGGGTGCGACTAGCAGTGCTAATCGAAATGCCCCTTATAAATTAAGGTGCCCCTTATCCAAAAGCGAGAGTCCGAATAACACGTGTCTTCCGAAGGTGCTCCGAGCAACTTTTCGAGCCGAATTTTCCAACAATATTTATTTCCAAAAAATTACCTACAAACACACAAAACACCATAATAAGGACAAAAACGAGTACTAACAATACGAAACATTGAGGACAAATTAGACACATAAATGCGTCAATCAGCCGGAGTCCTACAGATTTATCTCTCGAACTCAAAGCACTCCCGTGCAGTGCATCTGTTTGAGGTTAGGCAATTCGCTCGGTTGAGGAGCCTCCATCACACGGTCGTCTCTCCATTCCCTAAGAAACCAGTGAATTGTTTTTCCCCATCAACAGATTGGCGACCACAGTGGGAGATTAATCTCTCGGTTGCAATCTCAAACTTTCACAAAATGGTTGATCTTAGGTCAGGTTCAATTACAATTCCTAACCCAAACAATGTTAGCACTAGCAATAGTGGTGGTACTCCAGTCACTGTTCCCGTTTCCAACAACGGCGCTACTGATATTACCCCTCAAATCAACAATACCAGTGTCCATGCTGAAACCAAAATTGGTATAGGCAACAATCCTCTCTTCGGCCGAGCTCCTGAAGAAATCAGAGAATATTCACCTACCATTGCCGATCTCATGAAGTTTCAGGAAATTCTTGCCAAGAATTAGACATACATGGCGGCAACACAGAAAGAGTTGTGCACCTATCTCAAGACTCAGACAGACAAGTTGTCATCTAAGCAAACTCAGCCCCAACGCTAGTCAGACAAAGGAAAAGCTAAGGAAACATCTTCAACTGCTGATCGTGAAATCTTCCCAATCCACATCGTGGAAGATGATGGAGTCTGCAATAACCCACCAGCAAGAGGATCAGCAAGTTTCATCACTCGAGAAGATTTTGAGTGCTTTCTAGAGGATCGTGGAAAATCCAAGACATCATCTATCCATCGTCACCAACCTCCATGGTACAACAACATCGCACCAAGAAGCATCACCAGTTGGGGAGAATTGATTAATGCTTTCTGCAGAAAGTACTTTTTCGTTTCAGAACATGTCACCCTCTCACACCTGGGAAGAATGTTTCGGGCGGAAAATGAACATCCTAATGATTACGTGAAAAGGTTCAGAGTCCAAGCTTTGTCATGATCGGAATGTCACTGAACAACAACTCGTAGAATTATGCATCAATGGAATGACCCTGGTCTACAGAGCTTTACTGATTCAAGACTTTCTCAGAACTTCATGAAGCAGCCAAACGATCAGTGACTACTACACCTGCTTTATTGGAAAGAGAAAAGTCCACAAAGGTCGAGGAACCTCGAAGCAGCCGATGCCTAGTCAACAATCAGTACAATCTCCAACCTTTAACAAATGTTGTTTCTGAAAAGAATGCAAGGAAAGCCGGGACACATCATCAGAGCGCTTCTCCAATATCCCAAGCTCCTTTGAAGGCGCAAAGAAAATATAACCAATCCTGAAATGCACAAACCTCGACCCGGCATCAATGAATGGGGAAATGATCAAACGAGGAATCAAACTTCCCTCTTCCCATTAAAGAATTGATCGAGTTACTGGAAGTTTGGGTTCAAGATGATGCAATCAAATTGTTGTTCATCAGGAGAGAGACAACTGAAGAAAAAATAGAGAATCCCAGGTACTGTCACCTTCATAGATTCATCAATCATCCAAAAATTGACTGCAATATTTTGAAGCACATATTCAAAGAGAAGGTTGATCCACAATAGCTTTAACCGGGGACTGAAGGAGTACACATGACCCTCTCCCAATCAAGACCTGCACTCTCTCTGAAAAACCTATCAAATAGGCAGTTCAATCCTTGGTCGAACATATATGTGAATTGCTCTATATGTCGAAGGCATAAATGAGAGACCTGTTCACAACACTGAATCACATCGTGTCAGGTTGTCTATTCCGGAAATACTTCCTGAGCCTCCATCCATAGACAAAGAGATGTACGACTGGGGACTGCTTACCACAATCAATCTCAAAGAAAACGAATTTGGGAGAACGTTGATCGATAATGACACCACTATCAACATTATTCCCTGAAAACCCTCAGAGCCGCAGGCATCACTCGACAAGAAGCTACTCGTGATCCCATCTCAATCAGAGACCTTGAAGGAACACTCTGAATACTTATGGTTGCATCACTCTCAAAGTAAACTTAAGTTCAACCTGGACAGAAACCAAGTTTCACATAATCAGGAAGATCCAGGATATGACATGGTCTTCAGAATAGCGTGGATCCACCCTGAAAAGATGACTACTAACAAAGCGCCTTTGGTTGCACATCTCTCCAATGAAGAAAGTTATGATCCAGAAGATTTGGCGGACATTCCATCATTAGAGGACTTGGAGGAATTTCGAATTTTGACGAGGTTGAAGCAAGAACCTGCAAAAGATGCATATACATTCATTAAGAGGTTCCCAACTCAGGCAAGTCTCATTCCTTCCATGTTTATGTCATTTATTTCCTTACACACTATCCTAGCATGGGGACTCAATTCTGGTAGCAACTCTGCTATTGCAAGATGTTATGAATGGATAGCTTCACCACCTCTCCAAATCGAGCATCTCACTGAGACATTCATTACTGGGATGATATCCAAGCATGGAAAAAAACACTTTGGGAGTTTCTTTATAGCCTTGCAGGAGTGTCTATGTGTGCCACAAAATTAGAAAGCTTTGATGTATGCACGAGTGTGGAATCCCATCACAAAGGGAATGCTGAATCAACATAAGATACTTGGAGCCGAGACGATCAAGCCTAAGACATTCGACGCTTAAGATATGTGACGGTCAAACGCTCAAGCAGCCTTCAAATTGTACTCCCAATCAAAGAGTACACCTTGCGCCTCTAGCTTCAACATAAAAATCTTGACGATGACACGCTGATTCAACATCAACACGATCAAAGTGTAAATAAACTGTAATCGATAAGTCTTCATTATCCCATGATAAGACTTCTGAAGCAGATGCAACATCAATCATCCATGGATGGCACAAACTCCTTCAACATATATCTTTTTGTTGAACAGATGAGCACCCCTGGGATGTATCTTAGCACATAACAAGTTATTGCAACCTGGTGTAATTCCATGAAACTTCATCAACGTGACCTCTCTACATCACAAACCCCTGCATGACTGAGGAACTTCCTCTTTTCACCAGAATGAAGAAACTTCCTCTCTTCACCAGAATGAAGACCGGTGTTGTCATCTGTCACAACAACGTCGACTCACTTACGAAGACAGTTCATAGTAAAGTCATCTTTGTGGGAAAATTCGGGTTGAACTCCCAGTACACCTTCATCTTAGGATGCCCAACTCACCAACTATTTCGTGAATGTAAAAGGCTCACTATATGGAGGAGCAAAGGCTATGTCGATAATCATGGTTCTAGCCTTTTCGGTCTCTGGAGAAATTCCGACCATAGTATCGGCATCAACAAGGATATCTGGAGGAACTCTGTCCATGGTATCAGCATCAACAATGGTTTCAGGAGCAACATCCTCATGACAGGGCTTCATCAACTAACCATTCTCTGAAGTGTTACCCGATGAAGCAGAATTCTCCAAGCACTAATTGAAAAGCGGGGGTACAACAACCACACCCAATATTTCGCTTAGCAATATATATGGACTAACTCCAATATACTTTCAAGAGAATCAACTAGACTCAATCTTAATAAAGTATATCAAAGAGTTATATCTCTCTTTCTCGATTCAATTCTTACTCAAGTAAATAGAAATCTGCAAGTCTAATTGAATACAAGAGAAATAACTTGGATGGTACCAAAGACCAATATCCAAGAGTCAATCAATGTAAATCAACAACCAAAGGTTGGATATTCTAATTGATTGAACTTAACGCACAACCTGTGATATTTCAATTATATAACAAAATATAATGCGGAATAGAAATAACACAGACACAAAAATTTTGTTCACGAGGAAACCGTAAATGCAGAAAAACCCCGGGACCTAGTCCATATTGAACACACATTGTATTAAGTCGCTACAGACACTATTCTACTACAAACTAACTTCGGTCTGGACTGTAGTTGAACCCCAATCAATCTCACACTGATCCAAGGTATAGTTGTGCTCCTTACGTCTCTGATCCCAGCAGGATACTACGCACTTGATTCCCTTAGCTTATCTCACCCACAACTAAGAGTTGCTACGACCCAAAGTCGAAAACTTTAATAAACAAATCTATAGCACACAGAAAAGTCTACAGTAATAGATAAATCTGTCTCCTACAGAAATACCTACGAGTTTTGTTCCGTCTTTTGATAAATCAAGGTGAACAGGAACCAATTGATAACCCGGACTTATATTCCCGAAGAACAACCTAGTATTATCAATCACCTCACAATAATCTTAATCGACGCGGCGAAAGAAGATATTGTGGAATCACGAACGATGAGATGAAGATGTTTGTGATTACTTTTATATCTTGCCTATCGGAGATATCAATCTCAAGCAAATCGTTACGATTGTACTCAATACGATAGAAACAGCAAGATCAGATCACACAACTACACGAAAGTAGTATCGGTCTGGATTCACAATCCCAATGAAGTCTTCAAGTCGTTAACCTTCAGGGTCTCGGTAAGAAACCTAAGGTTAAAGGAGAATCGACTCTAGCTATACAACTATGATCACACATGAGGTGTGGGGATTAGGTTTCCCAGTTGTTATAGTTCTCCCTTATATAGTCTTTCAAATCAGGGTTTGCAATCAATGTTAGTTTTGTAACAATGCATTCAATATTCACCGTTAGATGAAAACCTGATTAGATTCAAGCTTATATCTTTCAAACATTGGATCGAAAACTTAGCTTGTTACACACAAATGAAATGCACGTTTCTAGGTTTGTGTAACTGTACCCAAACATGTACATTTGTTGGTTCAACAATAGTTAACCAAATGGTTAGCCATATGAGCACTTTCATATCAACCATATTATTCTTCACCATAACTAGTTCAAATGACTCTAATGAACTAGTTAGAGAGTTGTTCAATTCCTTATATCTTATAGAAGTATACAAGACACAATCGAAGCAAAAACGATTTGATTCACTCGAATCGATTCATGAACTTTATAGCCACGGTTTTGCGAATTGCATTCCTTAGTTTATATAAGTATAAGTTCACAAATAATCGTCTTTAGAAATAACCAACTCAAGTACGCGGACTAAGTTCGCGGACTTAAGTTCCCGGAAATTTTTTACAAACTCCAGCAGATTTTCTCGGGATGAAAACCTACGACGGTTCGCGGACTGTTGTTCCAGTTTTCCTGATCAACAAAGTAAGCATACTTCTGTTCAAGGAATAAGGACTTATACATGTATGCGTTTCCACACAATGCTTATATCCAACAATGGTTATATAATATAAACTCTCATTTCAATCATTGAAAAATTCTTAGAGGACGTTATATAGTTGTTATTCACAAACTATTTTTCGTCAAAGCCATTTTCAAAGTGATTGAAACATAGCATGACTTTCGTTACTAGGTAAAGATGAACTTGGCCAAAGCGAAAGCTTATGAACACATATTTCGAGAAATAGATAAGCGAGATAAACTCAGCTCGAAATAGAAAATGTGTATAATCAAAGTGTATATAGCAAAACGACTTTTGTCTCGAGATAGGAGATAGAGTAGATAGACTTTTGAGTGATAGATAAGTTCAAGTCTCCACGTACCTTTTAGTCGATGAATTTCCACCAGTTCCTTGAGTAGTTCTTCGTCTTGTATGATGATCGCCATGGAGTTCTTGAGCTCAACTACACTTTCTATCCTAGTCCGAGACTTAGCTATAGTAGACTAGAAATCAAGACTTATAGTTTTGATCACTAACATTGACAAACACGCTTGAGATAGCAACGCATGCGAGTTTGACCGAGCAGTGCTGTAATAATCCCCCCTTTGTCAATTTTAGTGACAAAACTATCAATACGTATGGAATACGAAAATAAATAAATAAACTTTTGTAGCTCCTATTCCACATGCCTAATCTTCAACATTACTTGAAATCTTCGTCACTTCCAAGTACTCCAATGATCCCAAAGGTTGTAAGTTTAGCATCATCGTTGTTGAAAATCCGTAGCTATAACAATGAGAAAACAAGAATTCTCAATCATTGTTATACAGTGTCATAGTATTAGTATACAACATCAAAGTTCAATTGTATCACAACTTCGACAACAATACTATGGTGATATGTATCACTCCCCCTTAGTCAATACTCCATCTCACATGGAAACCACTCCCCCTTACATAATGATCCGAAAACCATATGTATTTGTAGTGTGAACTACATATTAATTCTCCCCCTTTTTGTCAATAAAATTGGCAAAGGTACGAAAACAGGATCCTAATGAAATTTCCAAAGAGACATTTCATGACCAAAAGAAAGCACATATCAACTTATTTAGATGCAATCATATATCCGAAGCTAAATGCTTTCATCAAGGAGTTTATAAAGATACAAGATAACCCCTATAATATTCCACAGCCGCACTCCCCCACAAAGATTTGGAAATTAAGCACAAGTTCAATTAAGAACTCTCCCCCATAATATGTCATTCCCGAAAGAACAACAAGAGCGACCTTAATTTCAAAAGAAAAGAAGGATTTCTTTGGACATAAGAAATCACATACGAATATGAATTTGAATCCAAAAATACTCAATTAGATTAACCACAAGAGAACCCATAATTAATATAATCGGAAATGCTTAACATAAGATAACTTACGGAGCCTCACAGTATATACATAAAATATGGATTAGGGAAGATCAATACTGCGGAATAAACAAGGATTCATTCTATTTTCCATCATTATTTGCACAATGACATATAATAGACATAATCCTCGTAAACAAAAGTTCATCCTATCTTCCATCAATAATGACATAATAGGCTTCAAACTTTTGTGATGTCAAAGCTCATTCATTCTTTTATCAATACATGCATATCGACATATGAAAGACTTAACTTTTGACAAGGTATGGGACAATCATAGTTCACGGACGCAAACACACATATCCCATAAAAAAATTGCAATATATAAAACCATAAAGATTAATACTGCAAAAATCATCTTCCAAACAAATTTTTAGAATTTAAACAAATAAACCTAAAAACATGAAGATGAAAACGTTGGACATAGCTATGTGTAATCACAATAATGGCTATTCCAATCTCTAGTTATTCTTTTAAACAAAACAAGAAAATAAGATTCTCATCCGAAGATTTACTATATTTTATAGAGCTTTCTCAGAGTATCTACCCGAGAATTCTTTCTCATTATTGAAAAACCCATTTATGGTGGGATCGTTCAATTCCTCTAAATGTTCAAAAATATCTGTTAAATCACTAAGTTCTCTTTTTAGTTCACGCAAGGTGTTCTTTGTTAGAGACAACATTTGTTCATAGTGAGTTATTTTTTCTAAAGACGAAACGATTTGAGATTTTAAATCATTTCTTTTGTTGATGAAATCTTTCATCAAACCTCTAAAATTATTATCAAGATGATAAACAGCCAAGAGGAAATTAGAGGAAGAACCTTCTCCATAAGTTGTAGCTTTCACTTTCTTCGTCTTTGAGGAATAGATTCCTTTACACAGATACACATTAACTGCTTCAACTATATCCCGACTTGTGGTGCTTCTAGTTACAAGAGACATGAAACTGTATCTTTTGGGAAGAAGAAGAAAGGAAGAAAACACTACACACAATAAACTTATGAACACCCAAACCCTAGAAGAATGTAGAAAAAATCTTCCGTGGTTTAGAGAATCATTATCTAAAAAATAGGAGAATATTTCTTAACAAAAATAAGAACAACGTGTAAAAACACTACTTGAGCCACATAGACGCAAACCTTATTTTCTCAAGTTAAAGATGAGGATGCGAAAGTCACTAGTATTAGATAATGACGATGTGAGCCAAATGCTCCCCTCTTTTACCACAAGGTGGTTTATCGAGGTTTTTGTAAAAAAATTTCCTACCTCTTCGACTCTTGGACTTGGTTTTAGGAGAGCCATGTAGATTATCCAGGATTCATCTTTTGCATGTTCTTCTCGCAGGTTTGGCAATTATTTTGTTGTTCCTTTTGAATCTCCAACACGTGCTTTGAACATGATTTGCATTTCCACAAAAAGAACAAATCAAGGATTCTTTGTCTTGTTGAATTGCCTTCTGTTTATCACAACTATCAACCTTCACTTTTGCATGATCAATAGAAACAACGGGGTTGACTATGCCTGCAGTTTTGCCTTTAAATCCTAAACCATTTGTGTTTCCAAAGGATTTCTGACCAAATAGCATTGCTGAAATTTTGTCAGAACTTCCAGATAATCTTTGTAGATCATCTTTGAGAGTATTAATCTCTTTTTCCTTTAGAGCAATGGTTCTGGTGAGTTTATCATTAAGACAGTCTATCTCAAGATTTTTCACCTGGATTGATGATTCCAGTTTCTTCAAAGAAGCTTTTAATTGAAAATTTTCTTGAAGAACCTCTCGATTCAAGAATTCAAAGATTTCTGTGTCAGATTCAAAATCTGAATCAGAACTGGAATACGTGGATGTTTCTGCTAGAGCTGAGGGTTCATTACATCCATCAGACGTACTCAAGATGTTGACACTTAGAGATTTTTCTTCTATTGAATCATCTCAAGAAAAACGCCCGACAAGGGACGTTTAACACATCTCTTGCTTCTTTTTACAAATTCTTTGATCTTTTCTGTTATCAGTGGTTTATCGAGACAACCATCATTAGAACAACATTCATCAGCCCAAGACAAGTTAGAAGCTTCACTTGTGTTGGAAATAACACTGAATGCAAACGTTCGATCAGAACTTTGATCAAGAATTTTTAGCTTTCCAACAAGAGTATTTCTGGAAAGAGTATCAAGGTTATTTCTTTCAATGATGGCATGCTTCTTAGAATCGTATCTAGATGGCAGCGATCCGAGAATTTTCATCACAATGTCCTTTCAGGAATAGTCTTACCCAATGCAAAAGATGCATTAACAATTTTAGATACTTTGTGATTAAACTCATCAAATGAATCTTCATCTGCCATACGAAGGTTTTCCCAATCGGAATTAAGGTTTTGAAGCCTAGCTTCCTTTTCACTGGTATTACCTTCGAATACGGTTTCTAAGTGTTGATGGTGGATTACCATTTAAGGTTAAAGTTGTAAAAAACCAGAAAATTTTGCGCTGACATCTTGTAAAAGATAAAGCCATTAATAAGTGTTGGATACTCCCTCACTTAATTCACCAAGAATGGAGCATGTAGCAACAATCCCATTCTGTGAATACATGAAATTCATCCAGGTTGGAGCATGTAGCAACAATCCCATATACACTGTGAATTTCTAGCATTAATTAATTAATGCGAAATCAGCCTTGTATTTCTGTACTCATTATCGGTCGGATGACGATCGAGTGTTACTCTTACAGAGCAAAGACGAACCTCCAAGCATTATAATGAAACCATGTACGAAATACCCGTACAGCCGACTCTCGGTGTGTTATACTAGCCCGATTGAGCCCCTCTCGGTGTGTTATACTAGCCCGATTGAGCATCCGAGATCGACCGATCGGTCCGGATATGACCCATGATCATCCAACTCCACAAGCATGCTTGGATGACCCGAGATCAATTCCATCACCCCCAAGCAGGTATGGAATACCCACTGCCGACCCCTCATGGTCGTCCATTGGCCTAGCTTGCCGTAAAACGTTCATACCAAGCATTATGGACGGAAAACCTAAATTAGGGTTTGCGGCATATTACATGTGTCGCAAAACAATCTCGACCATCCATCTTCGCGGTATAGATGGAGGGTGTAGATGTAGATTCAAAGGGCCCAGAGCATGTCAACACGATCACCGTGGGCCCGCCTACACACTTGGCCAATCGGTCAAGATCAACCATGTTTGGTCGTGACAAAATCGTCGCCCAAACAAGAGATGACGCACGGCTTTGAAAACCCCAAAATTAGGGTTTTGAGCATCACGGCGTCCATCTTCTCCGGCATGAATGGAGGGTCCAAGATTGGGTAAGCGAGTCCGGTCATACCGGCATGACCACCGTGGACCCATCTATTCCTAACCCGATCGTCAAGGCATATCATGCACAGCTAATTCAAAACGCACGCCCAAACTAGCGTGGTCACATCCCAAAACCGCAAAGCCGATCTCGACCACTCAACTTCGTCGGACGATTTGGATGGCTCATATCACGTTTTCATGGGATATTCAGGTATATGCGTAAACACCAGCCTATCACCTTCACACCAGGCCAATCGACCAGGACCGACCAAGATTGTTCGTCTCGGAACGTGCGCCTGAAGAGGGCGTGACGTGCGGCCCTTGCGGCACTAGTTTTTTGTCGCAAATCGATCTCGACCACTCGATTTCACCGGATGAATTGAGTGACCCAGATCATACTTTCATGAGGTAATGGGGTATAGGCGCCTACACCATCATGCCATCTACACACATGTATGGTCGGTTAGGCCAAAGTTGTATCCCATGCTTGGTTTCGACCAAGGCAAGAGTGATGCATGCGCACCTCTTCAAAACCCTAACTTCATCAACGGTCGCAGATGAGTGTCTCAAATATCATCTCATCCATCCAACTTCACTAGCTTGGTTATACAGCCCTGGTCAGGAGTTAATTGGTTAGTGAGGTTACCCATCACTTTACCACACCATGATGCAGTACCTGCATAAAATACACACGATACTTCACAAGTATCGACTTCCTGAATAACACATTTATTCAATTCAGCATTACATGCTATCTTTCGTGGATCCAAGATCCACACATTCCAGAACATCAATCATGTCACAAGGCTGGGGATACATACCTTGGGGTATTGGTGCGGCGGTCTACGGCGTGCGGCGTGCAACGCGCCATCACAAGAACGTGTTAGGAAGTCATGGACGGTTAGAGATGAACAGGAGAAGTGGGCAAGGCTGGTCGTGTATCACCAACGCACAACTCCACTACTCCATCACTCCACTTCCTCCACTTCCCACGAGAGACGTGAATAAGACTCAATGACTTGTATAAATAGGTTCTCCTCCCTATTTCCAAACAACGGAGAAAAACAACAAGAAAACACCCAGAGCACGCACACCAATCGTAAGCTTGTTCACTTTCTCATTACAAGTCATAAGCAAGTCTACACCTTCACAATCTCAACACCTTCTTCGCTTCCCTCCCTAAGATCAACCCCATCTCCTTCACTTTGTGACCGAAACAAGTCTCAGAACGGCCATTTCTTGGTTTAGGCCGGACTTGCAGCATTGATCTCTCGAATCTACAAGCACTCACCGCGTTGTGTGCATTTGTTCAAGGTTTAAATTCATTCCTCATCCACACCCCAAATTACCAAATTCTGCAGGAGTAGTTTTCACCCATAAACAATTGGCGATTAAGTGGGAGGTTAATCTCTCGGTTGTAAGGTCAATTTCTTCAAATTCGATTCAATTCATCAATTTCAAAAAGGGTAGATCTTAGAATCAATTCAATCAACAATTCATTTCAAGATGGTGGAATTAAGGTCGGGTCGGTCAATCAATTACGATGGAGTGGTGTGGATAACAATCCCGGTGCCGAAGTAATCATCGGTGGAACTACCGTGGTCAATACATCTCGTGGAGCCGTCACTTCTACCATCAGCACCAGTGTAGTAGGAAATGTTCCAGTAAGTGTAACGCCTCCCGTCACCAGAGCTAGAGCAGCCGCAAATCCCGGCATCACCTCAAGTATAACACCTCCGGTAGTCACCAGAGCAACGACTTTCACTCCTTCATCAGGATGAGGAGCCGGAGGCACAAGAGGAGGCACACCGTCTATTACCGTTGCAGACTTGATGGAGAAACAGGAAGTTCTTGCTAAGACTCAAACGGATATGGCCGCAACTCAGAAAGAGGTACTCACCTTCCTTAAAACTTTGACCGAACTATTGCCGCAAGATTCACGACAACCCTTGGAATCGACAAGAGATGCATTCAATACACCCGGAGCAGGCGTTCCCACTCGGACCCACACGAATGAAGAAACTCGTGTTGGTCCTGAGTGCCAAAGGGAGAGGGACCAACCTTCCAACTTCATTACACGTGAGGATCTGGAACGACTTCTCCAAAATCGAGAAAAAGGGGACCGAACGGATGTACACCAACATCAGCCACCGTACCCTCAAGATGTACAACGAATTCCCCTTCCAAGAGGTTACACCTCTCCCTAGTTCTCCTCTACGCCAGTCTTGGTAATGCTCGTGAACACGTCTCTCGATTCTTGGAATCCTTGGGGAACATGAATACAATCATGTTCTTGCGCTGAAAGAATTCTCGAAATCACTTACGGGAGGCGTACACAGTACAACAACATCGCGCCTAACATCATATCCAATTGGAGCGAGATGGTCGGTGCTTTCTGACGAAAGTATTTCTTCGTGTCCGAACAAATCACCTTTTCGGATCTAGGAAGAATTCTTGGCGGAACAACGAGCATCCTAACGACTTCGTCCAAAGGTTCGAACCCAAGCGGCTGGATTGTCCACGACCCGAATGTCACCGAACGACAATTGGTGGAGTTGTGTATCAACGGGATGATACCCATATACCGCGCTCTGTTAGAGAATCTGGGCTTTCAAACGTTCTCTAAACTCCATGAAGCTGCCAAGCGTTCAAAGAACAATCGCACCAGCGTTGCTAGAAAGAACCCGCAGTCGTTCGAAGTAAAGATTCACGTGAAAGTCGAGGGAGCGGGCGCCTCACGAACAAGCAATACAACACGGTCCTTCTCGTGAGTGTAGTGGGCGGGGGAGAGAAAAGGAAAGCTCCGGTGACGGAACAACAAACCAATCGGACATCCGGCACACAAGACTTCGTCTCGGAAAGGAGCGGACAAAGCTCCTGCACAAGACACCGAAGATACGGAGTTTTCCTTTCCCCATGAATGAAGTGATAGAACTCTTGGAAGCATGGATCCAAGACGATGCCGTCAAGTTGCCTCCTATCAGGCGTCCTCAACCGAGAAAGACATGGCGAGATCCCAAATACTGTTGCTACCACAGATTCGTACATCATCCAACCAAAGATTGTAACGAGTTGAAACAAATATTCGGGGAAAAGATAGAGACGGGGGAACTCCAACTTGGAAACGAAGGTGTTCATAGAGACCCTCTCCCCATGAGGAATTGCATGATTTTCGGGGATTCTGTTCGCAAGACTGTACAATCTATGATGGAGCACTTGTGTGAAATCTTGTACTTCTCCAAAGGGCAGCGTCAAGATATATTTACGGCCCTCAACCACATTGTGTCAGGCAGGCGTTTGTATCCGGAAGCAGTCCAAGAACCCAAGTCTTTCCTGAAGGACGCGAGCAAAGGAAACGGGGACTCTAAGCTGTCACTCGTTTGAGAGATGCCGAGTTCGATAGCGCGTTGATTGATACGGCTTCCGAATTTAACATCATTATGTCAAGACCTTGAGAGCGGCAAAGATTTCAAAGCGAGAAGCTACTCGTTACCCAATTGTGGTTAAAGATTCGGGAAGGAGAGCTCGGAGAAGCATACGGATATATTGATTCGGAAGTCAAATTGGGTGATGCCTCGACACAAGCAAAGTTCTACATAGTCAAAGATCACCCCAACTACGACATGATCCGGGACGCCCTTGGATGCACGAAAACAAAGCAATACTAGAAAGTTTGTCCTCTACGGTTTCATTTTGAAAGAATCTCCAACACGCCTTACGGACACGATGGCTGCACAGTACCGCACAAACAACTTGCCAACGTGACACGACTTCCCAGAGAAAGCACATCAAGCATACATTGAAAGGTTCTGATCTCAAGTAAGTTTCATCGCACAACTCTCTTTGCAACCTACCGCCCCTCATTCGACAAGTCCAGGGACTGGCTCCAACCGACAAACCAACCCTGACTAGGAGATGTGAATGGGAAGCCGGCCCTTTCAAACATTTTATCAAGAGCATAGAGGCTGTCTTGGTCAAAGACGATAAGGCCAAGGTCCAAGTATACGCACGTCCAAACCCATTTGGAATTGGAGACACAGTGACGAAGACGACTACATTCAAGGTTGGGAGCATGACGGTGAAAATGATCACTCCACCGACTCACCCATCGAAAGAGAAGAGGAACCGTGCACAGTAGCGAGATGTTATCCTAGGTGGTTCTTGCCAAGCTCATCAACGCCGATAAACTAGAAGGCGTAACAATTCACTCACAATGGCTCAAACCCTACCAGAACTTAAGTATGCTGTGCTACCACTTTCCAGTGTCCTCCACCCTTTAAAACGTTGTGCTATTCTTTCAGCGTGTTTCCTTTTACAATTTCATGTCATACTTGTAATTCCCTAGAAAATGATTGCAATACTTGCATTCATAGTTAGGACTTTAAATTTTCAATTTAATTGAAGCATTATTTCCACTCGAGAACCTCTCTACCCCTAAAAGCGAAAGGTCTGAGTCGGCCTAAATCAACCCATTAGAGCAAGGAAGGAAACCTTAGGCAAACATCTCATGAGAAGAAGGAAACACAACGTATGCACAAAAGGAAAATGATATGAGCCATCTGCCCCAGCAAAGATAGGAGGATCTTGCATCAGGAACACAGGTCCGTGGATATTTCATTATGGCATTATTTATTTTATCACAAAGAGTTATGTGTAAAGGCGCACCCTTGTGCTTGAGAAAGTTCAATTGCAGTCTTGACAAAAGGTTATAAAAAAAAAAACCCTTTATTCAAACAATCAAGTAGAAGAAAACCTTGAACTCAGCTGCCACTGAATACAAGGAAGATGTTCAAATGTACGGAATATACTTGGAAAGCGAAAAAGAAAAAAAAAAAAAAAAAAAAAAAAAGAGGTTTTAGTCGTCAAGAGGATCGACATCGCTCGCACCACCTATCGGAGTTACGCCTTGGCGCCATCACTGTTGATGCTCCTCCCTTCGAATCTACCTCAGCTCGCATCGGGCGTCTCCGCGGCAAAGACACTCCATCCCAACATCATCGAGCGGGAGCATTAAAGAGCGCATCAACATTAGGAGCCGTACCAATTGCTTTCGGATGTTCGAGTTCTTACGTGTCGGAGTCGAGAATTATCACGCCGTCTGGATCGGGTAATCACACGTATCTTGGTCGAGAGGATGTTTATGCTCAACTCTCCGCCTCTTCGACCGCGTTGCATATCTCTACGCCCTTGCGCTTACCAGTACTTGCAACGCTTCCTCGCGCCTCCACCGCTCCTCCATGTCAATCGCAGGTGAAAGCGCATGAGGATGCGTCCCACGGCAATACGTAAGTGCATGATAGACATCCTCGTATAAGCACGGCCGACTTCACGAAGTGGAAGATCAATCTTAGCCATTACTTCTTTATGCGCATGGGTTTCGGGCTTGTCAACTTCAAGCTTCTTTCTCGGAGAAGCGACAAAATTATCGTCCACCGCTTCCATGATAAAGCGCAAAGAGAAAGAGGTTATGAGCGCAAAAGAAAAATCATCAATCAATCAATCGATCAGTTAATTAGGAATCAGGAGATCAAATAAGTGCGGAGCAATACCTGAGATATAGAATAAATGACTGCGTGAGATGATTCTTTATAATCTCGCAAGTCGAAAAGAATCCCGGGAGAAAAGAAGTCTTTACTTACCACCTATAAAGGCTACCAATTAGGGATAACAATCAACGATGCTTATCGAGATACATACGAAGAAAGGCTGTGTGGGAGTACACCTAACCCAAGGAAGGGACCAAGCTCGGATATACACAAGGGGAACCAAAGCGACTCACCGAGATCAAGTCCTACTTCCTTCACAACTTCGATCGGGACCAACCAGTTCAGGGCAACGCTGACGATGTCGGCCTATCCGGTAAATATACATTCACCTTAGCTTGGTCATTTCAATGTACAAAATTTGTCACCATCTCATGCCTACCCCACAATAGTGTAACCATTATGTGCTAGGCAGGGGAGTTATTGTTGATGGTGGATTTCCATTTAAGGTTAAAGTTGTAAAAAACCAGAAAATTATGCGTTGACATCTTGTAAAAGATAAAGCCATTAATAAGTGTTGATGGAAGAATGGAGCATCCCTCCCACTTAATTCACCAAGAATGGAGCATGTAGCAACAATCCCATATACCCCTGTGAATTTCTAGCATTAATTAATTAATGCGCAATCAGCCTTGTATTTCTGTACTCATTATCGGTGCGGCATGACGATCGAGTGTTACTCTTACTGAGCAAGCACGAACCTCCAAGCATTATAATGAAACCATGTACGAAATACCCGTCAGGTGACTCTCGGTGTGTTATACTAGCCCGATTGAGCCCCTCTCGGTGTGTTATACTAGCCCGATTGAGCATCCGGACTCGATCAGTATCGGTCTGGATATGATCGCCGATCATCCAACTCCACAAGCATGATTGGAAGACCCGGATCAATTCCATCACCCCCAGCAGGTATGGAATACCCACTACCGAGCCCGCATGGTCGGCCATTGGCCTAGCTTGCGCAGAAAACGTTCATACCAAGCATTATGGACGGAAAACCCTAAATTAGGGTTTGCGGCATATTACATGTGTCGCAAAACAATCTCGACCATCCATCTTCGCGGTATAGATGGAGGTGTAGATGTAGATTCAAAGGGCCCGAGCATGTCAACACGATCACCGTGGGCCCGCCTACACACTTGGCCAATCGGTCAAGACCAACCATGTTTGGTCGTGACAAAATCGTCGCCCAAACAAGAGATGACGCACGGCTTTGAAACCCAAAATTAGGGTTTTGAGCATCACGCGTCCATCTTCTCCGGCATGAATGGAGGGTCCAAGATTAGATTAGCGAGTCCGGTCATACCGGCATGACCACCGTAGACCCATTTATTCCCTAACCCGATCGGCCAAGGCATATCATGCCTGGCTAATTCAAAACGCACGCCCAAACTAGCGTGGTCACACCTCCCAAACCGCAAATTGATCTCGACCACTCAACTTTGCCGGACGATTTGGATGGCTCAGATCACGTTTTCATGGGATATTCAGGTATAGGCGTAAACTCCAGCCTATCACCTTCACACCAGGTCAATCGACCAGGACCGACCAAGATTGGTCGTCTTGGAACGTGCGCCCGAAGAGGGCGTGACGTGCGGCCCTTGCGTCGCTAGTTTTTTGTCGCAAATCGATCTCGACCACTCGATTACACCGGATGAATCGAGTTACCCAGATCATACTTTCGTGAGGTAATGGGGTATAGGCGCCTACACCATCATGCCATCTACACGCATGTATGGTCGGTTAGGCCAAAGTTGTATCCCATGCTTGGTTTCGACCAAGGTCAAGAGTGATGCTGCGCACCTCTTCAAAACCCTAACTTCATCAACGGTCGCGGATGAGTGTCTCAAAGATCATCTCATCCGTCAACTTCACCGGCTTGGTTATACGGTACAGGGGAGTTAATTAGTTAGTGAGGTGTCATTACCTATCACTTTACCACACCATGATGTAGTACGCATAAAATACACACGATACTTCACAAGTATCGACTTCTGAATAACACGAGTTATTCAATTGGCGATACATGCTATCTTTCGTGGATCCACGATCCACACATTCAGAACATCAATCATGTCAAAAGCGGGGATACATTTGGGGTATTGGTCTGGCGGTCTAGCGTGCGGCGTGCAATGCGCCATCAAAACGTGTTAGGAAGTCATGGACGGTTAGAGATGAATAGGAGAAGTGGGCAAGGCTGGTCGTGTATCACCAACGCACAACTCCACTACTCCATCACTCCACTTCCTCCACTTCCCACGAGAGACGTGAATAAGACTCAATGACTTGTATAAATAGGTTCTCAGCCCTATTTCCAAACAACGGAGAAAAACAACAAGAAAACACCCCGGAGCACTGCTTACACCAATCGTAAGCTTGTTCACTTTCTGTTACAAGTCATAAGCAAGTCTACACCTTCACAATCTCAACACCTTCTTCGCTTCCCTCCCTAAGATCAACCCCATCTCCTTCACTTTGTGGCCAGAAACAAAGAACGGCCATTTCTTGGTTTAGGCCGGACTTGCACAGATTGATCTCTCGAATCTACAAGCACTCACCGCGGTTGCAGTGCATTTGTTTAAGGTTTAAATTCATTCCTCATCCACACCCCAAATTACCAAATTCTGGGCTAGGAGTAGTTTTCACCCATAAACACTAAGATATCCCAAGCATCTTTAAACCTAGTACACGTAGTCACATGGTACTGAAGATCTGGGGTAATGGCATTCAAACCGTCGGAGTTTTGCTTTGTAGCAAGTATCTCGGCAGCATTGTATTCACCAATGTTCTTAGGAACATTTACATTCCCTATTGCCACAACGGGAGCATCATAGCCATTAACTACATAAACCCATGACTGAAAATCACGTGATTGAAGAAAGGCACGCATAGCAATTTTCCACCATAAGTAATTAGAGCCATCGAAGACCGGTGGTACGTTTATGGAGATAGAATTTTTGTCCATAGAGTCAGATCGCTACAAAAACAGACTTATAAGGTCTTTGAAAGTGTTTGCCTGCTCTGATACCAATTGAAAAAGCGGGGGTACAACAACCACACCCAATATTTCGCTTAGCAATCTGTATGGACTAACTCCAATATACTTTCAAGAGAATCAACTAGACTCAATCTTAATAAAGTATATCAAAGAGTTATATCTCTATTTCTCGATTCAATTCTTACTCAAGCAAATAGAAATCTGCGAGTCTAATTTAATACAACAGAAATAACTTGGATGGTACCAAAGACCAATATCCAAGTGTCAATCAATGTAAATCAACAACCAAAGGTTGGATATTCTAATTGATTTATATAACAAAATATAATGTGGAATAGAAATAACACAGACACCAGAATTTTGTTAACGAGGAAACCGTAAATGCAGAAAAACCCCGGGACCTAATCCAGATTAAACACACACACTGTATTAAGCCGCTACAGATACTAGCCTACTACAAACTAACCCGAGTCTGGACTATAGTTGAACCCCAATCAATCTCACACCTTTGATCCAAGGTACGGTTGCGCTCCTTATGTCTCGATCCCAGCAGGATACTACGCACTTGATTCCCTTAGCTGATCTCACCCACAACTAAGAGTTGCTACGACCCAAAGTCGAAGACTTTAATAAACAAATATGTACCACACAGAAAAGTCTACGGTAATAGATAAATATATCTCCCACGAAATACCTACGAGTTTTGTTCCATCTTTTGATAAATCAAGGTGAACAAGAACCAATTGATAACCACGGACTTATATTCTAGAAGAACAACCTAGTATTATCAATCACCTCACAATAATCTTAATCGATGCGACGAAAAGAAGATATTGTGGAATCACAAACGATGAGATGAAGATGTTTGTGACTACATTTATATCTTGCCTATCGGAGATATCAATCTCAAGCCAATTGTTACGATTGTACTAAATACGATAGAAACAACAAGATCAGATCACACAACTACACGAAAGTAATATCGGTCTAGCTTCACAATCCCAATGAAGTCTTCAAGTCGTTAACCTACATGGTCTTGGTAAGAAACCTAAGGTTAAAGGATAATCGACTCTAGCTATACAATTAGTATCACACAGGAGGTGTGGGGATTAGGTTTCCCAGTTGCTAGAGTTCTCCCTTATATAGTCTTTCAAATCAGGGTTTGCAATCAATGTTAGATTAGTAACAAAGCATTCAATATTCAGTTAGATGAAAACTTTGATTAGATTCAAGCTAATATCTTTCAACCGTTGGATCGAAAACTTAGCTTGTTACACACAAATGAAATGCACGTTTTTAGGTTTGTGTAACCGTACCCAAACATGTACATTTGTTAGTTCAACAATAGTTAACCAAATGGTTAGCCATATGAGCACTTTTATATCAACCATAATCTTCTTCACCATAACTAGTTCAAATGACTCAAAATGAACTAGTTAGAGAGTTGTACAATTGCTTAGATCTTATAGAATTATACAAGACACAATCGAAGCAAAAACGATTTGATTCACTCGAATCGATTCATGAACTTTATATCCACGGTTTTGCAAATTGCATTCCTTAGTTTATATACGTATAAGTTCACAAATAATCGTCTTTAGAAATAACCAACTTAAGTACGCGGACTAAGTTCGCGGACTTAAGTTCCGGGAAGAATTTAAAAACTCCAGCAGATTTTCTCGGGATGAAAACCTACGACAGTTCGCGGACAAGGTTCGCGGACTGTTGTTCAGTTTTTCCTGATCAATAAAGTAAGCATACTTTGGTTCAAGGAATAAGGACTTATACATGTATGCGTTTCCACACAATGGTTATATAATCTAAACTCTCATTTCAATCATTGAAACATTCTTAGAGGACGATATATATAGTTGTTGTTCACAAACTATTTTTCGTCAAAGCCATTTTCAAAGTGATTGAAACATAACATGACTTTCGTCACTAGGTAAAGATGAACTTGGCCAAAGCGAAAGCTTACCAACACATATTTCAAGAAATATATAAGCGAGATAAACTCGGCTCGAAATAGCAAATGTGTATAATCAAAGTCTATATAGCAAAATGACTTTTGTCTCGACTTTTGTCTCGATATCAAAGTCTATCGATCGGTGTCCACCAATTCTCTCCACTAAGTCCTTCATCAAGGTACCTCCAACTTTGACCACCTAGGTCTTTACATCAATTTTTCTACCTGGGTCCTCTATCTAGGTCTTTCCAGAAGAAGGGAAAATTAAAAGGAGATATTTAAGAAAATACTGAGGACTGACGGTCCACTGACCATGACGATCAGTTTCCAAGACCCGTGATAGGTGTAGAATACACCGTATTTAATATCTAGTATTTATGCTTTCTTTGCGAGTTTTCTTGTAAATTATGTATCTTATGTGTGCTTTTGAGTTTATTAGGTGAAATGGAGTCATTTGGAGCAAAAAGACCAATTGGAACTCGTTCAAATACAAGATGAAGACAATGCCGAAAGAATGGAGTCATTCCGAGTTCGTATGAAGAAGTTATGAGCAAAACAAGAACTCAGAAGCAAAAAGGGCAAAATGGTCATTTTCTAGGCCAAGTGCTATTGCCACCCCACCGTACGTTAAGGGCAGTCATTCATTGAGGGTGACCTGTTTTAAAGGCTGCTAAAAGGCGGTCATGTCAATTATTTGGGGAAATTTGGAATTTGAATAATCTTAAAGGAATTTGGATAATTACTCAAGGTGCCACTTTTTAAATACCTTCTTCTTCCAAACTTATCGATCGGATTCGAGGATAATCCGGTGGAGTGTGTGGCCCGATGGCTATGGAACTCGCGGATTTAAGTGCATGGACGACAGTAAAGCAAGCTCAGATGGTGATGGGTTTGCTTACATCATCTGTAGGGGTTGAACTCGAAGAACTCAATGGCAGTGATGATCATGATGGTGATGAAGTCGTTGTTGACGTTGCCAGAGAAGTATGGGGGTTTAGCTCGAGTTTGCTGATGATCGTGCTGATGGCAGTGAACAAGGACTATGGAGCTCGAATCTGTATGGGCGGTAAACCGACGATGCTTCTGCTCATCGGTGATGAAGAATGGTATGGCAGCAAGGGTGATGTTGTGTCTGCTCGAGTGAGTTGGTCGGAGATGGTTGAGTTCAGTTAGGAACTCGTGTTCGGGTTTTGATGGCACATGCAATGATGATGCTGGCGGCTGCTGAGAATGAAGGCTAGAGAATGGTTTAATGGTGTCGACAACAGCAAGAGACGGAGAGGAGTTCGAAGCTGTGATGGATGGCTTAGAGAGATGGCAGTGAGGATTGATGGATCTTGGCAGTTAGGATTTCTCGAGCACTGACAGTGACGATGGAACGTATGGTGATGAGGGAATGGTTGTTCGAGATGGAGTTTAAAAAGAGAGAGAGCAAAGACAAGCAATGGCAAATGTTGCCATCGGTGATTGATGATCAACTGGCAGTGAACCCGAGAGATTGAAGTTGAGCATGGCTCGAGTTGGTTTCTGCCATTACATGCCATTACCGATGAAGACGGTGATGAACTGGTGGAGATAAAGAGAAGAGGAAGCTCAAGCTGTTGGCTGCTATTCGAGCGGGAGAGAAGTTAGGGCGAGAGATGCGATTCGAAATGGAGCGATCTTTGTGCTCGGTTCATGATGGTTGGGCCTTCTTTGTGGATCGAGAAGAACACGAGCGAGGCACAAATGGAAGGAGCTCGGCGAGGAAGATGGAATGTCAAAACTCGAGTCTGCATGTCATGGAAGTTATGGAAGCAATGGAGGAGTTTGGTAGTGGCTGGTGACGACAGCATAGTAATGTTGGTTCGAGTCCGAGTGAGAGTCCGAGTGAAGGTTATCATGGATGAGGTATGGCGGAACTTACACAGGAGAAAAGGTGATAATGGACTGGATTTTGATAGTTGAGCCCAATAGGCTATTGAGCCGCAATATCTTACACGACCAGATTAAGGGCGCAGCTATTTGAAGTTTCGGCGGGATTTGAAGCAGGGAGTGATGCACGGGACACAATTCCTAAGGAGATGCTCTTTCCTATTTTTGCTAGGTTTCCTAGTTTCTTCAAGAGGAGGTTATAAAACTCTATATATAGAGAAGCCTAGGCACAATTTGGGGATATATCTTTTATCTATTATCTATTCTTTTGCCTCTACTTTTGTTCTAGGGTTTAGAAACATGAAGTCTCTTCTCTTTCTTCTTGTTATGAACTCCATGAATATGAGCTAGAGTTTTATTATTGGTTATGGAATAAGTTGGACTTCCAAATATGGGTTTTAATTCAATAAATTAGTTTTCTCTCATATTATCGTTTATGATTCACCATTAACATTGTTACATGATTTGAATGCTTGTTTAGTCGAGTCGCGAATCGATTGAGTTTGCTTTCATCTTTATTGCTAGATTAGGGTTATTATACGCAAAAAGTGATAATTCCGGATTGCAAGTAGCATAAATAAGATTATAGTTTGTAGTGATATATTCTTATGATCTTATGTGAACCATAACCTTTGTTAAATCGGATTAGTGCTTTTACACGTTCGATTGCTTTGATTGGCCTGATTTCATAGAACCTAATGCATCTAGGGAATTAAACTTGATTAGTGCTTTTACACGTTAGGTTGTTCTTTTAGATAGAATTCATATTCGCATCTTTTAATGTGTTTGTTGATGACAAGAGGAGATTAGCAGGATATTCTTGCGATCAAGGTATTCTAGGGTCTTTGATAAAAGTCTATATTAAATTATCAATTCTAGTAATTGTGTAGAAAACATGTTTGTGAATGAAAACGAAATCCATGACCAATACTTTCTTATCCTTGATTTGATTTGTTTACTTTTCTTTATTTGCTTTTATTTAGTTTATTATATAAAAATCACAAAACTCTTAGGTATTATTTATAGGGAACCGAAACAATTTGACAACCTAGACCTCTCTGTGGGATCGATCCTTTCTTGCCCTTGCTTCATTATATATTTTGAGTAGTAAGAAAGTGTAATTTATTTTTGACGCTTACGACTGCGGTCAACCCGTGGCACCAGACTATCATGTCCTAATTATTCATCATAAACGGAATGCTACCACCGGGACATGCGACCATGGTCATTACATCATCCCCTCTTGAGAGCAACCTCAGTTATGGTCCCGTAACCAGGGTTTCAAAAGTGATGTTTCTACGATTGACAGAAATAAAAAATGATAATCGCAAGCACCAGGCTCATGTATCAACCATGGGTTTCAGATTGAAAATTAATCAATGGAATTTAAATCCTTCATCAATCGTTCAAGACACAAGCAAATGGTCTAAAAACACAACGAGGGTGTTTTACAACAAGCTCAAATGCGAGACGATTTTACACTGTATCTGCACAAAGAAGCGATCTGGGATCAATTGGTGAAGAATCTATGGATGGGTCATATACGATTCTCTTTTAATGTATGTCCTCTACAACATATCCAAAATTCACAATAATTGGATGAACGAGCGAAAAGATGTGGCCGAAACATAAAACTACATGACAGCTGAAGTTTCTGAAGACTTCCTGGAAGTTTACTGCTTCGTTGATTTCAACCACTAGACGTGCTCAATACTCATAAATCTTCTTTGAGAAGTCTAGGAAATTTCCTGGGCATCAAAAAGTTGGGGTAGATCATCAAAAACGGACATTGTATGAAGATTCTACAGCATTTTCAATGAAGACCTAACTTCTGAATTTTCTGATGACGAATTATGAAAAAATTCTTCATTCATCCACATCTGAGTCAGGAGATACACCGTCAATGCAAGGCCGAACTTCATATTCAGCCGATAGTCTCACTTGCAAGTCGGCGGTGCTTCTGCTGTTGAGATATGAGATTTCATCACGTCTCTGCTTTCCCTCCGCATCTGCTAAGACCAAGAAAGCATGTATCTTAGCACGAACCACTCTCAGATGATCAAAAGACATACCATGTATCAGCTTTCCAGTATCTCTAAAAGGTTGATTATCCTTGGCATGAACATCGTAGAGAAGTCTTCATCTTTGACTTGATATTTACGGAGCGTTCCTCGGAAGAGCCGGAAGGGTGGTTATAGAATCGGAGGTCACCATTATCTGAGGCGAAAGACATGGAGTCATGGATATACCAATAAAAAACATGCAACAAAAATGGTAACACTCCAACTATTACCTATTTACAATTTCACTAACAGTAGTGAACTTAGAACAAAAGTTTTAAGAACTTGCCCGTTTCTTCAAACCTGCAAAGACGGGCAAAGTCCATTATTCAAATCATAAATTGATTTTCATAAAACCGTGAACAACCCATGTAAATTTTTACTGAGTGAACATCCACTTATTTTTTCAAAAATTAGACAAACGTCCATTCTACAATTGTGAAAATTCATATACAGACATTATTTCACCATGTATAATTGTTTACTTTCAACAGTTGTTCAAAATCAAAACATTGATTTTACAAAAAAAAAAAAAATATATACATTTTAACGTGAAAATCACGTAAATTTGAAATATATATATATATTTGCTCCCTCACGCGAGCATCCGTCTTTGAAACGAAAGTATATTTTCAAAAATTTGTGAAAACTCACATATCGAAGATAAAAAATTTCGTGAAAACTCATAGACAAAATTTTTATCATTAGACACAGGTCTATTAAAAAAAATCTCTCTTATGCTAGGGGATCATTGTTTGGTTCTTAAACTAGCAAACGAACGAACATTTATTCCTAAAACAAGGATTTTTATTTTTATTTTTTTTTGGTCCCGGCCCGTAAATGCTAAACCGACCAAAGCTGGACGTCTGACCGTCCAAATCAGCAGTGCCTCATCTCTACGTACTCATGAGATAACACTCTATCATACTGACAGAGTCCTTATCTGGGCATTTGCTCGTGCATGACTTCATTGGAGAAAATCGGGATTCCGAAAATGCCTTTGTACGACTAAGTTCGACTACTTATCTTGTCTACTGGAAAATCACCATCCATTGCTTACTGTGGAACATGACTGTCCCTCACTAAGCGGGTGTCATGTCCCATTCTTATAGGGCACCCATGTATAAGGTCAGTCTGGATGTATTTAGTAAGTTTAGCATATGCGTCTGGCACATGTGCCATTATTCTACCCTAATAAGTATTGAGTCTATAATTCCTTGGGGATTTATCTAATGAATATTGTCTTGTGAGTTTATCTCTTCCGCCTCTTTGAGGTTCTATCCCAATCTCTACAGCGTAGATCCTTTAAGATTGAACCATGATCATCCTATTGTAGTGTAGATCACTACAAGTGGTATCAGATTATGTCTTTCCTTGGCACCAGATTGATGCAGTGAATGATTATCGAGTTTCAATTCCATACCCTAAATTGATGAAATGGATTTACAGGAGGGAAAATGGGTCGAAATGAAGGGGAAAATTGTTCATATAATGAAGTTGGAATCCATAGCAATGAGCAATTGGATTATTGCAGTGGCTGGTATGAATTGTGGTTGATGTTGCGTGATTATCCGATTCGAGCTTCTTGGCTTCTAGAATGTAAAAAAATTGTTATACAAGACAGAGAAGAAGCTGGCACATATCTTGTTCCTTAAGGATACTGCTCCATCTCTTCCATATCTTCGTAGAGTGAAATTCGCTTCTTCAGTTGTTGATGAATTTTTAAAAGTGGAATTGATTCCTTCTTTTTTCTTCGATGAAGAGAAAGATTTGTATGACAAGGTGAATTCTCTATCTAAAGAAGTTTCAACTGTAGTT
This sequence comes from Papaver armeniacum, assembly GCA_023531295.1. NCBI lineage: Eukaryota > Viridiplantae > Streptophyta > Magnoliopsida > Ranunculales > Papaveraceae > Papaver > Papaver armeniacum. Next base: position 324,487 of record JAJJWW010016729.1, read on the forward strand.
AAATCAATTCACACCACTGTCAATGAAAAAAGATGATTCAATTGATGTTGTGAGTTTTCAAATTAAGGAAATCAGCAAAGTTGAAGTGTGTTATATAGACAACAAGAATCACGTTCAAGTGGTTGAGGTTAGTTTAATCATTCTTCACAACAAATTGAATTGTCAAAATTATATTTGTATGGGTTTTGATGATTCTCGTAGCATATTTGATCGTGGTAAAATTGTAGTGGTACCACAAAATTGTTTTGGGAAATTGATTCTTAGCCTTGGGTTTAAATCAGATTTGGAGTTTATAGATTCAATAATTCCCTTGTTTGTTAATTATGCTGAAGTTCATGTTGATGGGAATCTGTTTGTTAAAATGGCCGAGAGTATAGTTTGTCATTTGGGCAGTGGCAGAGATGACTTTCTCGTGGAACTTAAAATGGGTAAGATGAGTAACAAGTTAATGATAGAGGAATGTCTCTTCATGGTCATGAATTATGCTAGATGGATATATGATCGTGGCAAGGTGTTCGATGTACTTAAAGAGTATTTTTATTTTGCCGTCACTTCAAAATTTGATGTTGATACAATTACATCTTGTGAGCTAGTTTTTGATGTATGGATTTTCATTTCAATTATGTGATTACCTGGCTGTATAACTCCTGATACTAATGGGGATGAAAATCAACTGTTGTTGCAACTTCGGAGTAGGTTTTATGTAAAGAGAAATAAAAAAAGAGAAGCATATTTGTGTTATTCTTGCTATGAAGTTTTTCGATCTGTGGTCTAAATGTGTACAACATCCAATTGATACTTCATATATCCTATATCATGGGTTACGTCGAGTGCACCTTAGTACTTTGTTCATCATATGTTCTTGCCATGGGTTACGGATGATGATGGTTTTATGAGGTTTGAGTCAATAAGGGGTTCTACCAAGTTGGATTTCCTTGCACAGATAAGTGGAATTCATGACTTGCTTGTGGTATTTAGGATTCTTAAAATGTTGTTGTGGGTAGGATACTTGCGGTGGAAGTTCAGATGGGTTCCAATTGGTTTGTGTAGTGTAAGAAATGTTAATCGGGTTGATAAAAATTTCTTCTCAGTGTTGTGTTCAGGGATTGATATAATGCATAATACTATTGTGTGGAGTTATTATATAGAAGCAGATTTCTTACTTTTGCAGCTCACCAATGGGTTACCCACGGACGTAAAATGTCTTCATATTCGATCAACGCAGATTCGTCTTAACGCAAAAGAGGAACTTTTTCTTTTTCAGCTGAAGTATGTGTTGCCTAAGGCGCTCTTGGTTTGTCAGTTTGAGTCTTGGGGTGTTGATTTTATCCGATTTCTTCAAGAAGTTTTTAAGCCAGCAACTGAATGGTTTAGCCAAGTGATTAAAGTATTAAATTCATTTGTTGGTTAGACTCCATGACTATTCTATAGGGATTATTCTCTCAATTGTTGGGATCTATTTTCGATTTCAAAAGATGGGCGTCTTCTTATCAAGTTCATGGGTTACATCTGCGGCTATTAACGAAGAAGAAATGAAGAAATCTCTTCATTCTTCCACAGCTGGTCTCCATTCCTTGTATTTTATTCAACACAAACATTCTCGCTGTCAGAATTGGCTGTGTGTAGGGTATCGAACAATGAGACACTACGGGAGGATAAGGATAATACAACTTGTACTCACTGTCACCAATGATCCAACTGTGTCAAATTTAGTGGACTTCTTAAGATGGAAGTACAAATTGTATTCTATGAGTCTGGAGAGTTCTTCAAATTGTACTCTATTAGTTCTCCTGTGGATGATAGCAATTCAGCTCATACTCAGGGTAATTCAATTCTTACAGGTGCGGCTGATGGTGGGATACTTGAAGTGGAAATTCAAACTGTTTTCAACTGAATTGTGCAGTGTGAGTAATGTTAGCTGGGTAGATCGTAATTTTACCTCAGTGGTGTGTACAAGGCTTCATTCGGTGATCAATCATGTCCTACAATGTACTCTTATGATGATTGTTAAAATTTCAGGAAGTTGTCATATTATTCGGGAAAGGGGTATACGGCTTCAACGAGGTTTACCTACGGCTACAAGGTTTTTTTTTATGATTACTTGCTGAAGGTTAGTATGGTTATAATTGAAAATGGAGATGTGTCACTAAATGTTTTACTGGAGCTTCAGTATTTTTTCATGCTTCTTTTGTCGATGCTCACAATGAGAATCAGATTAGTTTCTCTGTTGAGCCAGAACTGTCCAATTACTCCTCATGAAGTTTGTCAGATCACTCAAGTTTCACGACAAAATGTAAAGGAAGTTCAGTACCCATATGGGCTTGTCTTTTCCAACTTTTATTCTGTTCGATATCTTGCTTGTCACAGTCAGTGGTGGGGACTTCTAGGTGCTATTATTGAAACCAATTGGTTGTCTCTGAGACATTTGGGGTATATGAATTCTTCTTCTTGTGAGTTTTTCTGGTCAGGTGGCTATTACAAACAAGTCTGTGAGATTTCAAGTCACGCCCACGGTGATTCAAATTGTAAATGTATCGATGCGGGATGATTACTTGAGATGGAAAGTTACAGCAAGTTGTTATGCTAAGCTCAGCTATGCACTAGAGAGATGAGAGTTCATAGATAAACTCGAGAAGAATTTTAGATTGTCAGAATTTGTTGTAAAAGGAGTGGGAATTCAGGCAATGCCTTTTGAATCTACAGGTTCAGGTAGTGTGGGAAATGTTGGCTGGATCAGTGTAACTAGTAATGGAATTCACTTCTGCATCAGAAAGATCGACTGCAAACAAGTTACTTTAGCTACGAATGACAAGGTAATAATGCTACAAAGGAGAAAGGGACAAGCTGCAAATGCTCGAATATTTCAAGCAGTTCGCCTCCTAATCAGGTATGATAATTATATGAATGTCAGCGTCAGTCGTGTAACATCGTTATATTCAACTCCAAGTGCTTCTGGATGTAAATTCAAATAGGGACAAAGGGATATTTCCACTCATGCCTTGGATGAATTGAAGAAACATGACAATCTGGGCTATATCGAAGTGCTTTTATCATCAGCTCACATACATGCTACTATACTAGATGAGATTGTGGCACTCACCGAGGAACCGGCTACTCGGCTCGATGGTATACTGGTAGTTATTCATGGCACTCAACTGAAGCACACATATTTCTAGTTTTGATGACAAAAGTGGACATATCGGTGGCAGTCGGCGACATCATGTGTTTGACAGTAATTCAAATTCACTAGTAGATTTTAAAGCAGTAACTAACATCATAGACGTGCACTACAGTCGCAGCGAAATGTCAGGTGGACTGGTGAGCCTAGTGGTGAAGCGTCTAAAGGCCTCACATGGGTTTCTTTTCGCAGGGTGGTTCTGGTATTGTAATGGGTCTCTCTCCTGCACTCAAGTTAACTCTTTAACTCATATCCTTGAGGACAAGGATAATTTAAAGGGGTGGGTATTTGTCATGTCCCATTCTTATAGGGCACCCATGTATAAGGTCAGTCTGGATGTAGTTAGTAAGTTTAGCATATGCGTCTGGCACATGTGCCATTATTCTACCCTAATAAGTATCGAGTCTGTAATTCCTTGGGGAGCTATCTAATGAATATTGTCTTATGAGTTTATCTCTTCCGCCTCTTTGAGGTTCTATCCCAATCTCTACAGCGTAGATCCTGTAGGATTGAACCATGATCATCTTATTGTAGTGTAGATTACTACAGGGGACTTAATGCTGATGGTGGATTTTCGGCAAGTGATAAAATCGTAAAATCATGATACTGCATGTTTTTGACCCGGCTTTAGGAATGTATGTGACGATTCATGTTTTATGATCCATGATCTCTGACTGAGTGAGTGTTCCTCTCAGAGCTATGATGAAAGTGTTTCTCGAAAGGCCTCCCCGGCTGAGCGTTCGATGCTTCACACATTTCATCATCACCTCTATGTAGAATCTTAACGATTGGGCGGTTCCCTAGACATAATGTTTGTTAGGGAGCTTAACGCCTTCAGGACGTCACGCTGCACATTGTTCCCCGACTACATAGAGAGACCCACCTCTACATAGAATCTTAATGATTTGGCAGTTTCCTAGACATAATATTTGTTAGGGAGCTTAACGCCTTCAGGACGTCACGCCGCTCGTTGTTCCCTGACTACGTAGAGAGACCGTGTATAGAATCTCTTAATGATTGGGCGGTTCCCTAGACATAATTGTTTGTTAGAGAGCTTCACGCCTTCAGGACGTCACACCGCTCGTTGTTCCTTAATTATACACCCCTCGGGACGAATATGATGCTTCAATTATCTCATATCTCGATTCTGCAAATAGATTACTTCTATCGTGACATTCATCCACTGAATCCCTAGAAAATAATATATTATATCTCATTACTTTGTTCCCTAAATCCCCTGGCTGGATTCATGGATTAGTAATAGATACTCAATTCATTTTATTACTCCTCTTTCATGGATCATTCCCGACTGAATTTCATGAATTAGTAATAAATATTCACTGTCCGGGCGTCTGGACTATCACCGAGTAATCCCCGAGAAAATGGTGCAAGTGTACTTGATAATAGTGCACGAATGAGCACCCAAACGCACGAACGAACGTTCGAAAACATGGACAAACGAGTAACTTATGAAGAAAATAATATTAAATAAAATAAACAAGAGGCGTGGGACCGGGCCCACCGGCCATCCGGTCTTGCCGCCGTGGCCGGTCTCCCTCTCCCATTATTTTATTTATTTTAATTTGTTTCCCTCATCTCATGGAAACTCCTTCATTTGAGGAAACTCCTTCGTTTGAGCGAAACTCTTAGTTTTCCATACTTTCATCGTACAAAAATAGGGAAAGGTGTCACGGGACGGGGCCACCTAGCCGGCCGGCCATGCCTTAGCCGTGGCCGGTCCCACACCTCAAAATCCCTTATTTTCTCATATTATTATTTCCATCATCTCATGGAACTCCAGCGTTTGAGCGAAAACCCTAGTTTTTCAATATTTTCTCAAATATCGCTCAAACCATGAAAAAAACAAAAGGTCAAACGATCACACGACCGACTAGGCCACTCACGTCAAGTATTAAAATATTATATTTATATTTTCATATTAATTGGCCCAAATTAGGACTCATACACATCCTTAGTTGGTAACCGAGCGACAAGCTGGGCACCAACACCTTTCTGAATAGCAACTCCTAACCTATGAAAAATAAAACTGCTGTTGATGGGTGAAAACTACTCCTGCAGAATTTGGTAATTTGGGGTGTGGATGAGGAATGAATTTAAACCTTTAAACAAATGCCTTTGCGCGGTGAGTGCTTGTAGATTCGAGAGATCAATCAGTGCAAGTCCGGCCTAAACCAAGAAATGGCCGTTCCAGACTTGTTTCGGTCACAAAGTGAAGGAAATGGGGTTGATCTTAGGGAGGGAAGCGAAGAAGGTGTTGAGATTGTGAAGATGTTGGCTTGCTTATGACTTTGTAACGAGAAAGATGAGCGGGCTTACGGTTGATGCAAGCGAGCTCGGGTGTTTGAATACGATTTGTATTAACACTTGGTTTTTTCTGTCTCGCCTCGAACTTGTGTTGTTTGTTTCTTTTGAAATAGGGCGGAGAACCTATTTATACAAGTCATTGAGCCTCATTCACGTTTCTCGTGGGAAGTGGAGGTAGTGGAATGATGGAGTAGTGGAGTTGTGTGTCGGTGATACACGACCAGTCTTGCCCACTTCTCCTGTTCATCTCTAACCGTCCATGACTTCTGACACGTTCTTGTGATGGCGCGTTGCACTGTTGCACGTATGTAAACCGCCAGACCAATACCCCAGTGTGTATCCCCGGTTTGTGACATGATTGATGTCGGAATGTGGATCGTGGATCCACGAAAGATAGCATGTAATGCTGAATTGAATAACTGCGTTATTCAGGAAGTCGATACTTGTGAAGTATCGTGTGTATTTTATGCAGGTACTGCATTGTGGTGTGGTAAGGTGATGGGTAATGACGCCTTATTGACCAATTACCTCGACCGGGGTTGTATAACCAAGTTGGTGAAGTTGGACGGATGAGATGAGCTTTGAGACACTCATCTGCGACCGTTAATGAATATTAGGGTTTTTGAAGAGGTGCGCAAGCATCACTCTCCCAGCTTGGTCGAAACCAAGCATGGGAAAGATTTTGGAGAGGACCAGACCATACATGCGTATTGACGGCATGATGGTGTAGGTGCCGTATTCCGTTCCCCTCATGAAAGCGCGATCTGGGCCACTCAATTTAACCGGCAGAGAGGAGTGGTCGAGATTGATTTTGCGATAGAAGTTTGATACCGCAAGAAGCCGCGCGCCACACTCTTTCCCGGCGCGTTTTCCAAGACGACCTAATTTGGTCGGTCTTGGCCGGTTGGTTTGACGTGAAGATGGTAGGCTGATGTTCACGCCTATACCGACTATCCCATGAAAACGTGATCTAAGCCACTCAATTCGTCCGGTGAAGTTGAGCGGTCGAGATCGTTCGCGATTTGGGAAGTGTAACCACGCATGTTTGGGCGGGCGTCTTGGATTAGCCGGGCATGATATGCCTTGGCCGACCGCATGAGGAGGTAGATGGGCCCACGGTGGTCATGCTGGTATGACCGGACCTGCTCGATCTGATCTGTGACCCTCCATTCGTGCCGGAGAAGATGGACGTGCGTGATGGCTTGAACCCTAGTTTTGGCTTTCAAAGCCGTGCGACCATGCTCTTTTAGGCGGACGAATTTGTTGTAACCAATCATGGTTGCTTTTGTGGAATTGGTCAAGTGTGTGGCGGTCACATGGTGATTGTGTCGACATGCTCGGGCCTTTTGAGTCTACATCTACACCCTCCATCTATACTGCGAAGACGGATGGTTGAGACCGTTTTTGCGGCACATGTAATATGCCGCAAACCCTAATTTAGGGTTTTCCGTCCATAATGCTCGGTATGGACGGTTTCTTGGCAAGCAAAGGCCAATGGTCGACCATGCGGGGTCGGCCGTGTGTATTCCATACCTGCTTGGGGTGATGGAATTGATCTGGGGTCATCCAATCATGCTTGCGGAGTTGGATGACTGCGATCGAATCATATCCAGGACTGATATGGTCGGTGCCGGATGCTCAATCAGGCTAGTATAACACACCGAGAGGGGCTCAATCGGGCTAGTATAACACCGAGAGGGCTCGGGCTAGTATAACACACCGAGAATCGGCACTGACGGGTATTTCGTACATGGTTTCATTATAGTGCTTGGAGGTTCGTGTTATTTTCTGTAAGAGTAACACTCGGTCGTCATGCCACGCGATAATGATTCATTATAGTGCTTGGAGGTTCGTGTTACTCTGAAGAGTAACACTCGGTCGTCATGCCACACTTTGATAATGAGTTTGGAAATACAAAGGCTGATATGAAATTCACGGGAAGGGATTGTTGCTACATGCTCCAACCTGGAGGAATTTCATGTATTCACGAGAATGGGATTGTTGCTACATGCTCCATTCTTGGTGAATTAAGTGAGGGAGTATCAACACTTATAAATGGCTTTATCTTTTACAAGATGTAGCGCATGATTTTCTCTGGTTTTTACAAATATAACCTTAAACGAAAATCCACCATCAACATTAAGTCCCCTGCCTAGCACATAATGGTTACACTATTGTGTGGTAGGCATGAGATGGTGACAGTTAAAGATAAAACTTATGAGGCAAAGTTAGATGTTACCAGGAGGGACGGGTCATCCTGTCCTTGGAGTATGCCACGTTCAAAAGGCATATAGGAGAGTGTTTCCCTAGTATGATGTCGGCCTTGCTCGCTTCGATCGATCGACCTTGCTATACCCGGTCGGTCGAGGGGCTATTGCGCTGCTTGATCGAACGTGGGCTTGTTGTGTCTGCTTGATTGAACGTGAGTCTCACCCACATACGCCTGACTGAAATTTGTACAGACTTGAAACTTGTACCGGTCTTGAAACTTGTACCGGTCTTGAAACTTGTACCGGACTTGAATGGTGTTTGGACCGGCCATTGTGTGCTCCGATGTGAGTTGTGTCTTGCCGTGTGTGACTACATCTCTCATGTGCTTTCATACAAGTTCTAACTCCTGCCTTTTATTTCGTTGTGGAAGAAAAGAATCCCGTTGAGATGTCTTACGGAGATAATCTTTGGTACCAAGTCGGAAGTGTTGGCAGCTTCAAGGATATGCCGAACATTGATGATGAGTTGTTCACCGCGCCCTTCCAACTATATGAAAATATCCGTTCCTGAGAATAGCCCTCCTCCTATCGACTTCAGGGGTTTTTCATGCTCTCAGCTGGGTCCTCATGAAGGATGGATGAGACGTTGTTGAGCAATGAGTACATCAAATATAACTTGACCAGAGCGCAGATTGTTGATGTAGCTTGAGTGTTGAAACGACTTGAGAGGATGTTAAAGTGGCTTCTGATGCGACCGTTGAGGTGGGTCCTGGAGAGAGTGTTGAAGAAGGATTCTGAAGTAAGCGTGGGTCTCGGAGAGAGCGTTGCGGCGGCTCTTGAATAGACCATTGAAGCGGCTTCTTTGGAGGGAGCGTTGAAGTGGCTTCCTCTTGATTCGATTACCCTTGCGAATCCATGATTCTTGACTGACCATATTTCTCATGTTGAAGAAGTCCTTGACTGACGGTGAAGGAACTTCATGCTTGAGCCTCGATCCCCAAGCGTGGTTTACATGGTTTGTCCGTAGTGGTTGTTGTCGAGCCGGGTATGGAATACCTTGGACGTTGTTTCATCATTGTGGGATTCGTGCACGTGGTGCTTTGGAGTTGGAGTTGATGGACGCGCATGATGTTGTATCTTGGTGGTTTTCCTCTTGTTGCTTCAAGGAAGCGCTTACGAGAAGGTTGAATGTTGTATCACTTTGTTGGTGAGATATATGCCCCTACAAACATTATGAGGCTCTTCGGCAGGCCTGGTTCTTCTATCGGGGCATATGTTGTTGTAGATGAGCGTTCAATGACTCCAGAGGATGACCAAAAGCGCGGATTCTCCAATATAGCGTGATAGACATGTACTGTTGTCGATAAAGTGACTCACCGGATCTTGTTCGACCACATGCTCGATAGAGTAACTCGCCGGATCTCTCTCGATATGACGGTTGGACATCGTTATCTTCTTGAGGTTGCTCCCTTGAGGTATCGGCTCAGGTGGAAGATTACCGTCATAGAGCGGTTATACGTTGAACAGGCACTCTTTAAACCAAATGGCAGCATGGTATAATAAAAATTTCCGAGAGGAGTTCGAAAAAGATATCTTACTTGCATCATGCTCGTACATCCTTATCTTTTGTAGCCGCTACATCCATCCATGGAGGAGAACATGCCGTGTCCATTTGGTTGTATCTATTAACATGTCGATGTTAGGCGAGAGGAGGATCGTTTTTGGAGCAGACACTGTTCAAGTCTCTGAAGTCTATGCAAAGACTCGATCTATCCATTTTCCTCATGTATGAACTATAACCGTTTAACCGACTTGGATACGGGTATGACATGTATATGATGGGTGACCAATTTTCATCCGGCATTTCTTCATATCTCCAAGCAAATATGTCCTGGTACTCTTTGAGAAGTTGCACGAGCTTCGTGCGTTTACCGTACACAAGGTTGGTGATGGAGATAGGCCTAGGAGATTCCTCAACGATTTCAATTTCATCGGTTGTAGAGTTGGTGCCATCTTGCACTGTTGTGGAGCATCTAGCACTTGCTCTTGTGGTTCGTTTGCTGTTGTAGCATTCCATTAGGTGGAGAGGCCGGGTAACGGTCTCTCTCTGCTGATAATGGCGATCTTGGGTATACCGTTTTCCTTTACGGTCACGACTCGCCATAAAAGTTCGTTTTCCCTCCTCGTGTGAACGTGGGTTGTGGCTTCACGGTATGGAGAAGAATGCTTCGTCGGCAAAGATGCATCGTGGATACTAGCCCTCAATGATGCAAGTCGGTCTTCTTCTGAATTGACGCCCACATGGGGAGTGGGATGCAACGAACTTGTCCGATTCTTTCCACGGAGCTTCTCCAGTATGTCTTTGGTTTAGTTTCCCTCGAAGTCCGTCATTGTGGTAGGCTTCGTGCGACCTTGCCTGGGAGAGCCTTGGATGTCCGAGAATCTTGAGAGTAATGAAGACGATCCTGTGTAGATAAGGGTCGTCTTGAACTCGAATCCTTGATGCGTGCGGTGACATGTAGGTCACGGTCGTGACCTTCCTCGGTTGATAGCGACAAAACGTCTCCGCGCGCGATTCTTCGAGAGATGTGAAAGTTTGCATAAACTTTCCACTAGAGAAACCGCTTCCCGATCCACCTAGGCCTCGGTTCATAGTGAAACTATTGACTTGAGGAAGATCGTTGTGAGGATCGGTCCCCGGTGTAGGAGCCTCCATGACGGGACCGCCGAACCGAGTAAAACTATTGACTCGAGGAAGATCGTTGTGAGGATCGGTTCCAGTGTAGGAGCCTCCATGACGGGACCGCTCATATCGTGTCGCTTCTTTGATCGGGTCCATGTAGGTCCGTGCCATTGAAGTACCTTCTCCGGTGCGTTGAATTCATTCCTTGTTGGCTCCAGGGGCTGTTGCGGGTCATGTGGAAATCGATAAGTTAATGTCTTAAGAAAAGTGAGTACCTCTTTCCGAGTTGCGGCCATATCCGTTTGAGTCTTGACAAGAACTTCAACTTTTCCATCAAGTCTGCAATAATGGGAGATGGTCCTCCTCTCGCCCCTCCGGTTCCTCGTCCCGATGAAGGAGTGGAAGTTGTTGCTCGGGGTGACTACGGAGGTGTTACACTTGATGAGATGCCGGGACTTGCGGCTGCTCTGGCTCGGGGATGGGAGGTGTTGTAATATCACCTCTTGAGTGATCGATTGAACGTTCCCATCCTCGTACTCACGTGTTACTTGATTGATCTCTCCTTACTCAGCGTTTCTTCACGGCTTCGACAAGGGTCTTGAGATGTAAATCTTCCAGCCAGGATCCGTAAGCTGCGGGCTCCATTTCTTTATCCGGTAGACGTTGTAGTACTCCGGACAAGTCCTCTCCTCTCGTGGAGTTGCCTCGGTTCTTCATTGTTGACTGGACCATGTTGTTCATCTTTCCGAGTCTCCTGGGCTCTTTTTTCCTCTCCACCGGTAAAGGTGTGACTCTGGCTAAGGATTCAACGTTTCTTACCACCGCCTGAGTAGATGCACGCCGACCCTTCTTGTAATTGTGATGTTATATCATTCAAAAGGCGAGAATGTTTCGCTCTACCTTCCGGTGATACCGGCTTGATTTGCCAAGACATCCTCCAACATTCCAGCTATGCTTCCCATGATATCTCGAACCTTTGTGGTCTCAGGAGTGAGGATACATCGCGGGATAAAAGCGAAGGATTGAGAATTCAATTTTTTTTTTGCAACCGATAGATCAACCTCCCTTGTGGTCGCCAATTGTTGATGGGTGAAAACTACTCCTGCAGAATTTGGTAATTTGGGGTGTGGATGAGGAATGAATTTAAACCTTTAAACAAATGCACTTTGCGCGGTGAGTGCTTGTAGATTCGAGAGATCAATGCGTACCCAAGTCCGGCCTAAACCAAGAAATGGTCGTTCCAGACTTGTTTCGGTCACAAAGTGAAGGAGATGGGGTTGATCTTAGGGAGGGAAGCGAAGAAGGTGTTGAGATTGTGAAGATGTTGGCTTGCTTATGACTTGTAACAGAAAGATGAGCAGGCTTACGGTTGATGCAAGCAGGCTCTGGGTGTTTGAATACGATTTGTATTAACACTTGGTTTTTCTGTCTCGTCTGAACTTGTGTTGTTCTGTTTCTTTTGAAATAGGGCGGAGAACCTATTTATACAAGTCATTGAGCCTCATTCACGTTTCTCGTGGGAAGTGGAGGTAGTGGAATGATGGAGTAGTGGAGTTGTGTGTCGGTGATACACGACCGGTCTTGCCCACTTCTCTGTTCATCTCTAACCGTCCATGACTTCCCGACACGTTCTTATGATGGCGCGTTGCACGTGCACGTTTGTAAACCGCCAGACCAATACCCCAGTATGTATCCCCGGTTTGTGACATGATTGATGTACGGAATGTGGATCGTGGATCCACGAAAGATAGCATGTAATCTTTGAATTGAATAATCACTGCGTTATTCACGAAGTCGATACTTGTGAAGTATCGTGTGTATTTTATGCGAGTGCTTGCATTGTGGTGTGGTAAGGTGATGGGTAATGACGCCTTATTGACCAATTGACTCCGACCGGGGTTGTATAACCAATTTTGGTGAAGTTGGACGGATGAGATGAGCTTTGAGACACTCATCTGCGACCAGATTAATGAATATTAGGGTTTTTGAAGAGGTGCGCAAGCATCACTCTCCAGCTTGATCGAAACCAAGCATGGGAAAGATTTTGGAGAGGACCAGACCATACATGCGTATTGACGGCATGATGGTGTAGGTGCATGTATTCCGTTCCCTCATGAAAGCGCGATCTGGGCCACTCAATTTGACCCAGGCAGAGAGGAGTTGTCGAGATTGATTTTGCGATAGAAGTTTGATACCGCAAGAAGCCGTGCGCCACACTCTTTCCCGGCGCGTTTTCCAAGACGACCTAATTTGGTCGGTCTTGGCCGGTTGGTTTGACGTGAAGATGGTAGGCTGATGTTCACGCCTATTCCTGACTATCCCATGAAAACGTGATCTAAGCCACTCAATTCGTCCGGTGAAGTTGAGCGGTCGAGATCAATTCGCGATTTGGGAAGTGTAACCACGCATGTTTGGGCGGGCGTCTTGGATTAGCCGGGCATGATATGCCTTGGCCGACCGCATGAGGAGGTAGATGGGCCCACGGTGGTCATGCTGGTATGACCGGACCTGCTCGATCTGATCTGTGACCCTCCATTCGTGCCGGAGAAGATGGACGCGCGTGATGGCTTGAACCCTAGTTTTGGCTTTCAAAGCCGTGCGACCATGCTCTTTCAGGCGGACGAATTTGTTGTAACCAATCATGGTTGGTTTTGACCGATTGGTCAAGTGTGTAGGCGGTCACATGGTGATTGTGTCGACATGCTCCGGGCCCTTTGAGTCTACATCTACACCTCCATCTATACCTGCGAAGACGGATGGTTGAGACCGTTTTGCGGCACATGTAATATGCCGCAAACCCTAATTTAGGGTTTTCCGTCCATAATGCTCGGTATGGACGGTTTCTTGGCAAGAAAAGGCCAATGGTCGACCATGCGGGTCGGCCGTGTGTATTCCATACCGCTTGGGGGTGATGGAATTGATCGGGGTCATCCAATCATGCTTGCGGAGTTGGATGGATTTGCGATCGAATCATATCCGGACTGATATGGTCAGTGCCGGATGCTCAATCGGGCTAGTATAACACACCGAGAGGGGCTCAATCGGGCTAGTATAACACACCGAGAGGGCTCGGGCTAGTATAACACATCAGCCTGAGAATCGGTTTCATTATACTTGGAGGGGTATTTCGTACATGGTTTCATTATAGTGCTTGGAGGTTCGTGTTACTCTGTAAGAGTAACACTCGGTCGTCATGCCACACCGATAATGAGTCTTGGAAATACAAGGCTGATATGAAATTCACAGGAAGGGATTGTTGCTACATGCTCCAACCTGGAGGAATTTCATGTATTCACAGAATGGGATTGTTGCTACATGCTCCATTCTTGGTGAATTAAGTGAGGGAGTATCCAACACTTATAGATGGCTTTATCTTTTACAAGATGTCAGCGCATGATTTTCTCTGGTTTTTACAAATATAACCTTAAACGAAAATCCACCATCAACAACTGCCTAGACCACTACCAGCATCATTACTAACTAAACAGTTCTTTAAACGCTTAAAAAAAACAAAGCAACTCCTCACCAAGCTCTCCCAAAGTGGTGAAAGCTAAAACGCCCAAACCATACCCATTTGAAGTACAATCATCCAAGTATTTAGAATGTTTACGCGCAATTGCTTTCGAAATGGCTTGACACGGGACGAAAGAACGAACCCCTCACCCGTGAAGGGTGATACACTGTGACATCCATGCAAATATCTTGGTCATTCTCCCAATTAAGGACGAGAATGTCTGATGGACGTAAATCCTTGTTTTTATCCGATAAAAGACCCAAAGAAGCCTCTTTACGCACCGGTACACCAGCTTTCTAGCAAATATCTGCAATTACATCACGAACTAGGTCATGACAAAACTTGATACCCACGTCTTTAGCACAATGGAGTGCGTGATAACCAAAAATATCCATAGGTTTATTACAACAAGAACACACATCATCTTCGCCAAACAAGGGGATACCAAGCCGGTAGCAAACTATTGCTCTAAACTATCTAGGACCAAGGCACTGATCTAGCCCACTGATGGGAACAGCCAAAAGGTAGTCTTGTGCATGCTTGACTCGGTTACATTGCCACAGTACGGAGTCACTTGTAGATAATGAAAATTGGACAGGGATTTGCTTCTTAACTTTATCAAAATAAGTGACTGCCAAGGAGTGCATAGAAGGGGCGATATCATCGACACAGTAAGAAGAAGGCAAACCACATACACGAACAAAATGACGAAGAGCCGGCGATAAGCGAGCCATTATCCGAAAATAAATTACCAAGTATTACCTTTTGCACCGAAGTAGTCTGGCTCCGAGAAGCAAGAAAACAATAAGTGCAAGTGTCCGCCATAGTGTAAATACCAAGGCCACCATCTTTGATTGGCAAGGTAGCTAATCTTTGTTGCAAAGTCCCGAAACCATCTCCATCACCCGTGATTAAAAGCCTCAAATACTTGAGTAAATGGTCATCAAAAAGATCTGACGCCTGTTGTAAAGCCGCATGATTGGTGGTTCGCATCGCAAAATATAATCTGGACACACCGATGCAGTTGCGAAGTAACAACATCTCACTTTGGGGATCCTTGAGTTTTTTAATTACTGACATAAGTTGAAAGTCTTGTTCACCCTGCTCAACACCATGTCACTCATGAATTTCAAGTCCAGACTCACGGGCCCCCCCCCCCCCAAAAAAAAAAAAAAAAAAAAAAAAAGTTTAACACCATTACTGGCCCTACCAATATCGCACGGAAAAACGCCTTCATCAAAGCTGAGGGAATCAGCTGAGGGCCAAAAAACTTCAGTCTTCTTAATATTTAGATGTAAGCCCCTGCTAGGCCCATCCGATTCTATAATTCTTAAAGCTTTGGATACCTCAAGCGTATCACCAATGATAGTACCATCATCAAGGTACCAAGCGTGTAAATCCAACTTGCAACAAGAAGCGATGGACTTCACGAGCGGGTGAAGTGTCAGAGCAAATAAAAGGGGACCGAGAGGATCTCCTTGTTGAACACCAAGTGCAGATGACAAAATGTGATGGTCATAATAAAGTCTAGCGGGCCTGGCATAACAAAATTCAACCCAACGAGAAATACCTGGACAATGCAGTTGGACCTCCCTGATGAGATGACATCTGCTCACCATGTTGAACGCGTTGGAGAAGTCAATAAGCAACATTGACGTCTTATCTGAATGACCTTTCAATTCCATCAAACCATTTACAACGTGTAAAATACCCTTGCCTCCACCCGGCACACCAACACCAAATTGATGATCCCCTAAATAAGAAGCCACCTCTTTGCCAATGGAGAAAGCAGCAACCTTAGAGACTAATCGACGCCAAATAGTACCAACCGCAATAGGCCTGAGTCCTCCTCCGGGTTTGAGCAACGGTGTAAGAGGCGCGCTAGCAATGTATTCGCCTAAATATTAGGGCATTTCCCTGCCAGCCAAAGGTTGACAACCCCTGTAATCGAAGTCAGCAACTCCTCACCAACTGCCGATGCTGCCCCACTCAATGCGTCAATTAAATGTTGTGCACGTAAACCATCCCGACCACAAGAAGTACCTTTAGGGAAACTCTTAATGGCGCCAAAGACTCCTTTCGAATCGATCCTAACAGGGTCACAACTGACAGCCTCATTTGGGATGCAAGGAGTAGGAGCATATGGGTGCTTGGCTTGCAGTTCGGTCAATGTATCCTCATTGCAGGGGGAAACACCGCTAGAAGAAAGCACACGAACTGCCGCCGCATAATGTCCGTGACTTATTTTCTTTTGGCATGCTACAAGAGTAGCAGATTTAGACTTCTTTTTGTCGTCCTTTGAAGTTCTCTGCCGGATAGGTGAGTTCAAAAAATTGTTGAGAAGTGGATAACAACCGTTAGGCTCCTTCCAGGTCAACAAAGCCTGTTGAATTGACGTCACATGAAGCCTTCTTCTATTAACTGACCTTTCTTCAGTCGAACTCTTGGGGCGATATAAAGACAAAGTACAATTTGGCAACAACATAAGCTAAATCCAAGAGGATAAATTAGTTGGGTTAACTAATACCTTGTCAAGGCTTCCTTTCAAGGCTCTCGAGAAGCTTAGACTGCACTGATGGGGGATAGAGGCGACAGTGGGAAACTGTCTTTGGAAAGCTGCGTTGAGCAGTTCTGGGGAAAGACAACACAACTCAAAGATCGAACTACCCTTTGTCCTTCCCTATCAAGTCATCAACCTGCAATGCCCGGATCACTTGGTCTTGCAATACCGGCAAGAATATCCACGAGCACACCAAGCTGCGTTCCGACAGGTTTCACCAGGCCATGGATCAAAAACTCTGCATTACTGCCGTTGGATGGACATGCAATGACGTCGCTGTGAACAACACCTTCTTTCCCTTTTCAGGGAGTCTTCCAGGCGTGCAAGTGCATACACTCGCCACAAAGCCACATACGTAAAAGGGAAGAACCTTCTCCCAGGCAAGATAAACTTGCAAGTCCGTGGAAATTAAATTCCTGCAAATGGCTTTGTTGTCTTCGGAAAAGAGATGCATGTCCTGCAGGTGACGAGAGAAAGATCCTCTGGCATAACCCCTACCGTTTACTCCATTTACACAACGATCATAACACTTGAATGGACACTGGTAGTTGATCGCTGTCGTAAGCGTCAAAAATAATTTCACTTTCTTACTCACTAAATATAAATGAAGTACAAGGTAAGGAAGAGTTCGTATCCTGAGAGAGGCAATTGTTGTTATGCGATTTTCGGTTTCTAAGGTAACCAAGGGGGATTTTTTGTTGTTTTAGCGAAATACTAAAGTAATAATAAAATAAAGCAAAGCAAATAATTGGAATAATCAATAGAGAGCGATGAGATATTGTTCACGGGATAGTATCATTCACAAACATGTATTTTCATCAATGATTAGAATTGGTATTTTAATCTCTCATTTACTAAAAGTCTAGGATACCTTGATCGCAAGAATATCCCGCTAATTCCCGATTTCATCACAACCATATTAAAAGATGCATATGTGAATTCTTCCTAGAAAGCAACCTAAAGTGTAAAAGCACAATTAGATTTAACTCCCTAAAAGCAATAAGTTCTATGGAATAAGACTAATCAATGCAAATGAATGTGTAAAAGCGCACTAATCCGTTTTAACAAAAGTTATGATTCACTTGTGACTAGTAGGATATATCACTACAAGCACTACCCACAATTATGCTACTTAGAATCAGGGATAAACAAATTTTTCGTATTGAAAACCCTAATATAGCTCTAGAGATGAATGCAAATCGGATTGATTAGGACTCAACCTAACAAGTATTCAAATCATATAACACTATTAATTGTGAATCACAAACAATAAAATATTGAGACAAAACTAATTCATTGAATCATATAACATATTGAGAAATCAACTTTATCCCATAACCAATAATAATTGTTTAGCTACTCATAGCTATGGAGTTCATCATAAAAATATTAATTGAATAGAAGAAGATGAACAAAAGCAAACCCTAGAAGCGTAAACAAAACCGGCTTTCTCCAAGTTCCAAGAAATAATATGTGATTACCAAAGTTGTAGAAGTATTTTCCTTTTTGTAGCTTTTCCTCTCTTCCAAGATTAGGTCAAGTCTCAAAGGTCCAATAGATGAAAGTCCACCAAGCCCATGTGTGAGGAATACCCATGTAAAAATTCTGCCCAAAAACTATCGCCAGGAAAAAGCTGGTATTATGGTAGGAAATTGGGAATCCGCCTTTGGAAAATAGCTCGGGTGAAAGGCAAAGTCGCCGGTCACGGTCCAACGAGTCAACTCGGGTCAGGTCAACTCGGTCAAGGTCTAGCACCGAGTCAGAGTGTGAGTCAGTCACTGACTCGGCTGATTGAGCTGATTTGTCTTGGCTCAGGCCATTGCACATGCCAAATCTTGTGATGCACAATCCTTGTGCTTCCAGCCATGATGGCCCTGCACAACCACAACTCCCAATGGCACCAATAATGCATATGTAGCTTAACTGCAACTGCAGTTCTTGCAACTCCTTAATCTCTGCATCCTTACAATCTGTCCCATTCACTTATGCTGCTTCAATAACAATCTTCAGTTCGGCTACACAACATCCATCAAATCTCATGAGCCATTCCTCCCTTCAAACTCATTTTAGCAACAACAACAACCTCTAGCCTGTCTCCCTTTGTAGCTTCATAATTGCATGTAATTTCGATCTCTCTCGATCTCGGTTACACAAGCCTCGATTCTCTTGCAGACCAAGACTGACCTTCACTAACTTCTCGGACAAGACCATTCCAACCACCCCTGCAATATCATTAGTACCAATCACAACCAACTTCTGCAATTCCAACTCCACCACTCAACACAACCCATGAAAAACAACTCCAAATCCTCACTGTTTGAGACCATTACCACCATCTCAGCTCAACTCCACTACATCCATTGTAACTCTCCTTGCAGCTTCTCATATTCCTTACAGCGCCATCAATCTATGCTTATCCATGCAACATAACCAATCTTTTCTGCCCTGTTCTCCTCAATTTCACTTCATAACATTGCAGCATCACAATCTTTGTAACTCCTTCACATACACACTTCTGTCATGACCCTTTCAATCTCACCAACACTAAAATGCGGCTGCAAAATGATGCTCGGCACAGACGGCACTATGCTTGTAACACCTTCCATGCTCTGTGACCACCATCTAAGCTTCAACTAGCCATTTCAACACAACAACTTCTTTCAAAGCTCAAATACCACCTGTGACCTAGGCATATAAAGAACATCACAACCTACTAACTTCAGCTACATCCATCAAATCTCGCCTGTAAAACACATTTCATCCATATATCAGCATCAACATCTTCACATTTGCAATCTCCATTTGGCTTCAACTCCACCTTGGCCTGACATCGAGTCAGCTCTATTGACAACCATACATCTCCTATCAATTCAGCTCAAATAATCAGGTACTTCATTTCAGTCACAAAGTCTGGTACCAGCATCTTGCCGCAACTTTCATCGGAATCTCCATCAAGCTCCATTCTTTTCTCCACCTGAAGCACCACCTGCAATTCATTGCCTTGTATCATCTGCGGCTACACCTATCTGTAATTTGAGTTCATATCAACCCCGAACTCAAGCTTTCATCATCAACACTGCCAAGCGCTTCAACCATAGCTCACTCCAGTCACAGCCAACGATGGTTGTTATGGCAGCAACACCATGACTCACTTTTCTCGAGCTTTCCTCCATCTCTGTCATCAGTAGCATCTCAAACCATCACGGCTTCATATCGATCAGCTCAGACCTTCAATGGCAGCTCCTCCCTTGTTTCCCCTCGAGCTCCACTGCCTCTCATCACAGCAATCACAGCTTATTATCATCTCAGTTCGCTGCACCTTCGTAGCTCCCTTGCTTTAGTTATCATCACCATTCTGTCGACAATCACCACACTTCATCTGAAGTTTTGCAATTTTACTTTGCAGCTGCAACGTCATGGCCTGTAGCTCAACTCCATCTCTGTAACTACCAACAGCTTCACTACATCAATCCCAGACATCCCCATTATCCTGCCATCACTAGCGCTGTGAAATATCAATCAACACCCTTGTAAACAATCCACCAGAGCCACTACCACCTGCAGTTTCAGCTCAGCTACACAACAAGTCCCTCTCTGCATTTGATTATTGCAACTTAGACAAGCCATCTAGCAGCACAACCACCAGTTCCATCTTGAGCTCAAGAGCAGCACAATCCTTGTAATTTCATCACCGGAGACGACTCCCATTTGGTTCTTTTCTCCAATCGAACTCACAATCAACAACATCAAAACTTCTGGCTCCAATTCTGCCAACATCAAACCCTAACTCTTTCTACTAATCGATTGCGGCAACAAGCACTCATTTGATTTCTTCTCTCCATGAACTATGAACGTATTCTCTTCCTGCGGTTTCAACTCGAGCTTAAACCCATCTTCATCATATCACAGTGTCGTTCTTCAATTGCGAGAGGCAACCCTAATTTCTTCATTTCTTCAATTTTATCACCAGAATCAAACCCATTTTCGTATTCACAGCAAACCCATACCTAAATTCCATCACAGCCACTGCACTATCTTTATCATCGAACCCTAACTTCTGAGATTCTGAAATTCATTCAAATTCATAACAATTTCTTCTCTCGGTTCTCCATTCTGTAATTCAAGCAGCGAACACCACTGTCTTCAAAATCATTATCTCCTCCATTAACGGCAGCAACCAATTTCTTATTCAGATCCCAATTCCTCCGTGGCTGCGCCTCCTTCCCTTTCTTTATATTCTTCTTTCAGGTGCAAATGATTGAGAGTGAAAGATAACTCTCGATTTAAGGTTGGACTGTTACTCACACCCAATGATGAGTGATAAGGGATACCCTGAATGCCAACCCCTTAACCTTGGCTCCACTGTGTTTAGTACCCATCTAAATAGAGTTGCCCCTTAAGCTTGATTGGGCTCCAGATAGTGTTCGCACATGAAATGGCATTTTTGCTCTTTTTGCTCAAATTGGGTGTTTTCTTCCGTGCGACTCCAAAATACCTATAAAACTCAAAAGCAAACATAAGATACATAATTTACATGAAAACTCGCAAAGAAAGCATAAACAATAGATAAATATCAAGGCGTTTACAACACCTATCAGTAGTATCCATCAGTGACAGCGCCTTCTTGCAGATGAAATTGAGGGACAAGGAATGACTTCGTGTTGAGGAGAAATGGAAGGACGAGACTGGTGCCGAGTTGTAGACGATCTAGTATACCTAGCCATGGAAAACTAGCAAAAACCCTAAAAACAGAAACGTAAACCCTGGCAGAAGGGAGGCAGCAAACCAAAATAAAAACGAGCGAAAGAAAAGAAAACAACAAAAAAGGGTAACAAAGAAAAACTGAAATCAATTGGAGAACGAAAAACCTATGAAACGGTAAGGAAGCCATGGTTTTTCCGGTGAGAAAACCTGGTTTTCAGTCGCCAGGGTAGTCACCGGAGCCATTATAATATTATCAAAGTTCTACTTGTTCCCTCGAGCAAAATTGAAAGTTTCAGTCAAGATCAATCCAAAGTATTGCTCAAACGCGCACCAGAAAATACCAAAACTCTCAGGACTAAGACACAGACACTGTAGTGACACGGGCATGCTACCTTGACCGACCAAGGCCGGCCCTAAGGATTGCAATGAGCCGGTCCCACACATCTTTATAATTTTGACCTAATTTGATATCAATTGCTCATATTGGGTCAAAACTCTCTCAATCGACTGGGACTCTCTCAATCGACCGTCAGCTAGTCCCCAACCACCAAGGGCCGGTCCCATGACCCCTCGGTCGGTCCTTCATCTCTCCACAACTAGGTTTTACTACCTAACGCTCACACGAGCATTATTTTAATAAATGATTAAACCAGCGTTTGATCGTTCTTTCACCAACCGGTCAACAAAGGACTTTGGTGCATGCTCACTCGAGCACTCAGGAGCTACATGGTCGACCATCATCCCATGTAGCCGGTCACTCCTTCACTCAGTGACCTATTTTCAATAAATCATCAATTGATCAAAATTAGGGTTTCGAACAAATGCTCTAAAAATCATAATTCTGAGCGGGTTCAAACACTAATAATTTTATGTTGATCCAGCAATCAACATCTGGGTTAAAATATAATATTCGATCAGGCTACCAATATTTTAATTAATATTTTATTGGTCACGTTACCAATAATTCATCGAATGAGCAATACTTGCTCAGTTGCTCGAATATTGATCCAACTATCAATATTCAGTAATTTATTCGAATGACTGCTCAGTTGTCGAATATTGATTCAACTATTAATATTCAGTAATTTATCGAATGAGCAATACTTGCTCAGTTGTTCGAATATTGATCCAATTATCAATATTCAAATGAGCAATACTTGCTCAAATGCTCGAATATTGATCAAACTATGAATATTCAGTAATTTACTGATGCTCGAACATTGATTCAACTATCAATATTCAACGATTCATCGAATAATATTTGCTCAGACGAGCAATATCAACATCATTCATTCGAGAACTATACGTCCCAGCAGACATGTTCAATTCATGAATCCTAGAGCATTCAACAATCATGCTCGACTGAAAAATACTTAGACCCATCGTATAATCAAGTCAACGACCGACTAATCAAATACATGTCTACTTCGCAGACTTCACGTTCGTGAGACATCAATCACGTCACATGGGGGATATTAATTAGGGTTTTGGTATGGCGGCCTACATCACGTGTGTTCATCCACGATGAGAAATGTGAGTAAGTCGTGCAAGCAGTTGAGAGAGTTAACAAAGTAGTGGGTGGACAATCAACCAAGTCTCTGCACGACCTGAAACTGGTTAACACACGATTTCACACTTTTCCACTCTTTCACTCGAGCAACCGTCACACTTACTGGAGATCAATGTGTCTACTATTCTGGAAATATAAATAAGTCTCTGAATCCATGATTGAAGGACAGACAATATTTCGAGCAATCACTCTCAAGAATTCCATCAATCGACGAGAACTTATTCGAACTCAACGATTCGAGAAAACTTAGAAACCTTAAACACATTTACAATCCTTGATCATCATTGACCTCACACACTTCTTAACTTCCCTCCTACAGATCAACCCTCTTCCCTCTTTGTGACCGAATTGACTGCGAAACGGCCATTGTCTTGGTTTAGGCGGAGTCCTACAAATTGATCTCTCAAACTCAAAGCACTCCGTGCGGTGACTATTTGAGGTTAGGCAATTCGCTCGGTTGAGGAGCCTCGTCACACGGTTGTCTCTCCATTCCTAAGAAACCGACAAATCGTTTTCCCATCTACAGGTGGATTATCATTCACAAACATTTTTGCATAAGTATTTGTGTTGGTCTTGTCAAGTTTTTGATTTTTAATTTCGTTTTGAAAATTTGGTATGTCAAATTGCTATTCTTAGCTCTAAATTTTTTCTCTAGTGAGAATGTAAAATTTATTGAGCCAAGATGTGTGAAATTATTCACGTAGCAAAACATTGTTGTATAAACAACTTTTTTGTTTCATGCTTTTTTTGCTACTTAGGTACTTTCCGGCTATGGGTCAAGGTTGTGTTCGTACGGGTTCTCATGTTACATGTCACGGACCAACTATTGGAAACCCTAAAATTTGTTTCCCTATGAAACCCTTTAAATAACCAGCCTTTTCTAGGAGAGTACGCATACTCCGGGTTATTTTTTCTTGTAAAGAATGGGATCTCCCTCTGGCACTTGTAGTTTTGCAAAAGGTTTTCTTGATAAGGGTCTTGGTTTCGAGCTCAAAAGGGAGGAGGAAAAGACACTTGTAGAAGTGGATGACACCTCTTCTCAATTGGCTGATAATTATTCAGATATTGAGGACGATGATGAGATTTATTTGAAGTTGTACAAGATTTTATCTGTCAATTTAACGATGCAAAACTACTGCTTGTTAATACTATGAAAGATCTTGATGTGTTAAGAACTGAGTTGAAAAAGGTTAACTCTGATGTTGCTCTAATGAAGACACATGTTAAGGATCGTCTTAAAAATAATCTCTCCTCCGAAGAAGCTATTGATGTTGTTAGTCACAAGTTTAAAGGTCTTGAAACCCGTGAAGGTTCTGGACACGAACTTTAATTTTAACGTGTGTTCGGCTGTGTCTCTCTTAGAGTTGTTTTGCTTATGGTTTATTGTCTAGGAAACTTCTTATGAGAATTTATTCTTGTGTTTTAAGAAGGATAACTAGGGTTTGGAATAGCCATTATTGTGAGTACACATAGATATGTCCAACGATTTTCATCTTGCAATGTTTTTAGATTTATTTAAATTCTAAAGTTGATTTGGAAGATGATTTTTCAGTATTAATCTTTATGGTTTCACATATTGCAACTTGTTATGGGATATGTGTGTTTACGTCCGTGAACTATGATTGTCCCATACACATGTCAAAAGTTAAGTCTTTCATAAGTCATTATGCAAATATTGATGGAAGATAGGATGAACTTTTGTTTACAAAGATTAAGTCTATTATATGTCTCTATGCAAATAGTGATGAAAGATATAATGAATCTTTGAATATTCCACAATATTGGTCTTTCCCTGATCCACATCTTTGTGTATATATTATGCGGCTCCGTAAGTTCTCTTATGTGAGCATTTCCAATTAAATTAATCATGGGTTCTCTTGTGGTTAATTTAATTGAGTATTTTGGATACAAGTTCATGTTTCATGTGATTTGTTAATGTCCAAATAAATCCTTCTTTTCTTGTGAAAGTAAGGTCGCTCTTGTTGTTCTTTCGGGAATGACATTATATGGGGAGAGTTCTTAATTGAACTTGTGTTTTATTGCCAAATCTTTATGGGGAGTGCAGTTGTGGAATATTGTGGGGGTTATCTTGTATCTTTATAAACTCCTTGATGAATGCATTTAGTTTCGGCTATATGATTGCATCTAAACAAGTTGATATGTTGTTCTATTTTGGTCATGAAGTATCTGAAAAAACGGGGGTACAACAACCACACCCAATATTTCGCTTAGCAATCTGTATGGACTAACTCCAATATACTTTCAAGAGAATCAACTAGACTCAATCTTAATAAAGTATGTCAAAGAGTTGTATCTCTCTTTCTCGATTCAATTCTTACTCAAGTAAATAGAAATCTGCGAGTCTAAATGAATACAAGAGAAGTAACTTGGATGGTACCAAAGACCAATATCCAAGTGTCAATCAATGTAAATCAACAACCAAAGGTTGGATATTCTAATTGATTGAACTTAAGCATATAACTTTGTGATATTTCAATTATATAACAAAATATAATGCGGAATAGAAATAACACAGACACCATAAGTTTTGTTAACGAGGAAACCGCAAATGCAGAAAAACCCTGGGACCTAGTCCAGATTGAACACACACTGTATTAAGCCGCTACATACACTATCCTACTATAAACTAACCGGTGCAGATTTGTAGTTGAACCCCAATCAATCTCACACTGATTCAAGGTACAATTGCGCTCCGTACGTCTTTGATCCCAGCAGGATACTACGCACTTGATTCCCTTAGCTGATCTCACCCACAACTAATACTGTAATAGATAAATCTGTCTCCCACAGAAATACCTACGAGTTTTGTTCTGTCTTTTGATAAATCAAGGTGAATAGGAACCAATTGATAACCCGGACTTATATTCCGGAAGAACAGCCTAGTATTATCAATCACCTCACAATAATCTTAATCGACGCAGCGAAAGAAGATATTGTGGAATCACAAACGATGAGATGAAGATGTTTGTGACTATTTTATATCTTACCTATCGGAGATATCAATCTCAAGCCAATTGTTATGATTGTACTCAATACGATAGAAACATCAAGATCAGATCACACACCTACAAGAAAGTAGTATTGGCCTGGCTTCACAATCCCAATAAAGTCTTCAAGTCGTTAACCTACAGGGTCGCGGTAAGAAACCTAAGGTTAAAGGAGAATCGACTCTATCTATACAACTAGTATCACGCAGGAGGTGTGGGGATTAGGTTTCCCAGTTGCTAGAGTTCTACCTTATATAGTCTTTCAAATTAGGGTTTGCAATCAATGTTAGCTTAGTAACAAAGCATTCAATATTCACCGTTAGATGAAAACTTGATTAGATTCAAGCTATTATCTTTCAACTGTTGGATCGAAAGCTTAACTTGTTACACACAAATGAAATGCACGTTTCTAGGTTTGTGTACTTGTACCCAAACATGTACATTTGTTGGTTCAACAATAGTTAACCAAATGGTTAGCCATATGAGCACTTTCATATCAACCATATTCTTCTTCACCATAACTAGTTCAAATGACTCAAATGAACTAGTTAGAGAGTTGTTCAATTGCTTAGATCTTATAGAAGTATACAAGACACAATCGAAGAAAAAACGATTTGATTTACTCGAATCGATTCATGAACTTTATAGCCACGATTTGCAAATTACATTCTTTAGTTTATATAAGTATAAGTTCACAAATAATCGTCTTTAGAAATAACCAACTCAAGTACGCAGACTAAGTTCACGGACTTAAGTTCTGGGAAGAAGTTTACAAACTCCAGCAGCTTTTCTCGGGATGAAAACCTACGACAGTTCGCGGACTGTTGTTTCGGTTTTCCTGATCAACAAAGTAAGCATACTTCAGTTCAATGAATAAGGACTTATACATGTATGCGTTTCCACACAATGCTTATATCCAACAATGGTTATATAATCTAAACTCTCATTTCAATCATTGAAACATTCTTAGAGGACGTTATATAGTTGTTATTCACAAACTATTTTTCGAGCCATTTTCAAAGTGATTGAAACATAACATGACTTTCGTCACTAGGTAAAGATGAACTTGGCCAAAGTGAAAGCTTACCAACACATATTTCGAGAAATAGATAGGCGAGATAAACTCGGCTCGAAATAGCAAATGTGTATAATCAAAGTCTATATAGCAAAAACGACTTTTGTCTCAAGATATGAGATAGAGAAGATAGACTTTTGAGTGATAGATAAGTTCAAGTCTCCACATACCTTTTAGTCGATGAAGTTACACTAGTTCCTTGAGTAGTTCTTCATCTAGTATGATGATCGCCATGGAGTTCTTGAGCTTAACTACACTTTCTATCCTAGTCCGAGACTTAGCTATAGTAGACTAGAAATCAAGACTTATAGTTTTGATCACTAACATTGACAGACATGCTTGATATAGCAACGCATGCGAGTTCGACCGAGCAGTGCTCTAACAATCTCCCCTTTGTCAATTTTAGTGACAAAACTATCAATACATATGGAATACAAATATAAATAAATAAACTTTTGTAGATCCTATTCCACATGCCTAATCTTCAATATTACTCGAAATCTTCGTCACTTCCAAGTACTCCAATGATCCCAAAGGTTGTAAGTTTAGCATCATCGTTGTTGAAAATCCGTAGCTATAACAATGAGAAAACAAGAATTCTCAATCATTGTTATACAGTGTCATAGTATTATTATACAGCATCAAAGTTCAATTGTATCACAACTTCGACAACAATACTATGGTGATATGTATCACTCCCCCTTAGTCAATACTCCATCTCACATGGAAACCACTCCCCCTTACATAATGATCCGAAAACCATATGTATTTGTAGTGTGAACTACATATTATTTCTCCCCCTTTTTGTCAATAAAATTGGCAAAGGTACGAAAACTGGATCCTAATGAAATTTCCAAAGAGACATTTCATGACCAAAAGAAAGCACATATCAACTTATTTTGATGCAATCATATAGCCGAAGCTAAATGCTTTCATCAAGGAGTTTATAAAGATACAAGATAACCACTATAATATTCCACAGTCGCACTCCCCACAAAGATTTGGCAATTAAGCACAAGTTCAATTAAGAACTCCCCCCCCATAATATGTCATTCCCGAAAGAACAACAAGAGCGACCTTAATTTCAAAAGAAAAGAAGGATTTCTTTGGACATAACAAATCACATATGAATATGAATTTGAATCCAAGAATACTCAATTAGATTAACACAAGAGAACCCATAATTAATCTAATCGAAAATGCTCAACATAAGATAACTTACGGAGAGTCACAGTATATACATATAATATGGATCCGGGAAGATCATCAATACTGCGGAATAAACAAGGATTCATTCTATTTTCCATCACTATTTGCACAATGACATATAATAGACATAATCCTCGTAAACAAAAGTTCATCCTATTTTCCATCAAAAATGACATAATAGGCTTCAAACTTTTGTGATATCAAAAGCTCATTCATTCTTTTATCAATACATGCATATCGACATACGAAAGACTTAACTTTTGACAAGGTATGGGACAATTATAGTTCACGGACACACACACATATCCCATAACAAATTGCAATATATAAAACCATAAAGATTAATACCGCAAAAATCATCATCCAAACAAATTTTTAGAATTTAAACAAATAAACCTAAAAACATGAAGATGAAAACGTTGGACATAGCTATGTGTAATCATAATAATGGCTATTCCAAACTCTAGTTATTCTTCTAGACAAAACAAGAAAATAAAATTCTCATCCGAAGATTTACTAGATGTTAAGACCTTTGAAGAATTCTTTATCGTCCCCGAACTCCTTGTCGTCAACAGCCATTGGAACTTAAGGTTCATGAATATAGGAGTTAATATCAATAAACCTTCTTGACTGATGTCGAACCAGGGCCTTCTGAATCTCATGAGTCTTAAACACAAAAGCCTTTATTTGTTGAATCTCCTTTTGCGTCTCCTTTAACACTTCAAGAACATCAGAAAACTTCTGAGAATTTGAAGGAACAGCTCTAGGCTTCCTCACATTCCTTCTTTTTCTTTTCAATGTCGGAGCTAACGGAAATTTCTCTTTTTCCTTCATGATTGATGGCTTGACAATCATTTTTTTTTCTTATGAATCACATATTTTTATTAATAAAGCAAAAAGGAGTTACAAAGAAAATGAATCAAAACAAGAGGAGCCAACTACATAGACTCAAAAAAGAAAGAAAGTAACTAACAAATGTCATACCAAGGCATTTAAGAAATATCCTAACAAAATCTATAGTAAGTCACTCCTTGCATTTCAACCCTGGGAAGAAAATTTGGTCTTCCAATGAATATTTGTCTTTCTCCTGCACCAAGTCTTGCTCCTTTTTTAGCTGCAGTGTCTGCATAAAAATTAATCTCCCTAAGATTGTGTTGAAATATGACAGAGGATAAATTTCTGACTGCCTTCTGCCATCTCACTCTAATAAACCATGGAACTTGATTTCTGGCAAAATTATCTAGTACTGACTCGGAATCAGAACACATAATAATATTCTGAACTTCCATTATACAGCCAATTCCACTGCACACACTATTGCATAATTCTCTGCCACATAATTAGTTGCAATGCCTAATCCACCTATTAGAGCTCCAACCACCTGACAAGCATTATCTCTCACAACTATTCCAAAACCAGCAGTACCAGGGTTGCCAAAGGAAGACCCATCACAGCAAAACATTGTATAACCAATTGGAGGAGGAAACCAAAAGCATTCTTTAACACATTGAAACTTAGCAGTTCTGAAACCCAGAGCAAAGAAAGATATTACCTTGTGATCATAAGATTGTTCCAGATATTGCTCTTCATTCTTAAGCCACCTTCAAACACAAGTTTTTTGATTCTGCTTTTAAAATACTGCTCATTTGGCTTGATATTGTCAAAAAAATCATGTTCTTTTAAAACCAAAGTTCTTTACTAACTGAGCATGCAGCTGTGATCCAAGTCTCTTTTACCAATGGACTTTTATGCTTTGCACTGTTCCAGATATCTTCAAAAGATTTAGGCATACTGAATTCAAAAACGTCACATAACCAACTCCAAATTTTTGTACTGAAGGAGCAGTCCCAAAGAGTGTGACTCATACTATCCAGATTGTTCTCACATATGCAACATCTAGAATCTAACTCATATCCATTTTTGACCATAGCAGGATTATCAACATAAATGCCTTGTATCGCTTTCCAGACATTACTTGCTGTGTTTGGATGTCGATAGGTGTTCCATAGATACTTAGAGCATTTAAAAATTGGTTCTTTATGTCTTAATAATGAGACTGCAGAAGAAGTAGTAAAATTACCTTGCATATCACCAGTCCAAATAAGAGTATCATGCCCTCCACCAATGTCAGGTAAGC
This sequence comes from Papaver armeniacum, assembly GCA_023531295.1. Taxonomy (NCBI): domain Eukaryota; kingdom Viridiplantae; phylum Streptophyta; class Magnoliopsida; order Ranunculales; family Papaveraceae; genus Papaver; species Papaver armeniacum. The sequence continues at coordinate 354,660 of JAJJWW010016729.1, forward strand.
TCATTGAAGTAAGCAGCTGCTGCAGTTCTGAAGGAATACACCATTTACCATCAATGATTAGATCTGAAAGAGGTGCGCAAGCATCACTCTTCAGCTTGGTCAAAACCAAGCATGGGAAAGATTTTGGAGAGGACCGACCATACATGCGTATTGACGGCATGATGGTGTAGGTGCCTGTATTCCGTTCCCTCATGAAAGCGCGATCCGGGCCACTCAATTTGACCGGCAAAGAGGAGTGGTCGAGATTGATTTTGCGATAGAAGTTTGATACCGCAAGAAGCCGCGCGCCACACTCTTTTCCGGCGCGTTTTCCAAGATGACCTGACTTGGTTGGTCTTGGCCGGTTAGTTTGATGTGAAGGTGGTAGGCTAGTGTTCACACCTATACCTGACTATCCCATGAAAACGTGATCTAAGCCGTTCAAATCATCCGGTGAAGTTGAGCGGTCGAGATCAGTTTGCAATTTGGGAAGTGTAACCACGCATGTTTGAGCGGGCGTTTTGGATTAGCCGGGCATGATATGCCTTGGCCGACCGCATGAGGAGGTAGATGGGCCCACGGTGGTCATGCTTTGGTATGACCGGACTGCTCGATCTGATCTGTGACCCTCCATTCGTGCGGAGAAGATGGACGCGCGATGGCTTAAACCCTAATTTTGGCTTTCAAAGCCGTGCGACCATGCTCTTTCAGCGGACGAATTTGTTGTAACCAATCATGTTTGGTTTTGACCGATTGGTCAAGTGTGTAGGCGGTCACATGGTGATTGTGTCGACATGCTCAGGGCCCTTTGAGTCTACATCTACACCCTCCATCTATACCTGCGAAGATGGATGGTTGAGACCGTTTTGCGGCACATGTAATATGCCGCAAACCTAATTTAGGGTTTTCCGTCCATAATGCTTGGTATGGACGATTTCTTGGCAAGCGAAGGCCAATGGTCGACCATGCGGGGTCGTCTGTGTGTATTCCATACACGCTTGGGGGTGATGGAATTGATGCGGGGTCATCCAATCATGCTTGTGGAGTTGGATGATCTGCGATCGAATCATATCCGGACCCGATATGGTCGGTCTGGGATGCTCAATCGGGCTAGTATAACACACCGAGAGGGGCTCAATCGGGCTAGTATAACACACCGAGAGGGCTCGGGCTAGTATAACACACCGAGAATCGGCCTGCACGGGTATTTCATACATGGTTTCATTATAGTGCTTGGAGGTTCGTGTTTACTGCAAGAGTAACACTCGGTCGTCATGCCACATCGATAATGATTCATTATAGTGCTTGGAGGTTCGTGTTACTCAGTAAGAGTAACACTCGGTCGTCATGCCACACTGATAATGAGTCTTTGGAAATACAAGGCTGATATGAAATTCACAGGAAGGGATTGTTGCTACATGTTCCAACCTGGAGGAATTTCATGTATTCACGAATGGGATTGTTGCTACATGCTCCATTCTTGGTGAATTAAGTGAGGAGTATCAACACTTTATAAATGGCTTTATCTTTTACAAGATGTCAGCGCATGAGTTTTAGGTTATTTACAAATTTAACCTTAAACGAAAATCCACCATCAACATAGATCTACTAAAGGACTTTCCTCAACGGGGTTAATATCAACATAAGTGTTAATATCAACATAATGAAACCTACCCGAATTAATGACTAAACCCTAACACCTGAAGAAGAATTTGACACCAATCATTAAAGTTTAGATTGAAACCACCTGAATTAATGACGAAGACCTCTGAAGTGAATGAATCTGATCGCTGAAAAACGAAAAACGAGAAGAAAAAATTCGCCGAGTTGATCGCCCGAGTTGCAGAGCTTAACTCGCCCGATTTGAAAAAAATTACCCATGGCTTGACAATCATATTAACATCTTTTCCATCAGAAGACATGATGCTTGGAGTATCCATAAACGTATGGGTTTGTGAGAGGAAATCACAATCTCAACAAGTGGTCTTAAGATATAAGAAGTTTCAAGGAAGGAAAAAGGAATGTAGTGTTAACCTTTAACAGGTTCGTGCACGCACAATTCTGAACCCTAAAGATAGTAGAATTGTCGAGAATGACCCTCCTTTATTGATAGATAGGGAATTCCAAACAAAAAAAAACGAAGAAACGAAGAAAAAAAACTTTTCTTAAAGCCTGAGAGGTACATAATCTTGTCTCTTTTGATCAGGCACATGAGACAAGATTTACAAATCAACACAATCAAGTTGTGTTGCGGTGAACAACAATTTGTCCACCATGTTCCTCTTGAGAGGAATCCACAGACCTCTGTCTATCAAAACGATTTGACCATACTTTCTTCTCTAATGGTCTTGTTTTGTCCTTGGAAACTAACTTCTTAGACGAAGATAAAATCTTACATACCTCAGCGGTCTTCTGAGAAAGTTTAAGCTTATTTGCTAATCGATTTGCTCTTTGTTGAAGTTTGTTGACATGCCTCAATTTTTGTTTGTACTTGTAACACTTTGATAGTTCATGACCCTTTAGAGAACAATATGAGCACGTCAATCATGGATAAAATTCAGGCATCTGAGATATGCAAGCATCTAGACACATAGTGGAACCTGAAACATTATACACAGAGTTTCCAGAGAAGGGGTCAATTTTTTCTTCCAAGAAGTGCTACAATTATCAAAATCAATATTTTCACCAAGAAGTGCAACACTTGATTTCTCGTCTTCATTAGAATCATAGTTGTCAGACATTTCATCAAGAGTTGCAGCAAGACCTTTGTTCCCAATGTATTTCTTCCGATTTGGACACTCATTTGCAAAATGACCAAAACCTTTACACTTAAAGCACTGAGGCATATCCTCGTCATCAGTTTCATCAATATCCCTATTTTTAGGAGGAACACGATTATGAGGTTTAACTGATGACCTAGGCTTGTCTCTTGAAAACCGTTTACTTCTCTTCAATAGAAGATCCCTAAACTGTCTTGTGGTCATAGAGACTGATTTGTCAAGATCTTCATCTGATGAATCAGTCTCAGAAAGATCATCCTCAGAGACATAAACACTTTTACTTTTGTCAAGTAATTTAGTGTTCTTTTGTGCTTTGAAAGCAACATCCTTTCCGATTTTGGATGTGTGCTCATGATCAAAGATCTTTAGCATTCCAACCAACGTGTTTCTGGAAAGAGCATCAAGGTTATTTCCTTCAACAATGGCATGCTTCTTAGAATCGCATCTAGATGGCAGCGATCTGAGAATTTTCATCACAATGTCCTTTTCAGGAATAGTCTTACCCAATGCAAAAGATGCATTAACAATTTCAGACACTTTGTGATTAAACTCGTCAAATGAATCTTCATCTGCCATACGAAGGTTTTCCCAATCAGAATTAAGGTTTTGAAGTCTAGCTTCCTTTTCACTGGTATTACCTTCGAATACGGTTTCTAAGATATCTCAAGCATCTTTAGACCTAGTGCACGTAGTCACATGGTGCTGAAGATCTGGGGTAATGGCATGTATGATGACATTCAAACCGTTGGAGTTTTGCTTTGCAGCAAGTATCTCGGCAGGACTGTATTCACCAATGTTCTTAGGAACATTTACATTCCCTACTACCACAACGGGAGCATCATAGCCATTAACTACATAAACCCATGATTAAAAATCACGCGCTTGAAGAAAGTCACGCATAGCAATTTTCCACCATAAGTAATTAGAGCCATCGAAGACTGGTGTACGTTTATGGAGATAGAATTTCTGTCCGTAGAGTCAGATCGCTACAAACACAGACTTGTAAGGTCTTTAAACGTGTTTGCCTGCTCTGATACCAATTGAAAAAGCGGGAGTAAAACAACCACACCCAATATTTCGCTTAGCAATCTGTATAGACTAACTCCAATATACTTTAAAGAGAATCAACTAGAATCAATCTTAATAAAATATATCAAAGAGTTATATCTCTCTTTCTCGATTCAATTCTTACTCAAGCAAATAGAAATCTGCGAGTCTAATTGAATACAAGAGAAATAACTTGGATGGTACCAAAGACCAATATCCAAGTGTCAATCAATGTAAATCAACAACCAAAGGTTAGATATTCAAATTGATTGAACTTAACGCACAACCTGTGATATTTCAATTATGTAACAAAATATAATGCGGAATAGAAATAACACAGACACCAGAAGTTTTGTTAACGAGGAAACCGCAAATGCAGAAAAACCCGGGACCTAGTCCAGATTGAACACACACTTTATTAAGCCACTACATACACTAGCCTACTACAAACTAACTTCGATCTGGACTGTAGTTGAACCCAAATCAATCTCACACTGATCCAAGATACAGTTGCGCTCCTTACATCTTTGATCCCAGCAGGATACTACGCACTTGATTCCCTTAGCTGATCTCACCCACAACTAAGATTTGCTACGACCCAAAGTCGAAGACTTTAATAAACAAATTTGTATCACACAGAAAATTCTACGGTAATAGATAAATCTATGCGCCACGAAATACCTACGAGTTTTGTTCCGTCTTTTGATAAATCAAGGTGAACATGAACCAGTTGATAACTTAGGACTTATATTACCGAAGAACAGCCTAGTATTATCAATCACCTCACAATAATCTTAATCGATGCGGCGAAAGAAGATATTGTGGAATCACAAACGATGAGATGAAGATGTTTGTGACTACTTTTATATCTTGCCTATCGGATATATCAATATCAAGCTAATCGTTACGATTGTAATCAATACGATAGAAACAACAAGATCAGATCACACAACTACAAGAAAGTATTATCGGTCTGGCTTCACAATCCCAATGAAGTCTTCAAGTCGTTAACCTACAGGGTCTCGGTAAGATACCTAAGGTTAAAGGAAAATCGACTCTAGCTATACAACTAGTATAACACATGAGGTGTGGGGATTAGGTTTCCCAGTTGCTAGAGTTCTCCCTTATATAGTCTTTCAAATCAGGGTTTGCAATCAATGTTAGCTTAGTAACAAAGCATTCAACATTCACCGTTACATGAAAACCTGATTAGATTCAAGCTAATATCTTTCAACCGTTGGATCGAAAACTTAGCTTGTTACACACAAATTAAATGCACATTTATAAGTTTGTGTAACCGTACCCAAACATGTACATTTGTTAGTCCAACAATAGTTAACCAAATGGTTAGCCATATGAGAACTTTCATATCAACCATATTCTTCTTCACCATAACTAGTTCAAATGACTCAAATGAACTAGTTAGAGAGTTGTTCAATTGCTTAGATCTTATAGAAGTATACAAGATACAATCGAAGCAAAAACGATTTGATTCACTCGAATCGATTCATGAACTTTATAGCCATGGTTTGCAAATTGCATTCCTTAGTTTATATAAGTATAAGTTCACAAATAATCGTCTTTAGAAATAACCAACTCAAGTACGCGAACTTAAGTTCCCGGAAGAAGTTTACAAACTCCAGCAGATTTTCTCGGGATGAAAACCTACGACAGTTCGCGGATTGGGTTCGCGGACTGTTGTTCCGGTTTTCCTGATCAACAAAGTAAGCATACTTAGGTTCAAGGAATAAGGACTTATACATGTATGCGTTTCCACACAATGCTTATATCCAACAATGATTATATAATCTAAACTCTCATTTCAATCATTGAAACATTCTTAGAGGACGTTATATAGTTGTTATTCATAAACTATTTTTCGTCAAAGCCATTTTCAAAGTGATTGAAACATAACATGACTTTCTTCACTAGGTAAAGATGAACTTGGCCAAAGCGAAAGCTTACCAACACATATTTCGAGAAATAGATATGCAAGATAAACTCGGCTCGAAATAGCAAATGTGTATAATCAAAGTCTATATAGCAAAAACGACTTTTGTCTCAAGATATGAGATAGAGTAGATAGACTTTTGAGTGATAGATAAGTTCAAGTCTCCACATACCTTTTAGTCGATAAAGTTCCACCAGTTCCTTGAGTAGTTCTTCGTCTAGTATGATGATCGCCATGGAGTTCTTGAGCTCAACTACACTTTTTATCCTAGTCCGATACTTAGCTATAGTAGACTAGAAATCAAGACTTATAGTTTTGATCACTAACATTGACAAACATGCTTGAGATAGCAACGCATGCGAGTTCGACCGAGCAGTGCTCTAACAGTATCTCTATGGAAATTTCATTAGGATCCCACTAGTTTTCGTACCTTTGCCAATTTTATTGACAAAAGGGGGGAGAATTAATGTGTAGTTCATATTACAAATACATATGGTTTACGGATCATTATGTAAGGGGGGGTGGTTTTCATATGAGATGAAGTATTGACTAAGGGGGAGTGATACATATCACCATAGTATTGTTGTCAAAGTTGTAATACAATGGAACTTTAATGATGTGTAATAATACTATGATATTGTATAAAAATGATTGAGAGCAACTGTTTTCTCATTGTTATAGCTACGAATATTCAACACCATTGATGCTTAGTTGAACACGTTCAGAATCACTGCAGTACTTGAAAGTGACGAAGATTTCGAGTAATGTTGAAGAACCAAGGAGATCAAGCATTTGGATGAGAAGCTATAAAGTTTATTTATTTTGTAATTCATATGTATTGATAGTTTTGTCACTAAAATTGACAAAGGGAGAGATTGTTAGAGAACTGCTCGGTCGAACTCGCGTAGCGTTGCTATCTCAAGCTTGTTTTTCAAGTTTAGTTGCCAAAACTATAAGTCTTGATGTTTAGTCTACTTATAGCTAAGTCTCGGATTATGATAGAAAGTGTAGTTGAGCTTAGACTTCACGGCGTTCATCTATTGAAGACGAAGAACTACTAAGGGGAGCTTGTGGAACTTCATCGACAAATGGTATGTGGAGACTTGAACTCATCTATCACTCAAACGTCTATCTACTCTATCTCCTATTTGAGACAAAAGTCGTATAGCTATATAGACTTCAATGATGCACATTTGATATTTCGAGTTGAGTTTAACTCGCTTACATATTTCTCGAAATATATGTTGGTAAGATTTCGCTTTAACCAAGTTCATCTTATATCCTTGACGAAAGTCAAAAGATGATCACGTGAAAATCGCGTGGTAACATCTTACATGATTTGTGTGAGACAGTCATTTGATGTAGACTCAGAATATCTCGTAGTGATCATTCGATCACTTGAAAATTGCTTTGAAGCTAATAGTTTGTTGAGACAGCTATTCCCGTCTTCCGAGAATGTTTCAATGGTTGAAATGAGAGTTTAGAACAATTGGATTTAAGCATAGTATGCGTACTTGCATATATGTAATCCATGTTCTGGAACCATAGTACGCATACTCGTATGCGTACCTGTTGGTTTGTGAAAGTCGGGATCCTAGTACACATGCGAGTACGCGTCTTCGGCGTAAGGTTTGGGTCAGGGAATTTCTCTTTGAGTTTGGAGGTATGCATACCCATTCGCATCCGGCGAACCTAAACTTAGTCCGACCACTAAGGTATGCGTACACGTTTGCATACCCGAGTGGATGATGTTCTAAAATCGGTTTGTTCATGAACTAATACATTTATATAATAAGGAATGCAATCTTTTGCAAACCGTGGCTATAATGTTCATGACTTGATTCGAGTGAATCAAAATCGATTTTGCTTCAATTGTGTCTTGTATACTTCTATGAGAATATAAACAATTGAACAACTTTAGAACTAGTTTCATTTGAGTCATTTGAACTAGTTATGGTTAAGATGAATAAGGTTGATATGAAAGTGTTCATATGGATAACTTCGGTTAACTATTGTTGAGCCAACAAGGTGTACACGTTTAGGTACGGTTATTCATATCTAAATGAAGGTACATTTTATTTGTGTATAACAAGCTAAGTTCGATCTAACGGTTGAAAGATATTAGCTTGAGTCTAATCAGGTGTTCATCTAACGGTGAATATTGAATGCTTTGTTACCAAGGTAACATTGATTGCAAAACCTGATTTTTAGACTATATAAACGAGAACTCTAGCAACTAGGAAACCTAAACCCCATACCTTATGTATGATATTAGTTACGACTAGAGTCGATTCTCCTTTAACCTTAGGTTTTTCTAAAACCAAGTAGGTTAACGACTTAAAGACTTCATTGGGATTGTGAAGCGGACCCAACTATTTTCTCCGTAGTTGCGTGATCGATCTTGTTGTTTTCTATCGTGATTGATTACTATCTTCTCTAAGATTGGCTCGAGATTTAATCTCAGATAGGCAAGATAAAAAGTAGTCACAAACATCTTCGTCTCATCGTTTGTGATTCCACAATATCTTGTTTCGCTACCATACGATTAAGATTATTGTGAGGTGATTGATATTTCTAGGATGTTCTTCGGGAATATAAGTCCGGTATATCAATTGGTTCTTGCTCACCTTGATTTATCAAAAGACGGAACAAAACTCATAGGTTTATCTGTGAGAGACAGATTTATCTATTCAATAGACTTTTCTGTGTGAGACAGATTTGTTTATCAAGTCTTCAACTTTGGGTCGTAGAAACTCTTAGTTGTGGGTGAGATCGGCTAAGGGAATCAAGTGCGTAGAATCTGTGGGGTTCGAGACGTAAGGAGCGCAACTGTACCTTGATCAGTGTGGGGTTGGTTAGGGCTCAACTACATTCCAGTCCGAAGTTAACTTGGAGTAGGCTAGTGTTTGTAGCGGCTTAATACAGTGTGATGTTCAAATCTGGACTAGGTCTCGGGGTTTTTCTGCATTTGCGGTTTCCTCGTTAACAAAATTTCTGGTGTCTGTGTTATTTCTTTTCCGCATTATATTTTGTTATATAATAGAAATATCACAGGTTGTGCGTAAGTTCAATTAGATAATCCAACCTTTGGTTGTTGATATAAATTGATTGACACTTGAACATTGGTCTTTGGTACCGTTCAAGTTATTTCTTATATTCAATCGGGCTCGCAAATTCCTTTTTGTTTGATTGCAGATTGAATTGAGAAATTGAGATACAACTCTTGGATATATTTCCATTGATTGAGTCTGACTGTCTAGTTGATTCTCTTGGAATTATATTGGAGTTAGTCCATACAGATTGCTAAGAGAAATATTGGGTGTGGTTGTTAGACCCCCTCTTTTTCAGGTGTCATTCAAAGAGGGATTGGAGCGCAGCTTGTTGCTCGGCTCCCGTCAATTTCTTGTTACATATTGATAATGATTATTTTTTTATTGTTTTTTTTTAAAAAAAAAGTATTATTACAAGAAACTAGTTTGAATCCTAACAAGCTAAGCTCCAACAACGTACTACTACATTAGTTGAACATGTTGCCGTGCTAGTCTACTAACGAGGCTCATGAGGAACCGGGCAAGGAAGTCGAAGCAAATCTGGGGCTGATAATGTCGCAAAGGGCAAGCTAACTTTACCTTCCATGTCAAAAATTTTGATCACTTTTTATTTTATTTTTATTTTTCCAAAAATGAAGGGATGTCATTTGCATGGGAACTAGAATCACAATTTCCTCTATTGGATTGGGCAAAATAGTCCCCACTTCTTTGAACCTCTCATGTCAGCAGAAAACAAATTGCCTTCCCAAGCTGCCTCCAAATGCGAGACAAGGCAACAAAGTGGCTCTTCGTGATTGGCTAAAGTCACAACTTATGTGTACCGCTCCTGCTGCTCAACCCCAATCCAACAGCCCCAAAAGTAATAATATTTGATCCAATCAATCAAAATCAACCTCCTTTGTCTATTTTTTCCACTCTCCCGACAATACTTTAATAAATTTCTGCACCGAACAGAGCACGGTAACCTGCTCTTTCAAGTCCTTTAAGAACATTTTGGATTAAACTATGTTTAACCCTAATTAAACAATAGATGAATCTCTTAATTCAATCTATTCTGATTGCATTAATCTTAAACACGATTCCACTCATTATCATTATGATTAATTTTTGGTTTTGTTTTTCCTCATCCCAACCCATGCCTATTCTTGTACAAAAAATTCTGTGCAGACCGTCCATTTGGACAGAATAAAAACCAGACACATTAAACGCCAAAAGCGGGACCCAGTTTTCTCCATAGAGGCGGGCCTACTTATTCTGTGTCTCACGGTTCGTGCAGAATCATCCATTCTTGTATTGTCGTAACTAGAAGAAGTATTAACAGAGGTGTATTGGATCAGGGGATCCATTTCAATTTTTTTAAATTTAAATTAATACTGACTTAATCCGTTATAATCCAGAATTATATTTCTATAATCTTTTAAGAAACATTATAAATCCACTAGATTTAACTAAAATAATTATCTATTTTTATCCATATAAATCCTGATCCAATACACCACTGTAACAGTTGTCACAATTGAATAGTAATTTTTTTTCTTCAAAATGTCACGATTAAATAATAATTCATTTTGAATAATGCAAGGTAATTTGTCCTAGCGAAAAAAGATGATAAAAATTAATAGTTTTTCTTCGTGAAAAATGGTCATTACCCGACATATATACCCTTATTTCCATCTTTTATTCCATTTTCATTCGGTATGGTGATGTTTTCTAATTATATTAAATCTCTCCCCCTCACCCCTCCTACCCCCAGAACTTTGAGGATAATTCCTCATCTATTGAATAAATAGAATTGATTCCCACAACTTTGAGGATAATTTAGGTTACAAGATTGATACAGTTTACAATATATAAGTTATGCAAGATAGCTCTTAATAGATCATCTGTCCAACTGTTTTGGATTGCATTACAGTTACAAAAAGTTGCTATATTTGCAGCTTTAGTTATACTGAATCTACAAATTATTATTAAAACAATGTTCCCTTGCCTTGGCATAGCTTCCCTTGCTTTGGCATAGCTTCCCATCAGAAGGCAGCTTCAACTCCTTTTTCTTCTAATTGCTCTCTTGTTGTGCAATCTGCACGAGATCCTCTTCGCCTCAATGATTTTCCCTGCATATCCATTAAAGTTAAGCCAATTCCCGAAGTACTTATAGGCATATGCATAGCTAAGGCCATTGACATTTTCAGGCTCATACGTGTTGTTTTCTTATCAAGTTTTACTTACAAAATATGAAGAGCTCTGTCTTGCATAGGATCATGATATAGTGTTTGCACAATGTTGTAATCTCAGGATTACTTACATTCATGACACTATTGATAAATTTCACCATCGTTTTTATTTTGTTAACACTATTATGTTTTCTGTTTTGAAATGTGGCTTCACATCTCGCTATCCAAATATGCCATAAAACAATACTACAATACTCTGGCCATTGTATTATGTCGCCTCTTTTATTTTTATCTTGAAACCAATTATGAAAGTTTTTACACCCATTTGTCACATAATTTATATCAAAATTTAGGTGCATCCATACCTGAATTGTGAAATATCATTTGAGAAATGTATGAGTTAAGGATTTTCCTTCATTACAGAGAATGCATTTTGTATAAATGTTAGGAAGGATTGCAGCAACTCACGTACCAGTTGATAGGATTGATTGGGATGCTTTCCAGGTGAAAAGTTTTATGGTTGGTGTTACTTTTAATCTCCATATCTTACCCCAATCAACATTGTTATCATTATTACTACTATTAGTGAATTGTACAGAGATTTTGACGTGAATTTACTTTTCTTTTCCAGTTTTTAGTGAGCAATATCATCTAAATGATCATTTGTAGGAATATGTATTTCTAATACCTTATTAACAGTAGTTTCATCAAAACGAATATTTAGTCTACCTTCATCCCATTTTTTATTGCTGGTGAATAAATGACATACCTTTTTCATGTGTTTTTGTACCTGTGGTTGGTTTTTGTAGTAAAGTACTAGTATTTGGTATCTACTGATCCTCCCAAATATCTATTAACTTCCCATTTTTAGTTCCCATCTACAATTTTTCTTAATGTGTTTGACTCCACACTGAATTCCTTTCCACACTCAGCTATCCCTATAATTTGTTTTTGGTTTTATATGAAATATATCACAGTTTGGACAATATTTTGCTTTTAGAATTTTTTCCCCGGAGAATGGTTTTCTTTCAATCTCCATCTCATCTTTGTGATCATTGCAAAATTAAAAGTTTCAATGTTTTGGATACATAATCCTCCTTCTTCCAAAGATTTACAGACTGAACCCCATGTTTTTAAGTATAATCCCTTCTTACCATTTTCATTCTTTCTATTTTCATCTTTTCCCCACCGATAATCTCTTTGCAGCTTAATTAAAGTTTCACAAACTTTCTTTGGTATTTAGAGCAATTCATTGCTGCATTTTTGACCATTACAGTTCGACTGTACTATGCATAAAATTTAGGTGCTTTTAACAAACTTGATATTGATATTCTTCAAAAGACCTTACTCCCTACTTGGTCTAGGAGTGAGACTTCGGTATTTCGTTTTTTATGTTTCTTGTTTCCGACCTCTGTATTTTTGCGGAGCTTTCCTTTGAGATTAATACTCTCTTTATCTTTGCTTAGAAATTTTTTTTTAGAGATAAAGTCTCAATTTTAGGTATCAAATATGATTTAAGACTTGATTCCAAGTTTAGGAGTGACGACATGGAAAAAAAAAATAGGTTTAAGAGAAAGTCTTAACTAGATTCTTGGCCAGACCTCTTAAACCTATTTTTTTTCCATGTTTTTTTCTAATAATTATTTAAAACAAGATAATAAATTGAGAAACAACATTTACAAGTTTATCCACATAAGAAATTTTAGGAGTTAAATGCTTATAATGTTGGAAATAATTTATTAGCTATATAAGGCTTTTTATTTATCACATGTAATATTTTTTTCAGGAGTTAAATGCTTATAATTTTGGAGATAATTTATTAGCTATATAAGGTTTTTTATTTATCACATGTAAAAGTACTCCTAAATAAAAATCTAAATAAGACTTCCGTATAAAAAAAAAATTACATCCAAATATGGAGATGCTTTAATAGTATTCATGCTTAGATAGTCGATGAAGAAGCGACACTTCAGATGCGGAAAAAGTTGGCATAAATATAGGGGAGGGGGCAAGAAGTGTTTATACACTTTATCTATCAATACGCGATATGTAACGATGCATAATATACGACGAAAGATCCGTTGACATGGTTATTCTCACAATATCTCACTATTTCAACACCAATTTTTTCATAGAATCCAAACGACAATGCATTTGAAGCTAATATCTTGATGATATGGTTCTCTTTTAAAGCTCTATATTCATACAATAAATGAGCACAATCCGAGACATATAACACTTTCATCTACCACTTTGAAAATTAGCCATTAAAATTTAATGGTTGAAATTAAATCGATTAACATCTCGAAATACATTAAATTTTGATATGAATGTAGAACTTCGAAATAAGACCAAATCACCGAGAATTCAACTTTAAATACATTATTATTGTTTAGGTTTTATAAAGAAAAATGGTGTTGAATTACAAAACATCGCGAGAATTATCATCAACCGATCCCAGCCCTAATTCCACGTATTTTTACTAAATAGCCACGCATTTAGAAGTACGAGCAATTGGGGATACACGAATTTATTGGGGGATACTATACTGTAGCTGTCGGCATTTAAAAAACCTGAAAAACCATGCCGATTTGAATTATCGACATTGAAAAACGATGCCGACAACTACAATAAAGTATCGCCAATTAATTTGTGTATCCCCCAATTACTTGTTCATTTTAAAGTGCACTCTGGTCGAATTTCGTATGAGCCACACACTTCAATCAATTAAGCGAAGCACTATGGTACACAATTTCTCTTCGCTATAGCTCGATGAGCGAAATCCAACTACTATGGTCTTCCGTGTCGCTTAGATATAACGATATCCCTTAGATACACTTCAAAGTTGATCAGATCTAATCTACCTTGTAGCTAAGAGCAAGCTGAAAAAACTACTTTACAGATTCTCATTTTCCGTGTGATTTTCAACGGATACTGAGTGTCCGTTTCTGGTTTTTGCTCTTTTACACCGAAACTTCTCTTTTTCATTATTTTGATTTACTAAACTTTTTTTCCTTTTACCTATTATATCTCTTTTTTTTTTTCTTTTCTTAGTTATCTTTTAACTTAATACTCCTCCAAAAAATTTTTTAGAAGCACCATTTAACTTTTTTCTTAGTTATCTTTTTCATCAGTTCCGTGTGGTTCAGTTAAGGGATGGCATGGCGCCATAGTAAGGTTGGACTGAAGTCCATTTCTCGTAGCTTCAAATTGGCTATAGTTAAGGGTAATGCTTCACCATAGTGCTTGGCCTAAGTAGGAGAGCCAAATGTCCAGCAAGATTTTGCCTGCCTTCACCGGAGTCCTGGAGAGTCCCATGAAAATCCTAGACAGCAGCAAATCGTTAGATCCTCTCTCTCCTGAAGCCGGAGATTTTAATTTGTCGTGTTTGGTTTCTGTTATTTTTCTTTCTTCTTTATATTCCGTCTCTCTGACTAAATCTCTTCCCTCTATCAAAATCTTCCTCTTCCTCCTCCTATCTTTTTCTTTTCTCTTCTCACGTCAAAGATAAAAACGAGTTAATTCCGTCTCTCTGACTAAATCTCTTCCCTCTATCAAAATCTTCCTCTTCCTCCTCCTATCTTTTTCTTTTCTCTTCTCACGTCAAAGATAAAAACGAGTTAACTTAGATTCATAATTAATCGACAGGTTGAAAAATATATCTGTCTTCTCCACTCTCCTACGATTCCATGTCTTAATGGCTCAGCGTCATTCTCAAGCTCAACACCACCTCATCTGATTATTATTCAGTGAGTCTAACCTTTTGTATGATCGCTTCAGATTTTGAGTATTTGAGTTAGAAATTACCAGTAATTGTAAAATTTTAGGGCTTTCTTTCTATATTCGTATCTTGATCTGTGGTTTAGTAGTTATGTGATGTTGTGATTATTGAGTGAATTCATTTCCGTGTTTTTATCTATCTCAGTTTTAATTATTAGAATCAATCAACTTGAAGTAGTTCGACACATGAAGGTGATTTCTCGTATTTGTTGTTGCCGTTATCATCGTTCAACGACTTATGGGAATTGTGGTAATCTTCTTTGTTTCAACAGTTTGTTTTTTATTCTTTCGCATTACACCACTTAAAATTGTGGATGCCTATAAATTATATACTTTATCTCTTTCTAACAGGGAGATGTGTATAACCAATACGATGTTCAAACTCTTATGCCTAAATCTGTCTCACCGGTTCGTTATTTGTTGAGGATCAGAAGACCACCTTTTACTTGGAAGGTGTGTGTGCTTGACACTCATTCATACTTGTTATTATTGTCGCTGTTGCTGTTGCTCCTTGAACTCAATTCAAATCTATTTTGCATGTGCAGTATGTTCATTTTTTTGATGGTTTTTGTTCATTTATTTCTCTATGCTTGTTCATTTATTTCCATATGGGTTGCATAGTACTTTCTTGTTAAGATCGACAAGATTGCAACTACGATCGGAAGGCATTTGCTTGTTGCGGAACTTTTCATCATACCTTGGAATCGAAGTATACTATGGCTAGCACTAGAGATATAACCTATTGTTAAGGCCAGAAATAATGCCTTTCCCTTTATGAAAAAAACTAGAAAAAAAACTAGGTTGTGGCTCTTGTGTTACAGTTGGTCGAGGATGAGATTTTTTTGGTCCAACAACTCCATTAATCTTTGAGCGTATGCAAAGTTAAACTCAGATATGCTAATCCATGCATGTCAGGGTTTAATGCTATTTGTGCACAGATATCGAAACTGCTCAACCAAAAAAATAACATCCTTGACCAAAAATGTTCTAATATAGATGTTTTTTGTATTCGGCTCTATGTTATTGACCTTCTATTCTTGTAACCAGCGAACGATTAATCTGCCTTTTGAGAGAAAGATGTTACTAAAATCAAAAGTTTTCGCTGATCCATAACACACAATAAGATAGAGGGATAATGTTGATACTGCTGTCACAGGTCCCTTTTGATGTTATTGAACACAGTTATCTTGAGTTCTTTGGTGTGGTAGGACCCTGCTTCTCTTTGGGCACCTTTTTACTAACATTCACATTTTTATAGATAGTCCATATTCTGTATGAACTTTGTGTTGTTTAAGAGGTATGTATAAACTTGCGTCACATTCTGATACTGACTTCAACATAATAAATACCGATAAACAACTATTTGGGGTAATAAGAACAAATCTAAAATAATATGTGCAGTTCTATATTTCATATTTGGCCTCCTTTTATCTTTTCCTTTGTAGTTGGAAATATTCAGTGATACACATATTTATGTTTGAATGGTATGGTATATGAATCTGCAGGCTCAACTCCTCTCTGTCTATAAGTGTCTGAAATTATGTCTCTAGATCTGGTATAGCATGTCCCTGCCTAGCTATTGAAGGAAGATTAGTTTTTTCTCCATAAAACCAAACTGATCCCTCTCACATTCTCCCATCCTGAAAGTATGAAGTTGTCTGTGGAGATCACCGATCCTGCTAGCGAGCTTAGTGTTAGCTTTGGTTATCAGTGCAGTACCTTGGACCACGATAACTTTTCCGTGCAACCGGATCAATCTGAGTTTTCTAGAGGGATTCCGATTCAAAACACAAACCGGAACGGTTCTTTTTCTTGCTTGTCTGGTGCTGCTCTTAGTGCTAATGCTACGTTAGCAAACACGAATATCGGCAATGGTCTTATAGGTGAGGAGATATTACCTGTTTTAGATTCTCCGAAATCATTTCGACGGATGTCTTCTTCTCCTTCTCTTTCGCGGCTGGACCTTAGTTCATCGCCTTCTCAGAGTTGTATGCCTATCCTGGCTGGAAGTGTTCCTGTGAGAACTGGTTTTCTCTATGAGAATGGAAACACTACCTGGAAACCTATGAGTGCGCCTACGAGGGTAGAGTCATGCAGCTTCCTCAGTGGGATGGATGTACAGATGGCTGGTGGTGCTGCAGGAGAAGACCGAGTCCAAGCTGTTTGTTCTGAAGAAAATGGATGGCTCTTTTGTGGAGTATATGATGGATTTAATGGACGAGATGCTGCTGATTTCTTAGCTGGAACTCTTATCGAAAATATAGGGTTTTACCTTCAGGCGCTGGAGTGGCGTATGAGAAAGGAACAAGATTCATCCAGTTTTGCTTCTAATGAAGATGAGACCAATCCCGGTAAATCGTCACCAACTAGTGGATGTCATGATCACTCTTCAGCTTCTCAAAGAAAGGGAGGAATTGTCCTCCCGAATTGTTCCAGTGGAGAAGTCCTAACTGAATCATTCCGCCTGGGAGTGATGGACTGTCTTATTCGTGCCCTTGCCCAAGCTGAGACTGATTTTATGTACATGGTTGAACAGGAAATGGATGACCGACCCGATTTAGTATCTGTTGGTTCATGTGTCCTATTGGTTCTTCTTCACGGGAAGGATTTGTACGTCCTCAACCTAGGTGACAGCAGGGCTGTTCTGTGTACCAGCGACAACTCTGGAAGTGGTTTAGTAAAAGCCATCCAACTGACAGAAACTCACACAGTTGATAATGAATCTGAGTGCAGCAAAGTAATAGCTGATCACCCTGATGATCCCTCTCCAATTGTTCGGGGAAGACTGAAAGGAAAACTGAGGGTAACCAGGGCACTTGGAGTTGGTTACTTGAAAAAGGTACTGATGTTTAACTTATTCTTTGTTGTTTAGTGTTCACTTTATGAATCCTTTAGGAATTATTTTTTGTGTACAAGTCATACAAGCCTTTTCTGTCAACTATCTTTGCAGAGAGAGATGAATGATGCGCTGATGGGCATTCTTCGAGTTCGAAACTTATGCAGTCCACCATATGTTTATACTCTTCCATTCACCAACAATCATAGAGTTTCCGAAGATGACCAGTTTGTTATTGTGGGGAGCGATGGATTGTTTGACTTCTTCAGCAACGATGAAGTAGTTCAGATTGCACATGCGTTCATTCAGGACAATCCTTTTGGTGATCCAGCAAAGTATCTGGTGGAGCAGCTTGTTCTAAGAGCTGCTGAAAGTGCAGGTACTTGTCTTTTTAACATATTTTGTTCATGCTCTTTTTTCTCATCTATCAACTGATTCCCAATGTATTCTTTATCTGTGCATACAGGTTTCTTATATAATCAAATGTGTGATCTGACTTACGCCCCTTGTAGGTTTCAGTACTGAGGAGCTGATGAGCATTCCTGTTGGGAGGAGGAGAAAGTATCATGACGATGTAACCATTATCGTTATCATCCTTGGAAATAAGCAGCGTACATCTACTGCTTCCACATCTTTGTAGGTAAGTATCATGCATTTTACTATCTTTCTCCTTTTTTGGGATGAAATCTTTACCCATTATTCTTTTTGCTCCTGAACACCCTTATTCTCTCACGTCCTGCACTAAGTCATATTGATGTATAGTGACTAGTTAGAATCAGGTGTTTAACATTTCAGAATTGAGTTCACTATAAGGTTTGGTCAAGGGATACACATATGACATATTTTTCACTAATCATCATTTGTTTGCATAGCATCATGGTGCTATTTCTAGTCGATACCATAAGGAGTGGTAACAGATGATCTGATAATGCTATTTCTAATTTCAGAGAAGGTAGTCACATTGCTCCAGAAGATACAGAGAAGGGATCCATAGTCTAGTTGAGGATAGTAGTAACTGATGAGTGTTGTTGGAGAACAAGTTTCATCATCCAGACATGAGGGATACTATTTTCAAATTGCATCTTCATGGACGAATTCTTTGGGTCGACGGGGTGTTTAGTAGGCACTTCATCTACAAGACAACAATTGGTCAGCTGTTGGAATGAGGCCTTTTACATTTTTCCTTCTTACATTTTCGGTACTTCTGGCTATTGATAATTCTGTAAGCCAATACTGATGTAATTTTTTTGATTAGTAAGTTTCCATTGGTACTCTTTATCTTATATCAGTTGATTAATTCAATTCAAGAGTACTCGTGTTGCTTATATGCTCATTTGTAATTTGTATTTCTCAGTTTGATGATACATTACTCTTGATATTTATCTGGAATTGGGGATCTGAATAATCTTTTCAGCAATATTAATTTCTATGATTGGGAGCAATTGCGTTTTGTGGCCACAATTACGGATGGGAGAACTGGAAGTGGCAATTGCCTTTGTGGCCATAATTACCGACGGAAAAACTGAAAGTGGCTCGGGACTATTCATGTTTTTTTTATTAATCTTTGTACCATTGGCTGTTCACAACCGTTGACTATTAAGTACGAAAAAATGGGGACAGCGAAAGTATTTTGAATGAACCCTGTTTTAGGGCATACGTAAAACTTTCAGGGCATACAAAACAATATTCCCATCTTGGGTGACTTTATAAGGGGTACCCTATGGGTAGTTCAATTACCTATCTATCCTTACCCTTAATACAAAAACCTAAAATCAGTTTTCTAAAAAATCAAAATCAGTTTCCCTTAACATCTCTTCTTCTTTCTCCTCTAGCCGAACTTTCCCCTTCCCGCGAATTTTTTTTTTCATTACCGTGATTAATCGTCGATTCGTAAAAATTTGATCGTCAATTAAACTCAACTACATAATGACTCGTACAACGAAAAAAGCAGAGACTAGGCAAACCAAATCGTCTTCTAATCCATCAATTGAAGATGAAGGTGTAGAAACTGAAAATCAACCACCAATTGAACCAGAAATTGAACCAACTGCATCTCCAACTTCGAAAATGAGGATAAGAAAGTAACTTTTACAAACTCAATCTCTTATTTGTTGTTTTTCATCGATTAAATGGGTTTAATTCCAAAAAAAATTAGTGTTTTTGACGGTTACAGTGCTGGGTTCGGCTCAAAATTGAGTTGCGTTTTTAGCCGAATTGTTCTTCGCAAAAGCTTCATGTAAGTGTATATGAACAGTTCGGTATGAAATTTCAAGCCGAACCTAGTCACAGATAGAGATGCATAGAGGGTTCGGCGTATTCGATAAAACTATTTTACGCCGAACATATGTTGTTTTTATTTTCACAAATCGTATAAGTATATGAGTTCGGCTTGAAAGCGTTTTTGTAATATAAGCCGAACATGTCACTATGTTTAAAAATCAACTAATGGTGGTAGGGTTCGGCTTGAAAGAATTTTTGAATTATAAGCCGAACAACTCACTGTGTTTAAGAATCAACTGATAGTTGTTGAGTTCGGCTTATATTTTCTTTTTCGGGCAGTAGAACCTCTTGATTTACTTCGGAAATTGTTCTTTGGTAGTGATAGAATTGGTTAGTGTTGACATATAATGACTTTGTTTAGTGTTGTGCATTTTTCTTCATCTTTGTCGGTTGATAAATTCCAAAATCGCACGACAAACATGAAGAAAATGCACTACACTAAACAAATATTATTACATTTCAAACGTTATCTCTTACATTTCATGAATTATGTCTACGGGATCAGGTTGATTTTCCATCGGTACATGTCCATCAAGCACGATCTACAAAGAATAACACAAGGTAAGATAATACAATGAAAAATTAGTTGAGAGGTTCGGCTAGTACTATAATCTAAATACGTGCCGAACCTAGAACATTTACGAGGTTCGGCTATTACCATATTCACAATAAGGGTCAAACCATGTATTGTCAAAAGGTTCGGCTCTTACGATTTTTACAATATGAGCCGAACCTTTAACGAACTTTCTTCCAGAAGTTCCGGTGTATGGTTCGGCTCCTTATAAAAATTTTAAACTAGCCAAACTATGGTCTTCAAAGTAGGTTCGGCTCATAATTATAACACTTTCAGCTAGCCGAACTGTTCATCCAGACTCGCCGAAGCTTAGTGAAAAAACACAAAATTTTGATGATTTTAAGCTACAAAAGCGAGATTGTTTAAGATAGAAGTGTACCTGTGTATTAGAAGCATTGGGTTTCTCATATATGTATTCATCATCTGGATTTGGCTCATAAAAATCATCACCTTGAGTTTGTGCTTGATTTTGAGTTTGAGTTTGGTGAAGATTGACCCTCCTCATCCATTGAATCAAAATACAAACTTTTTTCTCACTTTCCCCTTCTCCCTCAAAAAAAAAAACCTAACTTTTTTTTTTCTTCCTCAAAATTTTTCATCTACTCAAACATATATAACTAAATTATCTTAATCACTAATCGGGATTATTATAACTAATCATTAATTAACACTAATCCTAAAAGGGCAGATTTGCCATTACTAAAAATATTTGGCTAAGGGGTTATTGATTTTGATATTTACATCCCTATTTTGTCTTTATTCAGTATGCCCTGAAAGTTTTACGTATGCCCTAACACAGGGTTCTTTTGAATGTAGAAATTGACGTTTAGTCCCACAATTACTGGGCTTTGGACACTATAGTCCTGCCCCTTCAATCCTAGTACTAGGAAGTCTTACCAGATCCGGAACGAGTCCGTTCTTTCCTAAACGATTTAGTCAAAAATCATCTTTTATTATCACAAAAATACCCATCATCTACTTTTTCAATGGATATCGATCTTCTTCTCATTTTCATTTAATGATGAAAATACCTTTCCGAGCGAAGAAAAATCAGAAAATTTAATCTCTTCTTCTTAGTGAAATTTCAATCAGCAAACCTAAAACGTTCGATTCAGCTGGATAAACCTAAATCGTCTATCTAACGGTTCATTTTTTTGAAGATTAACTTGAAACTTAGATGAAAAATTGAGGAGATTCAATTACGGCAAATTAACTTGAGATTTCATCATCGAAAGCGATTTGAAAGATAACGTGCATATGTTCTTATCATTTAGCTTGATATCCATTTGTTAAATTATAATTTTAGGAATTCTTGACGGTTTTAAAAACCTAATTATTTTGATTTATGTTCGAAATCTTTATTTGATTAATGATTATATAAGAGTTTAGATCTATAATCACGTCATGTTAATCTACCTATCTCTAGAACTTTCGTGTTCTGAACCTGTTTCCCAAAAATGGAGACCATCGAACATGTTTTTTTTTCTTGGATCTGAACATGTAATCACAAATTATACCTAATCTCTTATTGCTTTCATTTTAATTTTGTATTTAAGCTTGATTTGTGTGTATATGTGTTTTATTAAAAGAACAGAGATCTTAGAATTTCGTGAGTAGAAAGGGATTTAGAGTATTTGGAATGCAATTTGGGCTTGTGTGTTTACGAATGTGAGGACTTTTAAAAAAGAGTTGCAATTTCTTTTTATTAGTTCCAGTTTTCCATTACAGTGTTTAGTAGTATAGTTGTAAATTGCCTATTATTTTAGAAGAACATATAGATATTTATAAAGATTTTCCAATAATAAATTATATATATATTGAATAAAACTATCAATTATTTATGAATTATATTTGATTTAGAACATCAGAAAATTGATTATTTTATGAAATTGATTTGTCCTCTAGTCTTTTGATAACATCCTCAAGAATTGTGGATTCTCTGAACTTGGGGATATTTTTTAATATTGTTATTGACTCTTAGTGGGTTAGATAAATGTGGGAACCAAGTCAAGTTTCATATGTGAATGCATTGACCAGTTATATTTTGTCTAATTTACCTTTTCCTTCAGTCATCATAAATGAACGAAATTTTACAACATCCAACCGCACTTGACCAAAGAAAAACAAGAGTGGCATTTGGTAGTACCGTCAAAAATAAATAGATGACCAGAGAACGTTACATTGTTGTTATCAAATCTATTAGTCTCCTACAGTCAAACTAATTAATAATTTAACCTAACATCATGATCGTGTAGATTAAGTGGTTATAGCTAATGGTTTGAGTGGACATTGGATTGTTCGGGGTTCACTTCCCATTCTAACGATTATGCTTAATCCTGAAAGTCAAAATTAACAGGTGTATTTTTCTTGTACATCACTTATATGGGTGCACATAAAAGTGCAATTTTTTTGTGCTTATTATACCAGGTGTACATGTTTGTAAACTAGTAATATCCAGTTCACTTTATGTGCATTTCTTTTCCTTTTTGTATTGCATATTCGATGTCCACACGCATTGAAGGAAAATGGCTAGTCACGAGATTTACTTTTGGTATATATTTATTTTTGCTCATTTTCACATTAATTTTCATTTTTAAAAGATATTTGTTTAAACAATTTTTTCAGTTCATTCTCATGGGCTTCAGTAAAATTCCAAGCATAAACACTGCACTGGAATCATTCCAGAACCAAAAGTACCCTATAAATATACTATTTTTTCTCTATCGTTTGTCGTGTCCTGAAAAATTCAAGTAATTTCTGTATGAGAAGTAGCATGTTTATGGGTACGAAGAATCCTGGTGTACAAACTGGTGCACCAGCCTATTTCCTATGAGAAGTAGCCTTTTTATTGGTACGAATACTTGATTTCATGCATATTTATGGGTGTGTACATGCTTGTGCACCAATGTATTTTCCATGAAAAACTAGGTCTGAATGAACGACTTCATGCATGTTTTATAGGTATGTACAAACTAGTACACATGTGAAAATAATGACTCCATAAGCTTATTTATGCAAGACTAGAGTGTACAAACTAGTACACATGCGAAAATAATGACTCCTTAAGTTTATGCTTGCATAAATAACTAGGGTGTACAACTAGTACACTTGTGAAAAATAATGAATTCACGAGCTTGTGCTTGCATAAATAATTAGGGCGTACTAACTAGTATGCCTGTGAAAATAATGACTCAGTAAGCTTATACTTGCATAAATATCTAGGGTGTACAAACTAGTACACATGTGGAACGTTACTTTGGAGCAAGACGTTATTTTGGAGGGTTACGCATGATATGTTTCAAGATATTATTTAATCTCTTGTATCTTTTTATCTGTGTATTCACTTTCACTAAATCTGATCTGAATATTTAGGGAGGAATTAAAGCTCTTTGGACTGGCGTTGGGCCAAACGTAGTCGAAATTCCATTAGAAATGCTGCTAAACTGGCTAGTTATGATTAAATTAAACGGATAACTCACATTACTTAATCTCAATTTTGAGTGGTCAATTCATTTTATGTGGCTTACCTGTTTATGAACATTTGTGCTCCTGTATACGACTTACTGCATTCCAATCAAGAAAACTCTAAAATTTTTGGGTTACAAAGGTAATATGCTATTACTCATATCCTTGCTAGTCTAGGGGCAGAGGAACTTGGAATAAGTTTTTCCTGTTGTTTGGTATTATTTGTTGTTGCAATATTATGTTCTAGGTTGCTTGTTGATTGATGGTTGAGGGAAACATGGAAATGATCCTATCATTTGGGTAATCTGTTTTGGTTACATGTGTACATAGTTGTACACATGTTGATTTTTAATGTGTACATAGATATACACCTGTTCTTTCTTAATGTGTACATAATTGTACACATATAGATTCTTAATGTGTACATAGTTGTACACCTGTTCGTCGTTATGTACCTTGTTATAATAGGAATACTGTCACCAACCTACTCTTCTATTTCATTTTATAGTTATAGAATTGAAGTAGCATATCAAGAGGTTGTTGCTTTGAAGAGGCAAGAGGAGCTCATTCGTGAGAAAGAGGAGACTTAGCAAGATGAGAGTGAGCGAAAAGTAAATGGTGGACATGCTGACAAGGAAAAACAGGTATTATGATTATCTCTAAATTGACCATTTTATCGTCCGTTGGACTCATAAGATTTTTCTTGTTTCTTTCTTAGCAAAAGCTCTTGGGGTTATTTGTACAGTTTTCAACTTTCATGCAATATTTTATTATACAATGAATTCACAAGGAATTATACATTTCTTGAAAAGTGACGTCGACCGAACAATTTTTCTTATAATTATCTTTGGTTGGGTCTTCCAACTCTGCCACGTTCCATTTTGGTGTGCTCGCGGAGCAAACAAAAGCATAACGGTGGCAAAGGCAAAGACAAGGTGGGGGGAGGTGTTGTCACAAGACGAGATGCTAAGTGGGAGCATTTTTACACAGTGCCATGAACTGTTAATCCTGAAGTTGGCACCCTATGTCCTTGAATAAGTATTTGATTGATATCATGATTCCCTTGTACTTGCACTTATTATGTATATGTATCTCTTGACTCATGCCAGTGAGCACTAACTTTGGGTTTTTTTAGGACTTCATAACTGGAGCTTTATCATGAAAGACTGTCCTTCTTGTAAGTTACAAAGTGGATTACCTCCCTATATTTGATACTATTCTGGTAAGTTTGCATTTTATTTAACGCATCTGGCATGTATTGTGTACATCAAGGTTCCTAATGAAAGCTTTACTAGTAACCTTATGTTCTAAAGATCATCTATAAAACATTCAAGTTTTTTTTTTGTTAGTATGCACATATATATGTTGATTTTATTTTTAGTATGCATGATTTTCTGGATTTTACAAATGTGTACATGTTGTACACCAGTGTAAATTAAAAAAATTAAAAAATGATAATTATATAGTCATATGGGTACTCTTTTTGCAGATCTCGGAAAGAGATTTCTGAATATATAAAGTTTGCGAATTTTACAGATGTGTACATGTTCTACTTATTTATATTATTTAAAATTGTGACATCATCATGAGTCATTTTGGACTAAACTGTAAATATTTGGACTAAATTGTTAATCATGAAGGTTATTTGTGTACTTTCCATATTTTAAATAACTTTTGGACTAATTTGTACCTAGTTAACTCGGAGTAGACTAATCCGTACTTTTTGGTGCGTTTTTGGACTAAACCGTATTTTTCCCATTTTGAATATGTTATGGTCTAGTGTCAAGTCTCTAGTGTCACGGCTAAGAGGAAAAGTAGGTTTTTTCGTAAATACCTAAGATTTTATCTCCAGTATTACTGACCTTGGGATCCAAAATCATGACTCTGGAGTGTCAGCGGCTTTCTACCCTAAAAACATGACACTAAGGAATAAGTTTCCACGTAGGCTTTCGGATGGTAGGGTCAAAATATTTAAAAGTATTTTCTTACACCCCTTACACCTCCTTCTATACCGTTTTTCACTATATATACTTCGATTCAGCTCTTTTGAGTTCATTTTTTTTTTATTTTCTTCCTATGATACATTTTCCAATTGCAGTGTAGCAGCACCACCTCAAATCACCCAGCCTCCTTCAAACAGATCACCACCACCATATTAAATCCGTGATCTTCTCAACTCGAGAACGAGTATATCCATTATTTTTTTCAAGTTTAGTTCTTTATCTTGACAAGATCAGATACATTTTCCAAATCACTTATCTTCTTCAAATCATTTAGGTAAGATGTTTGATTCATCAATTTATCTTATTGATTTTTTTACAACTCCGATTATTCGTTTGTATTTTAAAATTATGAAACCCTAGGAGGACGGAAGAATTTGAGGGTTTTAAAAATTTGGTGTCAATTAAGTTCAAGGATGGATTTATACTGGATTACATTTGATTTTATATTTGTTAACTTGTCGCTTGATTTTCAACCCCAAAAATGCCAAAGAAAAGCATCTTCAATGCAACAATAATTGGTTAGATCTGAATTCTGGTAATGATGAGAATCGTCGCGGCGGCGATATCCATCCCGTGACTTTACCTTGTGATTGCATTCCAATGGATATTAAGAAAGGGGAAATGTGTCTAGAAAATTTCATGGACGGACCCGATTTTGATGACTACGGGATTTATGATGGTTCCATGTACCGGACATAATCAACACATTAAGATTACTTCAAATAAAATTTTGAGGATTTATGTTCAGGAGTTACGTGACAAGTTTTTTCACCGTAAAATCTGAATTTAATGAGGAAGTAAATCTTTATAGTAAGAATCGTAAGAATCTCGTAACTCCCCTGAACGCAAATCATCATGCAAGGCACAACAGGCCCGAGTTCAGAAGTCCGTTAACCCCTCCCCAAATGAGTTCCTCCGAGGATGAAGACTGCCACTAAGATTACAGTGCTATAGGTTTGTGATTTTGGCCCTCTAATTTTTGTGTCGTTGTTTTGTAAATACTAGTTTACTGAAAATCGTATCTTGTGGATTTAATTTGTCTATATAATCTATACTCATAACATTCACATTGTTAGTTGAATATGTCTTAGAAATTACAATTTAACCTCGATAAATGAATATTCTCGGGACTATAAAAAATTATTCGTTTAACGAGGTTATTTATATATCGATAAATGAATACTTATTTATTTAGAGAGCGTTTAGTTCTTATTTCTTATTAGTTGTTGTCACGCTATTGAAATATGATGATGATTGATGTCGATTATCTTTTGAACTATCCTAACGAGAATGATCTAGTTATGAAATCATTTATCGACGAAAAGATTATTGAGTCCGTAATAAATGAGTAGAATGATCCAAAACCAAATGATAATAGCGTCATACCAAATGTGTCATCAAAAGAGGTCTTTCAAGCAGTAGTCCCTATAAAAAAATTACTTGTTACAACACGAGAAAAATATTTCAGAAGTTATACATGCTTTGCAGGAAATTAAGGATGGGATGCTTTTTGGTTTATAGAAGAAAAAAACAATCAACTTTAAATGCATTTCTCGAGAAAATATGACCTTTTATACTAACATGGTTGATTGTATAGAATTTAGTGGTCTATTTATGTAGATTTTTTGTATAGAATTTAATGGTTATTCATTTATGTTTTTATAGAGCCTTTAGGGACTCAAAAAAAAAATATTCGTTAATGCATTTAGCGAGGTTATTCATTTATTCCATTTGCCCAAGTTGGGATCGGAAAAAAAATTATTCATTTGGCGAGGTTATTCATTAATCGAGGAATTGTACCAACAATTAAAGATAGATTTAATTGGCGCGCTATAAAGTCCAATCCAAAAAAGGCTAGTTGTCGCATGAAAAGATCCGTCATGCGGGTAGCATCTGCGAGCATCCAAGATGGGTGTTCTTTCCAACTTTATAATCAAGAGCATTAGAGGGCCTCACAATATGATCGTAGTGCGCTCTACATCGAAATAAAAGCAGCAAATCGTGGCTTGGCCCAACTTTTCAAGAAAAAATTTGTCAACTGTAATAGCATTTACACACCCCCATAGCTGATGAAGGACTTGAAAGATATCTATAAGGTGATAATCACGTACAAACATGCATTTAGTAGCAGTTGTAAGCGCAGGATAGAACTGATAAGTGGTTCCTCGGATCAGTCATACCAACACCTGGTCTGTTTATGTAGATTTTTTGTATAGAATTTAGTGGTTATTCATTTATGTTTTTATAGAGCCTTTAGGGATTCAAAAAAATATTATTCGTTAATGCATTTAGCGAGGTTATTCATTTAGTCCATTTGCCCAAATTGGGATTGGGAAAAATAATTCATTTGGCGAGGTTATTCATTTATCGAGGAATTGTACCAAAAATTAAAGATAAATTTAAATTGGCGCGCTATAAAGTCCAATCCAAAAAGGCTGGTTGTCGCATGAAAAGATCCGTCATGCAAGTAACATCTGTGAGCATCCAAGATGGGTGCTCTTTCCAACTTTATAATCAAGAGCATTAAAGGGCCTCACAATATGATCGCGGTGCGCTATACATCGAAATAAAAGCAACAATCGTGGCTTGGTCCAACTTTTCAAGAAAAAATTTGTCAATTGTAATAGCATTTACACACCCCCATAGATAATGAAGGACTTGAAAGATACCTATAAGGTAATAATCACGTACAAACATTCATTTAGTCGTTGTAAGCGCGGGATGGAACCGATAAGAGTTCCTCGGATCAGTCATACCAACACCTGGTGGGGTATAGTAACTTGTCGAGCGTAATGAAAGAGCTGTTACAGCCATTGAAACTGATAATAATGATGTTTTTAAGTGCTATTTCATAGATCTAGGAGTATGCCTAGAAAGATTTAAAAGATATTTGAGAGTCACCTTTGCTATCGATGGTACACATCTAACAGGCGAACGCCTAGGTCTCCTACTGCCAGCCGTAGCATATCATGCTAATGAACAAGACTACCCAATTTCCTTTGGCATTGTTGTTTCGGAAAATAATAAGGCATGTACTTGGTTCATGAAAAAGTTAGCCGCTGTCTTTGGGGATGAATTCTCAAAACGGTAGGATCTGATTATTGGCTCAAACAGATCTACTAAGATCTGTAAATCTATTGAAAATGTGTTTACTGTTACTACTCATATTTACAGCACCTACCATACTAAAGGTATTTAACGACTTCACCTTATATCATGTAATTACAACTAGAATTTTTTACGTCCACCATTTTAAGAACATGATACTTTGCCTAAATATTACAGTTGTAGATATTTTCAATGATTTCGCATTTGTATAGGTTACATATTACATGTCATGGCTTGTTCATTAATTGGTACGTAAATTTTGAGGTTTCAAAATGAGAGCTTATCAAGCTTACACTGTGTCTGAATATGAAGATGATATGGTTGATCTTGAAAAAGAGAGCAAAAAGGTTGCAACTGATGTACGGGATATTGTAGTATTTAAGTGGGTCAGGGTTCATGCTAAAGGAGTACGGTATAGTCTCATGACGACGAACGCCTGTGAGAGTTGGAATGCGAAAATATTGGAAGTCAAAGATCTGCCCATATGTCATTTAATAGATTATCTTCGGAAAACGCTCATGATATGGTTCTCCGCTCGTCGACAAAAAGCTAATGATTGGCACAATTCCTCTAGTAAACACACACACGATCTTATAGAGGAACGCACGATATTGACTATAAAGTATAGCTCCTACCATGTGATAGATGAAAAATATAAATTACATGAGAGTGATAACCAAGATCAGAACGAAGTCGATCTTGAACAAAAGTCTTGCACTTGCGGAATTTTTACCCATGAGCATTTGCCTTGTGGCCATGCAATTGCGGTATGTGAAGATTGGGCTTAAGTGGAAGACTAATTGTGGGGAGTACTACCGAACTACCAACTAGAGAGGTATGTATGCACCTCCTATCTATGGAGTCCTAACTTCAAATTGAGTTCTCCCAGAGGATGTGGCTGCTACCAAGGTTTTGCATGTCAATTTTATGGGCTATCGTAGGCACAACAAATTAATAAATATATTTCCCACTAATTAACTGGTAATATATCGGTAGTAAGAGATCGTTCCCACAGAGAGGTGTGTAATTGATAGGTTATTTGATCAGTAAGATAAATGTAAATAACAAAGGTGGTTTTTGGTTATGAGATAAATATAAAGACAATAAAGAAGAAAACAACTGACTACAGAATCCTTCGTCGTTACCAAGCGTTAACAGGATTAGAATACTTATCTATTGTTCATAAGAATCATTCATCACCAAACGTAGAATAAAAACTAGAGTATTATCCCCAAAACTTCTTCAATCACTGGATACGGAAGTTCTCGACAACCAGATTCTGTCAAACGAACCACCAAGTAGTAGATCACTCAAGGTGTAATCCAATCGAACGCCTTAAGCTTTGTGAATTTAGGTTGATCCCAGTAGTTAAACTCTTAGATCAAGGTTCACTTGCTGGTGTTGTCTTCACACACGATTGCTCCACAGAATCCCTCTGTAAGGTCTCGCGATTTCTACTTGTGTAGAGAGTTAATCGACGATTACTTATCTCATAACTTCCACTAGCAATAGAACGATCAATAGACTAATCTAGTATGCATCCCAAATCAATCTAAGAATCACTAATAAACCCTAGATATGGTAAAGACAAGCGATGATGATAAAAACTCTCAATAGATTTTTATTATTAATAAAGCTTCACGCTTAGAACATTGAATTCATCCTTAATCAACAAAGGATTTAGCTACTCATGATTACACAATTACTCGGTTTCCCACTAAAGGGGTAAACCCTAAAATATTAATGAAGAACAAAAGTATAATATGAGATGATCCATTTTACATGACCTAATACCTTTTTATAGGTTTACATTGCTTGGCCATTAAGTATTTAGTTCGGTTCAAGAACCCGACCCGAAAATACGACATAAACGACCCCAAACGTGACCTTAGGCCTTCCAAGGTATTAATACACATTTTCATACTTGCTAAGTACGCGTACCTCAAATTCCAGCAGAAATTTTCGGAATTAAGGTATGCGTACCCGTACGCGTACCTTACTGTCTTCGGTATTCGATAAAAACTCGTTTTGGCCACAACTTCTTCATCCGAACTCGGAATGAGCTCATTCTTTTTTAAATATATTTATCTTTCAATTCTATTCAAGAATACGATGAGAAATCCTTAATTTGAATGAGTTAAGATCGGTCTTTGACCCTTCTCTTGATTTTGAGCGTTTTGCTCCTTTCCGTCGCACTTTTTCCAATTCTCTTGGACTTGTGCACTTGGATACTTGGAATATTTCTCTTCCTAGCACTTTTTAGCTCCTTTTTGGATGATTCACCTAATAGAGGCAAATAAGAGCAAACAAGAGTAATAATACGAATACATGCAAGAATAATAGCTTAAACAAGTATGGAATGGACACTAAAATCATATGAATTATGCACTTATCATCAATGCAGTCAGAGACTGTGTTCGTCCAAAGGATGGTCGAGTTCGTTCTGCCCTTGAAAAACCTTCTCCACCTAAAAGGAAATGATCTTGTTTAAATTGTCGCCAATCAGGTCATTATGCTAAAACATGTTAAGGAAACTAAAACTTTGTTCAATTAGAGTTATGCTTTTTTGTTCGCTTGAATACTTTCTGTTTTTGTTTGAAAATTAGGCACTTTTTGTATTACTGCATGTTAAGTTATTAAGTCTGGTGATTTTATCGGCAGAGATGATACCGTTAGCTTTCCTGGTAATACTTTTCCTCCACTTTAACAACTTCTGTGTTAACTATGTTATAAAATTCAGTGTCATGTGCATTATTATAAATGAACCTAAGCACCATTATATGCAGGTTTCTCCAAAATCTCCATTAATTATCTATATTTGTCCATTAAATATATGCTTTTGGAGTTGATTGTTCTATTACTGGTCCTTGGTGATCTTTTTGGGCGGAACTTCCGTATCCCTCTCTCCATGCACAAAACTTTAAAATACTAAAAATATCAAATAGGGGTCAGTAGAAATGAAAACAAAATATAAAATTGGTTATTATGCCGGGGGCGGAAGCATGATTCTAAGAGGGGGTGCAAAAAAAATCTTATTATCTTCACAGTTAAGAACAACTTTTGAAACCCAAAATTGAAACAAATACACCTGATGTTTCCCTACATCGTCATCTTCACAGCAGGTAGCAACACTAAAATTAGATGTAATCTAAGTCTAATATTCTTTAAAGAATCAAAGTATTTATAATCCCTTGTTAAATTAAATCTTATGTAAGGGTTGCAATGCAACTCTTGTCTCTCGTCGTGAATATGTGTTATTAATATTAATAAGTGAGTGAAGTGAGAAGAATTGATTACAAGATTAGGAACTAGGATTTGCACTCTTGGGCTTCAATTCTTCTAAGGGGTGAAAAATTCAAATGGTTTTTGATTTGGGCTTCCAAAAGTAATGCCTAGTAGTGAATATTGAGATTTAAGGATTATTTGTATCTTCCGACAAAACTGTTGGGACAAAGGTAGAACTCAATGTCATCATTGCAAGAAGTATGGACATTTGAAGAAGAATTGTAGATACAAATATGATCAACAAAACTTGTTTTATATAGTGGTTGTACAAATCATATGTCAGGTGAGACGAGCTTGTTTGTTGATATGGACACATACATAAATTCTCTAGTGAAGACAGGGTATGGAAACATGGTTCAAGCCAATGGAAGAGGTACAATTTGTGTGCAAACTATCAAGGAACAAAATACATGAGAGATGTGTTATATGTTCCGGATTTGGCACAAAATTTGTTTAGTGTTGGGCTATTGTGGATCTTGGGTACGCTTTCCACTTTGAAGATGGATATTGCACCATTTTATGACAAGAAACACAAGAACAGGAGACAACTGATGAAGAGTATAAAGACGGAATTCCACTTGGCGGATATATTCACCAAGGCACTTCCCAAAGGAAAGTTTCATAATTTCTGTGAGCTAGTAGGAGTTGTGGAACATCACATTGAGGAGGAGAATGTTGAGTAATGTGATGAAATGTGAATGCGCACAAGTGTTTTTCACACAACCAATTTAGTTAGCATATGAGTATGCAGTCAATTCAGTTCTTGTGAACAAATATTGTTTACAAAGTCAGTTTACTCTGCATGGTGGTATTTAGTATAATTGTGTAATAGATATGAACGAAGATTAGAATTCCACATGTCTTTGATATTAGGTTTTATGTAATCTAGTATATAAAGAAAGAGACGAGGAAATAGAATGTAACAAAGTGAATCTATTCTAGAAGAAAATATAAATCAAAGAGAGTGAGAAGAAACAATTTTTTTCGCACTCCATTATCATAAATCTATAATGAAAACTCAATCAAATACAACAAATACAGTTAATTTTCCGAAAAAAGGCATCTTCCAATAATATAGTTAAATATTGACGGATATATTATATAATATATGGCGATAATATATCCTAATCAGATACTTTTACCCTAAATTAAATTTACAGTGTCACTGACATCGATCATTTTAAGTCATGACACTAGGTTTGTGATAGCGGGAAAGTCATCTGCTACTGTTGTAACACCCCGATTTTCGGGCCCGGATCCTGCCCGGATCCATGCCCGAAAACCCGAAGTGCTACGTCGATACCATAGCCGAAGCCCGGCTACTAAGCCCAAGCTCTTTAAGTAATTCATTTGGGCTAATTTAATTTATGCTCAAATTAATATTTTTATCGCAGCGGAATACTTAGAAAATTATTTAGCAAAATCTAACCGTTGATTTAGCCTCATTTTAAAGCCACCGGAAACAAAACACATTTTGGTTCATAAATAAAAATATCAATACCGTTCATGTTTCATGATTTAATTAATAAGTAACTATTACAACACCAAATTGTACAACTGAAAACAGACCTAGGTAGATTCCTAGAATTTTACAGGATTCATACGAGTTCCAAAATTTATGATAATTATACGGATACAGTACTGATTGAAACTATTATTTTATATCAATTTTCCATAATTTTTAGATTAAGTTTAATTGCCTAAGACCACGGTCAAACATGTAGTTGACTAGCACTGCATAAATTCAAAACTGTGACACTCTGTTTTAGAAAAATTATATTAAATCGCGCACAACTCAAAATTGGATGAGTCCTGTCATTTTAGAAAGATAAAACATAGATGATGATTTCCTATGTGGACACTAAGATCTAAAAACCAATATATCATAGCTCTTAATTAGGATTTTTATAAGACATTTAAAACAGTCAGATATTTTCTGGATTTAACACTCGTATAAAGAATTATTTTAAAAATAGTTATACAACTCAGAAAATTCTATAAATTTTATCAAATGTCCCTTAAGATGTTTTACACTTATTACAAAAATAATAATATCTAAACATATTGATAATTTAAAATGAAGATCAGTCAACTAAACATCATACAATATTTTTACAGCATTCAAACTAAGATTAATTACATCTTAAAATAGAATTTTAGGCATAAACGATAACTTTAGACATCTATAATCATTCTCTAGGCTCCAAGTTGATCAACTCCCTTGTAACGCATCAAATCTGGAATTTTTGTCATAATACGACGTGAGTTGTGACACCCAGTAGGCAAAGAAGCAACAAAACATTTTATGCAATATTTTTCAATTCATTTTAAAAACATCTAACATGATTAACAACACCACAATCACATGGAAACACCTCATCCATAAACAACAATAAATTCAATCAATCCGCTCGCCCCAGGGAGCCCCACGTGGGTTTAGGGAAACAAAACCGTTCCCAAGGATATCTCGTATCCCATCAAAGTTGTTTTTAAGAATCACAATCTATGGACCGCAGCCCAACATTCATAATCATATTCACAACATCGATTATCATTCATATATTAATGAAAACTTGAAAAATAAATTTAATTAGAAGAAGCTTAAATAAAAAGAAGGTTTTCGATTGTGTTGCGCCTACCTCGAAAACTAGCAATACGAATACGGATCCAAAATCTCCAAACCAAACGGTGCTAAAGAATCCCCTATCCTAAATGATTTATGTGATATGCCAAAAAGAATCTTAAAGCATATTGTATCTCTTCATCTTTTTTTTTTTTTTTCTTTTACTGTAACTTAAACATGGAACAGAAGCAATTATCTTCTTCATTAACCGACTAAGCTACTCCTCTTGGTACATATAGCCAAACTTTATTGAAACCCTAAATAATTATCAACTAATGATCTCGTGACACTTGGCATTAGATATACATTTTTAAGCTAATACGAACAGAGTTTTCTAAGTCAACCAAAAGCCACAGTTACACACGCATACAACCTAGATTTACAGCAAGAAATTTCATGCATGCCCTATCAAATAATGACACTTGGCAAGAAGTAAAAATGATATAAAAAGAAAAGTTTAAATTCCTTTATTCGGTTCCCTGATCATGTGAGTCTAACCTCACATAATTTCCATTCCTCTCAAAGTCTAAAACAAGAAGCCCATTAATGTAAAAACGTTATAATAACCTTAAAAACCAATGCTAGGCGGACAAGTGTCAACTTTAGATTTAATTTCCATTTTGTAATAACTAATCAAAAATGTAAATGTACTGCTGGCCAGTAAAATATAAATTTCACGTCTCACCTAAATTAGGTGCCCTTGACCATAGAAAAAAAGTACCAAAATACCCTCATAAGGAAATTACAAAAATACCTTTTTGTTAAAAGACAAAATACCCTTAAAATTGGGATGGATATTACAACATTGTAATACCCATTACAAATGGTAAATACGGTTCACCTTCCGAGGGTGAGAGAACGGGATATGGATGGCCGAATGGAATATAAGTAATGATGGCCGAATGGAATATAAGTAATGACTTGTCCTTTCCTAACACCGAGGCCTTTTCAACACAATTGGCTTCAGAGTTGGCAGAAAACTCTGCAGTTAAGCGTGCTCGGGCGGGAGTAATCCAGGGATGGGTGACCATCTGGGAAGGGTGACCATCACGGGAAGTTTCTAAGCTGGATTACCGTGGAGGGATGCCCGTTGAAAACCCCACGGTTCACCTTCCAGAGTACGCTGGACGGGATAACCGATAATGTCTAATGAGGGGAAGGGATCGGTGGAGGGACGGGTCATTATTTAAATTGTAAAAATTCGCGGGAGGAATGGGGAATGACTTGAACCGAGGCCTTTTCAACCTCAAGCTCATTGTCTTTGACCATCTGGGAAGTTACCACGGATTGTAACATGCCCGTTGAAAACCCCACATTTTCGGGCAGTGTCTAAGTGGGGGATATCGGTGGATCCTGCCGGAGGTGGGAATTGCCCCTCAAAACCCGAAAGTGGATCCCGCCGATCCATGCCCAAAACCGGCGAAGTGCTACGTCGATACCATAAGCCCAAGCTCTTTAAGTAATTCATTTGGGCTAATTTAATTTATGCTCAAATTAATATTTTTATCGCAGCGGAATACTTAGAAAATTATTTAGCAAAATCTAACCGTTGATTTAGCCTCATTTTAAAGCCACCGGAAACAAAACACATTTTGGTTCATAAATAAAAATATCAATACCGTTCATGTTTTATGATTTAATTAATAAGTAACTATTACAACACCAAATTGTACAACTGAAAACAGACCTAGGTAGATTCCTAGAATTTTACAGGATTCATACGAGTTCCAAAATTTATGATAATTATACGGATACAGTACTGATTGAAACTATTATTTTATATCAATTTTCCATAATTTTTAGATTAAGTTTAATTGCCTAAGACCACGGTCAAACATGTAGTTGACTAGCACTGCATAAATTCAAAACTGTGACACTTTGTTTTAGAAAAATTATATTAAATCGCGCACAACTCAAAATTGGATGAGTCCTGTCATTTTAGAAAG
Organism: Papaver armeniacum; assembly: GCA_023531295.1. Lineage (NCBI taxonomy): Eukaryota > Viridiplantae > Streptophyta > Magnoliopsida > Ranunculales > Papaveraceae > Papaver > Papaver armeniacum. The sequence continues at coordinate 391,538 of JAJJWW010016729.1, forward strand.
ATAAAACATAGATGATGATTTCCTATGTGGACACTAAGATCTAAAAACCAATATATCATAGCTCTTAATTAGGATTTTTATAAGACATTTAAAACATTCAGATATTTTCTGGATTTAACACTCGTATAAAGAATTATTTTAAAAATAGTTATACAACTCAGAAAATTCTATAAATTTTATCAAATGTCCCTTAAGATGTTTTACACTTATTACAAAAATAATAATATCTAAACATATTGATAATTTAAAATGAAGATCAGTCAACTAAACATCATACAATATTTTTACAGCATTCAAACTAAGATTAATTACATCTTAAAATAGAATTTTAGGCATAAACGATAACTTTAGACATCTATAATCATTCTCTAGGCTCCAAGTTGATCAACTCCCTTGTCACACATCAAATCTGGAATTTTTGTCATAATACGACGTGAGTTGTGACACCCAGTAGGCAAAGAAGCAACAAAACATTTTATGCAATATTTTTCAATTCATTTTAAAAACATCTAACATGATTAACAACACCACAATCACATGGAAACACCTCATCCATAAACAACAATAAATTCAATCAATCCGCTCGCCCCAGGGAGCCCCACGTGGGTTTAGGGAAACAAAACCGTTCCCAAGGATATCTCGTATCCCATCAAAGTTGTTTTTAAGAATCACAATCTATGGACCGCAGCCCAACATTCATAATCATATTCACAACATCGATTATCATTCATATATTAATGAAAACTTGAAAAATAAATTTAATTAGAAGAAGCTTAAATAAAAAGAAGGTTTTCGATTGTGTTGCGCCTACCTCGAAAACTAGCAATACGAATACGGATCCAAAATCTCCAAACCAAACGGTGCTAAAGAATCCCCTATCCTAAATGATTTATGTGATATGCCAAAAAGAATCTTAAAGCATATTGTATCTCTTCATCTTCTTTTTTTTTTTTTTTTTACTGTAACTTAAACATGGAACAGAAGCAATTATCTTCTTCATTAACCGACTAAGCTACTCCTCTTGGTACATATAGCCAAACTTTATTGAAACCCTAAATAATTATCAACTAATGATCTCGTGATACTTGGCATTAGATATACATTTTTAAGCTAATACGAACAGAGTTTTCTAAGTCAACCAAAAGCCACAGATTACACACGCATACAACCTAGATTTACAAAGAAGAAATTTCATGCATGCCCTATCAAATAATGACACTTGGCAAGAAGTGAAAATGATATAAAAAGAAAAGTTTAAATTCCTTTATTCGGTTCCCCGATCATGTGAGTCTAACCTCACATAATTTCCATTCCTCTCAAAGTCTAAAACAAGAAGCCCATTAATGTAAAAACGTTATAATAACCTTAAAAACCAATGCTAGGCGACAAGTGTCAACTTTAGATTTAATTTCCATTTTGTAATAACTAATCAAAAATATAAATGTACTTTGGCACGATAAAATATAAATTTCACGTCTCACCTAAATTAGGTGCCCTTGACCATAGAAAAAAAGTACCAAAATACCCTCATAAGGAAATTACAAAAATACCTTTTTGTTAAAAGACAAAAATACCCTTAAAATTGGGATGGATATTACAACTGTTGCACTTATGTGGAGTGCTCGTTGTTAGAGCACTACTCGGTTGAACTCGCAAGTGTTTCTATCTCAAGCTTGTTTGTCAAGTTTAGGTGACCAAAACTATAAGTCTTGATTTCTAGTCTACTTATAGCTATTTCTCGGATTAGGATAAAATGTGTAGTTGAGCTTAGACTTCACGACGTTCATCGATTGAAGACGAAGATCTACTGAGGGGAGCTTGGAGGAACTTCATCAACAAAAGGTATGTGGAGACTTAAACTTTTCTATCACTCAGAATTCTATTCTACTTTATCTCCTAATGAGACTAAGTCGTATAACTATATAGACTTTTACATTATACACATTTGATATTTCGAGCTGAATATAACTCGCTTATATATTTCTCGAAATATGTGTTGGAAAGCTTTTTGCTTTAGCTATGTTCATCATTATTCTTGACGAGTTTAGTTGGAAACAATTTATTTGTTGGAAACTAAATAATGAGTCAAAATATGATCATGTGAAAATTGCCTTGAAACATCTTACATGATTTGTGTGAGACAATCATTTGATGTCGACTCGGAAAGTTTCGTATTGACCATTTAATCACTTGAAAATTACTTATAAGCTAATAGTTTGTGTGAGACAGCTATTGTCGTCTTTTAAGGATGTTTCAATGCTTGAAATGGGAGTTGAGAATGATTAACCTTTGTCTGGATACAATACAGCATGCATACCAGTATGCAAACTTTTTTGGTATGATTTAGGTCCGGAAACCTCGTTTGCATACCAGTATGCGAAAGGTTTCAACTGTTAAAGTCCGGGAACCAAGTTTTCATACCAGTATGCGAACAGTTGTACCTGAGTTAGGTCCGGGACGGCAATATGCTTACCCGTTTGCGTACTGCTGGACGTGACCAAAGTCCGGTACTAAAGTTTGCGTACCCGTTTGCAAACTTCGTGCTTAATGTTCTAAAACCGGTTAATTATGTTTTCATACTCATGAACAAAATACATTAATAAATTAAGGAATGCAATCTTTGCAAACCGCGGCTCAATGTTCATGAATTGATATCGGTATAAGTACTTTGTACGATTACGAATCAATCCGATTTTGTTTCAATTGGTTCTTATATACTTCTATATATATATATATATATATATATATATATATATATAATTTAACAACTCTATGAGTAACACAATTAGATTCATTTGATTATCATTCTTGTTTGATTCGGTTAACTATTGTTGAGCCAACTCAATATACACATTTAGGTACGGTTACCCAAATCTAAATGAAGGTATATTTCATTTGTGTGTAACAAGCTAAGACCATCTAATGGTGAAGAGATTTTTCTTTGGTTTTAAGCAAACTTAACTTGAATCTTAAATCAGGTTTTCATCTAACGGTGAATATTGATTGTTTTGCTACTAAGCTATCAAACCTTGATTTGAAGACTATATAAGGGAGAACTCTAGAAACTGGAAAACCTAATCCCCACACTTTCCTGTGTGATACTAGTTGCGTACTAGAGTCGATTCTCCTTTAGCCTAGTTTTTTCTAAAACCATTATAGGTTAACGAGTTTAAGACTTCATTGGGATTCTGAAGCGAGATCCAACTATTTTCTTTGTAGTTGCGTATTCTGATCTTACTTGTTCTATCGTGTTGAGTACTATCTTCTCTAAGATTTGCTCGAGATTTATCTCTGATAGGTAAGATATAAAAAGTAATCACAAAGGTCTTCGTCTCATTCTTTGTGATTCCACAATAACTTCTTCTACTACCATATAGTTAAGTTATTGTGAGGTGATTGATATTTCTAGGCTGTTCTTCGGGAATATAAGTCTGGATTATCAATTGGTTCCTATGCACCTTGATTTATCATAAGACGGAACAAAACTTCATAGGTACTTCTGTGGGAGACAGATTTATATATCAGAATAGGCTTTTCTGTGTGAGACAGATTTGTCTATAAGTCTTCGAATTTGGGTCGTAGCAAATCTTAGTTGTGGGTGAGATCAACTAAGGGAATCAAGTGCGTAGAGTCCTGCTGGGATTCAGAGGCTAAAGGAACGCGACTGTACCTTTATCAGTGTGAGACTTGGTTAGGGCTCAACTACATTCCAGTCCGAAGTTAACTTGTAGTAGGCTAGTGTCTGTAGCGGCTTAATACAATGTGGTGTTCAAATCTGGACTAGGTTACGGGGTTTTTCTGCATTTGCGGTTTCCTCGTTAACAAAATTTCTGGAGTCTCTGTTATTTTTTTTCTGCATTATATTTGTTTATATAATTGAAATATCACAGGTTGTGCGTTGTTCAATCAATTGGAAAATCCAACCTTTGGTTGTTGATATAAATTGATTTACACTTGGATATTGGTTTTTGATACTATCCAAGTTGTTTCTCACAATAATCAGGCTCACGGATTCCTATCTGTTTGATTTGCTGATTACATTGAGAAACAGAGATATAACTCTTGGATATCTTTCTTTGATTGAGTCTGACTGTCTAGTTGATTCTCTTGGAATTATATTGGAGTTTAGTCCATACAGATTGCCGAAAGAAATATCGGGTGTGGTTGTTAAACCCCCGCCTTTTCAATTGGTATCAGAGAAGGCAAACACTTTAAAGACCTCATAAGTCTGTATTTGAAGAAATCTGACTCTATGGACAGAAGTGTTATCTCTGTAAACGTACCACCAGTCTTCGATGGCTCGAATTACCTACGGTGGGAAATTGTTATGCGTGCTTTTCTTCAAGCGCGTGATTTTCAAACATGGGTTCGTGTTGTTAATGGCTATAATCCTCCAATGGTTACAATAGACGGTGATCCATTGCAAAGGATATTGGTGAGTATGAAGATCGTGAGATTCTTGCTGCAAAGCAAAATTCCGACGGTTTGAATGTTATCATCCATGCCATTACCCAAGATCTTCAGTACCATGTGACTACGCGCACTCGGTCTAAATATGCTTGGGATATCTTAGAAACTGTATTTGAAGGGAATACCTCTGAGAAAGAAGCTAGGCTTCAAAACCTAAATTTCGATTGGGAAAACCTTCGTATGGCTGATGAAGATTCATTTGATGAGTTTAATCACAAAGTGTCAGAAATTGTTAATGCGTCTTTTGCATTGGGTAAGACTATTCCTTAAAAGGATATTGTGATGAAATTTCTCAGATCGTTGTGTTACACTTTCCAGAAATACTCTTGTTGGAAAGCTAAGGATTTTTTATCTTGAACTAAGTAAAAGAGAAAAACTTCGTATATATTGCAATTCTGTTGCTACATCTGATGTAAATTCTCTTTGTCCTAAATTGATTGATATGAAGGATGAGAATTGCTTTAATTCAACTCTTTCACTGTGTGTAGAATAGTTTAAGAAAACTCTTAGGAGGAGAAAAAGAAAGTCTCGTAAAAAATCTTCTACAATCAATGAAATGGATAGGAAAGTTCACAAAGATTATGAAAATGGAACTTGTTCCAAGTGCTACAAATGTGATCATCACATCTTTGTTTCTCCTAATAAGGAAGTTAGTGAGATAACAAAAGCATGGATGACAACTCTTGACTACTGTCCCGAGGAAGAAGCCTGTAAAAATTCTCTCACTTATTTTGCTGATAATCACACTTGTCTTTCCAACAGTTCTGATTATTCCATGATAAACAATCTAACTTCTTGATAGACGCATTTATGTATCTATTTTCATCTCGATTTTCTATATTGTTAGTACCCATTTTTGTACTTATTATGGTGTTTTGTGTATTTGTAGGTATTTTTGGGCAATAAACGTTTTTGGAGAAATCGGCTCGAAAAGTTGATAAAAGCACCCGGAGGACACCTACTATTCGGACTCTCAGTTTGGATACGGGGCAGTTCAATTACTAAGGGGCACCTCAATGCTATTTGCACCCCAGGGCGCCCCAAGACATCTACTATTTGCACCCCAATGGCTAAACGCACCCCCAGTTTGGATAAGGGGCACTCATCTTCTCAATTCAAATGAGTATTTGGCGGGAAATATTTACAGTGAATGGCAGATTTATGGATTGAATTTTCGGTCTTTTAGGGAGATTCAATCGGGTATATTCATTGGGATTGATCTGTTAGGCCTAATCAGGCTTGGAATGCGTGTTACATTCGATCAACTTGGGCTAGATTGCTCATATGAAGCAAATCATATTTGACGGGAAAATAATATTCTGTGACTACGAGACTTTCAGGCGAGAATTCAAACAAGATTTTTGTGGGTTTCTTCACGGATTTGGGTTTCTGTAGGCCTGTTGATATGAAGCAAGGTTGCTAAGGAGTTTGGTTTGAAGAAAAAAACACGAGTTTACATAATCTCGATAAAACATGGAAGTGCATACTCGGGTATGGATTCGGCTATTTCTGAGCTGAATTAGGGCGAGATTTCTTCGGATTTGTTGGCTTGGTTGGATTGAGATAAGCCTGTTACGATTAAACAGGATGGGTAGGTGTGTTAGATTCGATAAAAGAAGGAGGTTTCATCTTATCTCGACGAAACAGAGTAAGAAAATATTGCGGGTCTCTTCTGTTTGATTAGTTTGGGAAGTTACATGTAGATTAGGACATCGTATCTCTTGAAGATTTTATCTATCATTTTTGGAGAGTTTGGGGAGAATTTAGAACATCACAGAGGCGAGAAATTGGAGTTGCAGAGAGTCACCATTTCTGCTGCTTTCCAAGAACACGAAGAACAAAACACCCTCAGAGACAGTCGTTTTTCTATAGTGACAACGATAGTTAGGTTTTATCGTTCTCAGTAATGTGATCCGGTTTATATGAGATATAATTGTTACAAACTCGATTTTAATTATTTTCACCCATTTTCATCATTTGTAAACCCTTTGAGCAATAAAAATGATTTTTGAGCGTGTTTCCAACATGATGCTGAGCTAATTATCCCACAACCAAGGCAATGAGGAAGCTATTTACGCATGAATAATTGGTAACTATTTTATTTTCTCTAATTTATAATTCACTCAATCACTGCTTTTTCGGAGTTTTAAATTGTTTACGTAATTTTCTTAATTAGATGTGATTCAATCTGATAGGTTATACTTTGTTTCGTCAATTGATAATCTATGCTTAGGGAATACAATTATTATTTGAGAATTTGCCTGATTATTTGTGAATTAAGAAATAAGGGACTCAAAAGATAATTAGAGTTTTGGATTATTTACTATCATTCATTCATGTGTAATAGTGGAATCAGTGTCTTGGTTATTTTTAATATCTTGAAATCAATTTTTCATTAAGTTTTCTTTATTTTTAAGTTTTATAAGTCTAAAATCTATTGCTTTCACAAGTCTCAACGAACCTATTATTACTACAACATTATTGAGAAAACATCACTTCTCCAGAAGAGAAAATTGATCTCTTGACAAAAAATCTCTACTCAATTAAGAGAATATTTCAACTGGAGAAGAAAGCCTGTATTAAAAGGATTGAAGATCTGGAATGTCAACTGAAAAAGTTAAGACAAGAAAATGCGACTTCTCGCAATTGTGATTTTAAGAAGAAAGATCGATTATCTTCGATAAACTCTTGTAAACCAAATCAGCATATTACTCCTAAGAATATGTCGTATTCAAATCTCTCTTATAATGAGAAAGACATTGTTAGAGCATAGCTCGGTTGAACCCACCAAGCGTTGGTATGTCAAGTTTGGTTGTCATATTTTAGTGAATCAAAACTCAATTAAAGAGCCGCTTGATTATATACTAGAGACAACTTCGTATAGGTTAGGCTAGAAAGATTAGGATAATGAGACATACAAGTATTACTCGAAGACTTGAAGAATGTGAAGAAGTAACAAGCTACATCGACGACATCATCATTTCCTCTTGAGGTTAGTAATATTTTGACTTGAACTGTTTCATTCCCAACATATCTTTAAAGTCGTGCTATATTGAAAACATAATTGCGAAGCAGTGAATGATATACTCTAGTAGACATAGTGTTAAGGAATTAGAATACGAAGTATAACGCCTATCTTTTGAACTTCGTATATAAGACATCGACAATCGTTTGAATGCTATTGTGATTATGTGTATGGCTAAAGGTGAAGATTTCATCCTAGGAAACAATGTTTACATTTATTTAAAGGAAGTACATTCATGAACTTGTTTTATGAATCGAAAGGGAAATCGTTAGACTTATTGGTATTGTTATTCATTGCATATCTTTGGATTACCAATATGTGTGAGTCAGTAGAACCGATCATAACTTGTTATGTATCTTGGTAAAACTAGTTACAATGTCTGACTTATGTATTGGTATGACTTTTATTAGTGTAACCGATCCTAAGTAATCACCTTAGATGGCATGATCGATATTTGTAATTAGTGTAACCGATCCTGGTAATTGGTATGACCGATCACAAAAGAGTTGTAATCGATCCTTGTAATTGGTGTAACCGGTCCTGGTAATTGGTGTAACCGATCCTAGTGACTAGTGTAATCGATCAAAAGTAATACCATGAGAATATGGTAACCGGTCCTGGTAATTGACGTAACAGATCCTGGTAACTGATGTAACCGGTCCCAGTAACCATATTAAGGTAGAACCAGTCCTTGTGTTTGGTAGAACCGTAAACCCATGATTAGTGTATTGATATTTGATCAATCACATAGTTCTTGAAATCGATGAACCAGCTTCTAACTTGTTTGGAAGTGTGGTATAATCGGTTCCAAGATTGTAAATATGAAAAAGGATTTACAAAGAATAAGATGTCGACATACTTTGAACATGTTTTGTAACTCTTATCTTTTATTGTTCAAAGATATTCCTTAATAACTAAAGGAGATCCCGGACCGAAATAAGTTGAGAATCTTTTAATTAAGGTTGTTAATTTTATATGCTTTTAATTACCAAAGCAATTAAAAAGCATATCTCTCGAAAATAAAAATTGGCAATGTGCATTTACTAATTGGAGATTTTCTGGTGAGATTTCGGTTAATATTGGACAGAGAATTTCCAGGAATTATGGAAACCGATATAGAAATATATTGCATATCTTAAGAATATTTCGGTTTTGGAAATTCATTGGTGTCCAAACTTCCTTGGTCTATAAATACCCAAGTTTGCATTTCGTGCAAACTATCCTAAGAGCCAGCAAAACTCCCTTGTTATATTGTTACTGGTGGAGCCGTCTATTCGGAGAGGAAAGTACACTAATTAGGCGAAATCTCTTACGACCGCTCGTTTAAAGACTTCTGTGGGATCAAGAAGCTCTACGTGTACCGTTGGTGGGAAACTAGATGATTGCAGTGTTATTAGTTTTTGATTTGATTTGATTGACTAACGGTTGTGAACTTTGATTGCACCTAGTTTGTTTATTCTTGAGAATCTTCTCTTCTGATATAAGAATCACTCAAACTAGATCGAAGTGTCGACGAGATCTTTAGCACTGTTTGTAGATCTAAAGACGTCTTGTTATAATCCATTGTTAACAGACTCCGTTTGTGCGTGATTGATCACAAGAGATTCAAGTTGTGGTTTGCAGGTGTTTATTGAAGATTAAAGAAGATTTGAAGACAAAGAAGATTTCTTATTGGGTTCATAATCTTTGGTGTGCATAAAACTTGATCAGCTGGGATCCAACTATAATCGGTTTATCATTGATAGATTTGATTGATTAGTTGCGTAGATCGGCATCATTATATAGTATCTTGATATATCCTATTTTTGATTGCGAAATCTAAACTCTGCTACTTTGGTAGTTGTTGGATAGATAGATCTAAACCCGACAAAGGAGTTTATTGGATTAAACAGAAGAGCCTTTGTCTAACTCATATCATTTGAGATTGAATAGAGTTGTTACTGAAACAGATTTGTTGTTCCTTTTTGTTTGGAATACTAACCAAAGGAATTGTTCCAGTGCGTGCACTTATTGAATGTCGGAAGCGCATGGATACTAAAGAAACTAGGTGAACTATATGTTTAGTTGCTTGGTCTCAACTATACGAAGTTGGTTTGATTTTGTACAGCGGCTTAATTCTGAGAGTATTCAATTCTGGACTAGGTCCCGGGTTTTTCTCGCATTTGCGGTTTCCTCGTTAACAAAATCTTGCTGTGTTATTTACTTTATCTTTCCGCATTATAATTGTTTTATTATAATTAAAGTAAATTGCACTTTGTACGTTAATAGGGCACTTGATATTGATCCTATTGGTTTCGGTTATTACCATACCTTTTATCAAGTGATCACTTTGTTGTTTTATTATCTCGATTCCATATCCATAGACAATCACACAAAGTGTATTGGTTTTCTCCACTTGCCTTTGATATTTAATTCACGAGTTAGGCTAGTTCGGACTAACCCTATATCAAGTGGACACTGTGTTGAAATATTCCTTGAGTGATTGTTGCTCCAAGAGGTTTATACATAGTGGGTTTTGTATATGTTGTGATCAAAATAAAAGATTGTGGTGTATTTGGGTACCCTCTTCTTTTCAATTGGTATTAGAGCAGGAAAACACGAAAAAATCTAACAATCTGTGTTTGGTGCGATCCAACCTATAAGACTGGAATCTAAAAATGGTTTTTATAGAACCTGAGAATGATTCAGTTAACGTAAAGCAAGATATCAAGAGTTTTGAATTAACACTTGATGATGGCATATACGATTCAATATCTAAAGACCTTCATGAAAGGGAATCTACTAGTCAAGTTCATCTTGTTAATGATGTAGAAACTAGTGATAACTGGGAATCATGCCTAGAAAATCAGTTGGATGAAATATCCAATGATGGTGACTCAGATAATGATCGAGATGTGGATGATGATATCTCAAAATACTCCGAGATACTGAAGCCTTTGGGAAAGAGTAAACTCAAAACTTCTGATGTCATTGATCTCTTAACCCCTCCTTGTCGACAGAACAAGAAGTTGAGAAAAGTTTTTCAAGGACAATATTGTGGTTCTCGTACCGCTGAATATCTTCTTAAAGATCGTACAAAAGATCTAAATTCTAAGAAATTAGAATGTGAAAATCTTCGAAGAGATCTGTTTTTGTTGGAAAAGAAACGTGTTGAATCGGAAGCAATGATTAATTCTCGACAAATACAGGGTCTTAAAGAAAAAGCCATACTAGTCTCTCTCAAACAAAATTGTTAGAGAAAGAGCGTGATGCTGCTCTTGAAAAACTTCACTTGTTGGAAAAGAAACTTGTTGAATCTGATGCAAGGATTAACTTTCAACAAAAGAGTTTTGAAGAGAAAGAAGGTGTATATCTCTCACGAGAAAAACACCTTGAGGCTGATCTAGCTAGTGCTCTTGATAAAATCAAGATATTGGAAGAAGAAAATTTGTACTTGAAAATGTCTAATGATAGCACAAACAATTTATCCTCATTGTTAGAAGAAGGAAGATATTATGATGATACACGTGGATTAGGATATAAGGAATGAGGTGCTTCCAAAAATAACAATGAGATAAAATTTGTTAAAGCTACAATTTCTTCTCAACCAGAGGCTTCCACTGATGACAAAGATGCTCCTATTTCTTGTAAAGAAGAAAAGCCTGTCAAGCCTAATAATTGTGTTCAACCAGCAGTAATCAAAGAAGGCATTTCTGCTAATGTCAAGAAAGCAACAACGTTGAACAAAGATAAGAAGAAGAAGAAGACTCGTCGAGCTCCAATGCAAGAGGATCCACAAAAAGGTAACATGAAAACTCAGTCTTCGTATGTTACTAAGTATTGTTATTATTGTGGTAATAAATGGCATTTGCAATGGGGATGCAAAGTTCGTAAGATGCAAGATGCACTTTCTTCTGTATCAAACGAATTGGCTAAGATTGCTCCCCAAAGGAACTCGGATCGGTATTGTCCAAAGTTTAGGCAAAAGAATTATTATAATGATAGCTCAAGTTTTTCCCATCGCTCGTCAAGGACATCTCATAAAAGACCCTACTATAGTAAAAGAGATGACTTTGCAAATACGAAGACAAGATCCGATGTTCCAAATCGGAGAAAGAATGTTTCGCAAAATATCCAAAAGGGAAATGATCATAATTGTATGAAGGATAAAGCTGCTTCTGCGAAACCCTCCTCTAAATGGGTCCCAAAATCCTCCATATCCAAAAAGGGACCAAAAGATAGTCTCAAGAATGACTCTCAATTATTATTATTGGTGAAAATAATTACAAGAGTTTTCTTGAAAGACTAAAGAAAGACATCATGTCTGAAATCTCTTGTACTAGTGAATGTTGTGATAATGAGACTCTTCATCACAAATCAAAGAAGAAAAACAAGAGATGGAACAAGAGAAACAAACCAAGCAAGAGGTCAAGAATGATGATTCTGTCTTAGTCAATCGTGACGAACAAGACAAGTCTCAACTCAACACAACCTAGTTGTGTTAGAATGTGCATGCTCACCTTGGTGCTCAATCTTTTGAAAGGTGAGGAAGCACATGAAAACTGAGCACATGATCTCTCGGTTATTATATGACTAATTAACATCATTAGGGAGATTTATTTTCTTCTATACTCATACCTTCTCTATCTATATTTGAGATTTTGATAGAAACGGTAATTTTGAGTTTATTATGTTGATATATACTGATCATATATGTGTAGATCTTTTTTTTACGGTTAAAACGAGCCAAAAATCACTGAATTCGGACATTGTATGCAAAAGTTATGTCTAAAACAGTTTAGTGTTGTGATCCATCACAAGTAATCACCGTAACCGGTCCTGGTGATTGGTATGACCCATCACAAGTTTGGTAACCGGTCCCGGTGATTGGTGTGACCCATCACAAGCAAGCACTGTAACCGGTCCTAGTGATTGGTCCATACGAAGGAGTGTAAAACTGTTTTGCCCATAACTTCTTCGTCCGAACTCGGAATGACCTCATTCTTTTTGCGTTGTTTATGTAATTCAATTTCCTACAAGATTGAGGTAATTTCAATACTTGATTATTTGTTGAATATTTATGGTGTATTGCATTTGAGTTTATGTGATGTCTGATTTCGATTTTCATAACCTTTATATTCGATCTCATATGATGTGAACCCTTATGGTTTGTGTGGCTTTTTGATTTAGTGGGATTAAGTTCTAGCCCAAGTTGGTAGGCTTTATCAAACGATCATAAGGTGTTCCAATTGAAACTCATATGTGAAAAAGTCACACTATGTTGAATCGATTTGTGTTTAACATAAAAGCATATGTGTTTCGGGTTTTCAACTTTTGCTATTTGCATTAGTTAAAACCGATTCAACCTTTCTCCGATAAAGGTTGCTTTTGTTGTTGTTCTTTTGTTCTTGCGAGAGGATGACAATATAATGAGGGAGAGTTCTAACTTGAACTTGCGTTTAATGATATATCTTTGTGTTTAAAGAACATAATTGTTGTTCCTTTACTGTTTGGAATACGAACCAAAGGAATTGTTCCAGTGCGTGAACTTATTGAATGTCGGAAGCGCATGGATACTGAAGAAACTAGGTGAACTATAGGTTTCGTTGCTTGGTCTCAACTATACGAAGTTGGTTTGATTTTGTATAGCGGCTTAATTCTGAGAGTATTCAATTCTGGACTAGGTCCCGGGGTTTTTCTGTATTTGCGGTTTCCTCGTTAACAAAATCTTTCTGTGTCATTTACTTTATCTTTCCGCATTATAATTGTTTTATTATAATTAAAGTAAATTCACTTTGTACGTTAACATGGCACTTGATATTGATCATATTGGTTTCGGTTATTACCGTACCTTTTATCAAGTGATCACTTTGTTGTTTTATTGTCTCGATTCCATATCCATAGACAATCACACAAAGTGTATTGGTTTTCTCCGCTTGCCTTTGATATTTAATTCACGAGTTAGGCCAGTTCGGACTAACCCTATATCAAGTGGACACTGTGTTGAAATATTCCTTGAGTGATTGTTGCTCCAAGAGGTTTATACACAGTGGGTCTTGTATAAGTTGTAATCAAAATAAAAGATTGTGGTGTATTTGGGTACCCTCGTCTTTTCAGACATGTTAAAATACAATGTCATGACAAATCCTAGGTGTCCCTTGTATAAAAATCAGGATTGCCCAGAGACGGATTGCACAAAGGTTCTTGAACAACCTCCTTCTATTAAATTACTTTATCAGAACAAGAAAAGAAAATCTCATGAGAAATCTACATCACCTTCAAAAGAGATATTCAGAACCATTCATAGTTTGCAAAAATCGATAAACAGGTTTTTCAGAATATTGAAGGAAAGAAAGATGTCTTTTCTCGATCTTCACTCCACGAAGAGGAATCAGAAACAAGAAATAACGAAATCATCCTCCTCTCTTGAGAAACCACACGATTCTTTTTGGATGAGAGAAATTACAATCTGTAATAGTTTCTAAGAATGTTCTTGTTTCTTTTCCCTTAGACAAGAACTATAATCTCCAAGAGGGGTGTTGCTTTAAAATTCTCGAGTCATTCAAAATTCAACTGCTGACTTATTCCTGTATCTCCTTCAATTGCTCAAATTTCGGTTATTGAGATAAGAACCGTTTCTGTGTATATGAACGGTTTTCCTAATATTTTTTTTTTTTTTGGATATCCAAGATTCTGTTAGGGTTTTTGTCAAAGGTCTTTTTAGGAATTTATCCCATATATTCTTCCTTTTAAGTTGGAAGATTTCATTCCCTTAAGCAAGCATTTCATTTACCTTTTCTATCATGTCCTCATCAATTCTTTCCAGTAAAGAAGATGATGTTTGGATTGTTCTCTTTCCCTCTAAGAAAGTTCGTTTTGATTCTTCTAATAATGAGATGTGTCAAGACAAACGTGATTCCTCATCTGATGTGAATCCCACTGTCTCTTATTTTGATAAGCTCTAATTAACCATGAATCTCGTCTTGGAACAAGTACGTGCCCTGAAGAGTGAACTTAAATCTTCAACAAAAAGACTTGAGGACAAGATGGATAATCTTGAATCCAGGATTGATCTTATCGAAGATGAGCTTGATGATATAGGGAATATGAGAAGAGTCTTCAAAGTAAGTGAAATAACATTTGATTCTTGCTAAAATAATGTCTAGGAAACTTCTTATGAGAATTTATTCTTGTGTTTTTAAGAAGGATAACTAGGGTTTGGAATAGCAAATATTGTGATCATACATGGCTATTGCCAACGATTTCATATTACAATGTTTTTAGATTTATTTATTTAAATTCTAAATTATTTGGAAGATGATTTTGCAGTATTTAATCTTTATTGGTTTTATATTGCAAAAATATGTTATGGGATATGTGTGTTTACGTCCGTGAACTATGATTATCTCATATATGTCAAAGGTTAAGTCTATTATATCTTTATGCAAATATTGATAAAAGATAGAACGAACTTTTGAATATTCCGCAGTATTGATCTTTCCCCGATCCACTTATATGTGAAAGTATTGTATAGCTCCGTAAGTTTTCTTATGTTGAGCATTTCCGATTAAATTAATCATTGGGTCTCGATTGGTTAATTTATTCGAGTTTTCTGGATACAAATTCATGTTTCTTGTAATTTGTTAATGTCCAAAGAAATCCTTCTTTTCTAGTAAAAGTAAGGTCGCTCTTGTTGTTCCTTTGGGAATGACATATTATGGGGGAGAGTTCTTAATTGAACTTGTGCTTAATTGCCAAATCTTTGTGGGGAGTGCGGTTGTGGAATACTGTAGGAGTTATCTTGTATCTTTATAAACTCCTTGATGAAAACATTAAGTTTCGACTATGTGAAATTATCGAAACCAAGTTGATATGTTCTCTTCTAGTCATGAATAATCTCTTTGAGAATTTCATTATGATCCCTTTAGTTTTCGTACCTTTGCCAATTTTTATTGACAAAAAGGGGAAGAATTATTTTGTAGTTCACACTACATAATATGGTTTACGGATCATTATGTAAGGGGGAGTGGTTTTCATTGTGTGATGAAGTATTGACTAAGGGGGAGTGATACATATCACCGTAGTATTATTGTCAAAGTTGTTATACAATTGAGCTTTGATGTTGTATAATAATACTATGACACTGTATAACAATAATTGAGAACATTTGTTTTCTTATTGTCATGGCTACGGATCTTCAACAACAATGATACTGAGATGAACACGTTCAGAATCGCTGGAGTACTTGAAGTGACGTAGAATTCATGGAACGTTGAAGAACCAAGGAAATCAAGCATGTTGGATGAGAAGCTACAAAGTTTATTTATTTTGTAATCCATATGTATTGATAGTTTTGTCACTAAAATTGACAAAGGGGGAGATTGTTAGAGCACTGCTCGGTCGAACTTGCAAGCGTTGCTATCTCAAGCTTGTTTGTCAAGTTTAGGTGATCAAAACTATAAGTCTTGATTTCTAGTCTACTTATAGTTATGTCTCGGATTAGGATAGAATGTGTAGTTGAGCTTAGACTTCACGGCGTTCATCGATTTAAGATGAAGATCTACTGAGGGGAGCTTGGAGGAACTTCATCAACAAAAGGTATGTGGAGACTTAAACTTATCTATCACTTAGAAGTATATTATATTATATCTCCTAATGAGACTAAGTCGTATGGCTATATATACTTTTACATTATACACATTTTATATTTCGAGCTGAGTATAACTCGCTTATGAAAAAGTAGGGGTACAACAACCTCACCCAATATTTCAATTAGCAATCTGTATGGACTAACTCTAATATAGTTTTAAGAGAAGCAACTAGACATTCAGACTCAATATTAATAAAAAGTATATCAAGGAGTTAATATCTCTATCTGTCGATTTGATCTTTACTCAAGCAATGGAAATCTGCGAGTCTTTATCAAATACTAGAGAGATAAACTTGGATGGTACCTAAGACCAATATCCAAGTGTCAAACAATGTAAATCAACAACCAAAGGTTGGATATTCTAATTGATTGATCTTAACACACAACCTGTGATATTTCAATTATATAACGAAATATAATGCGGAATAGAAATAACACAGACATTTAAGTTTTGTTAACGAGGAAACCGCAAATGCAGAGAAAAACCGGGACCTAGTCCGATTAAACACCACATTGTATTAAGCCGCTACGGACACTAGCCTACTACAAACTAACTTCGGTCCTGATCGTAGTTGAACCCTAATCAATATCACACTCGATTCAAGGTACGGTTGCGCTCCTTACGTCTCCGATCCCAACAGATATTACGCACTTGATTCCCTTAGTGATCTCACCCACAACTAAGAGTTGCTACGACCCAAAGTCGAAGACTTCAATAAACAAATCAGATCACACGTAAAAGTCTACGATAATAGATAAACTGTCTCCCACGGATAAACCTATGAGTTTTTGTTCCGTCTTTTGATAAATCAAGGTGAACAGGAACTAATTGATAACCCGGACTTATATTCCCGAAGAACAGCCTAGTATTATCAATCACCTCACAATAATCTAAATCGTATGGTAGTGAAACTAGATATTGCGGAATCACAAACGATGAGACGAAGATGTTTGTGATTTCTTTTTATCTTGCCCTATCGTAGATATAATCTCAAGTCCATTATTCAATTGAACTCGTACGATATAAAATGGAAATATCAGATCGCTCAACTACAAGAGAAGTAGTTTCGTCTGGCTTCACAATCCCAATGAACTCTTTTAGTCGTTAACCTACAGGGTCTCGAGAAGAAACCTAAGGTTAAAGGAGAATCGACTCTAGCAAAACCAACTAGTATCACACAGGAGGTGTGGGGATTGGTTTTTCCAGTTGCTAGAGTTCCCCTTTGTTTATGGGTGAAAACTACTCCTGCAGAATTTGGTAATTTGGGGTGTGGATGAGGAATGAATTTAAACCTTAAACAAATGCACTGCGCGGTGAGTGCTTGTAGATTCGAGAGATCAATCAGTGCAAGTCCGGCCTAAACCAAGAAATGGCCGTTCCAGACTTGTTTTGGTCACAAAGTGAAGGAGATGGGGTTGATCTTAGGGATGGAAGCGAAGAAGGTGTTGAGATTGTGAAGGTGTAGACTTGCTTATGACTTGTAACAGGAAAGTGAACAAGCTTACGATTGGTGTAAGCAGGCTCTGGGTGTTTTCTTGTTGTTTTTCTCCCCTTGTTTGGAAGTGGGAAGTGGAGGAAGTGGAGTGATGGAGTAGTGGAGTTGTGCGTTGGTGATACACGACCAGCCTTGCCCACTTCTCCTGTTCATCTCTAACCGTCCATGACTTCCTAACGCGTTCTTGTGATGGCACGTTGCACGCTGCACGCTGTAAACCGCCAGACCAATACCCCAAAGTATGTATCCCCGATTTGTGACATGATTGATGTTCTGAATGTGTGGATCGTGGATCCACGAAAGATAGCATGTAATCTTCAATTGAATAATCTGCGTTATTCGAAAGTCGATACTTGTGAAGTATCGTGTGTATTTTATGCAGTATCGCATCATGGTGTGGTAAAGTGATGGGTAATGACACCTTACTAACCAATTAACTCCTGAACAGGGCTATATAACCAAGCTGGTGAAGTTTGACGGATGAAATGATCTTTGAGACACCCATCTGCGACCGTTGATGAAGTTAGGGTTTTGAAGAGGTGCGCATGCACCACTCTTCAGCTTGGTCGAAACCAAGCATGGGATACAACTTTGGCCGTCCGACCATACATGCGTGTAGATGGCATGATGGTGTAGGCGCCTATACCCTATTACCTCATGAAAGTATGATCTGGGTCACTCAATTCATCCGGTGAAATCGAGTGGTCGAGATCGATTTGCGACAAAAAACTAGTGCCGCAAGGGCCGCACGTCACGCCCTCTTCAGCGACGTTCCAAGACGACCAATCTTGGTCGGTCTTGGCCGATTGGCCTGGTGTGAAGGTGGTAGGCTGATGTTCACGCCTATACCGAATATCCCGTGAAAACGTGATCTCGAGCCATCCAAATCGTCCGGCGAAGTTGAGTGGTCGAGATCGGTTTGCGGTTTGGGAGGTGTGACCACGCTAGTTTGAGCGTGCGTTTTGGATTAGCCGGGCATGATATGCCTTGGCCGATCGGGTTAGGGAATAGATGGGTCCACGGTGGTCATGCTGGTATGACCAGGACTCGCTTAATCTAATCCTGGACCCTCCATTCATGCCGGAGAAGATGGACGCTCGTGATGCTCAAAACCCTAATTTTGGGTTTCAAAGTCGTATGCGTCTTCTCTTGTTTGGGCGACGATTTTGTCACGACCAAACATGGTTGGTCTTGACCGATTGGTCAAGCGTGCAGGCGGCCTTGGTGATCGTGTTGACATGTTCGGGGCCCTTTGAATCTACATCTACACCCTCCATCTATACTGCGAAGATGGATGGTTGAGACATTTTTGCGACACATGTAATATGCCGCAAACCCTAATTTAATTTTCCGTCCATAATGCTTGGTATGAACGTTTTTGGCAAGCTAGGCCAATGGCCGACCGTGCGGGTTCCGCATTGGTTCGGCAAATGGATATTCCATACCGCTTGGGGGTGATGGAATTGATCTGGGGTCATCCAATCATGCTTATGGAGTTGGATAATCTGCGATCATATCCGGATTGATACGGTCAATCCGGATGCTCAATCGGGCTAGTATAACACACCGAGAGGGGCTCAATCGGGCTAGTATAAACACCGAGAGTCACACACCGAGACGGGTATTTCGTACATGGTTTCATTATAGTGCTTGGAGGTTCGTGTTACTCTGTAAGAGTAACACTCGATCGTCATGCCACAATCGATAATGAGTCTTTGGAAATACAAGGCTGATTAGAAATTCACAGGATGGGATTGTTGCCACATGCTCCAACCTGGAGGAATTTCATGTATTCGCAGAATGGGATTGTTGCCACATGCTCCATTCTTGGTGAATTAAGTGAGGGAGTATCCAACACTTATTAATGGCTTTATCTTTTACAAGATGTCACGCATAATTATTTTCTGGTTTTTTACAATTCTAACCTTAAATGAAAATCCACCATCAACATTAAGTCCCCTGCCTAGCACATAATGGTTACACTATTGTGGGGTAGGCATGAGATGGTGACATATTTATATACTGAAATGACCAAGCTAAAGTGAATACATATTTACCGGATGTTTTCACCAGGCGTTGCCCTGGAACTGGTTGGTTCTGATTAAGGATGCGAAGGAAACATGACTTGATCTGGTGAGTCGCTTTGGTTCCTCTTGTATATATCTGAGCTCGGCCCCTTTTTCATGTGTACTTCTTTCATCATACACGGCTTCCCTCGGGTATATCTCGATAAGCCTCGTTGATTGTTATCCCGAATTAGCAGCCTTCATAGGTGGCAAGTAAAGACTTCTTTTCCTCCCAGGGATTCTGTCGACTTGCGGGATTATAAAGAATCATCTCTCGCGGTCGTTTATTCCACATCTCAAGTATTGCTCTGATCTTCTGATTAACTGATCGATTGATTTGATTTTTTTTTTTTTTTTTTTTGTGGACTCATAACCTCCTCTCCTTTGCAGTTTATAATGGAAGTAGCGGACGATCATTCCGTTGCTTCCCGTAAAGAAGTTTCAAGTCGATAAGCCCAAAAACCATGCACACGAAGAAGTAATAGCTAAGATCGATCTTCCACTTCGCGAAGTCGGCCGTGCTATACAGGGGATGTCTATCTCACACCTTCGTATTACCAGAGGACGTATCAGTGCACTTTCAGCTGCGATTGACATGGAGGAGCGGTGGAGGCGCGAGGAAACGTTGCAGACACTAGTAAGCGCAAGGGCAGAGAGATTTGAAGCGCGGTTGAAGAGGCGGAGAGTTGAGCATAAACGACCTCTGAATGAAGGCAAGTGTGATTACCCGATCCAGGACGGCGTGATAATTCTTGATTCCGATACAGACGAACCTGAACACTTGAAAGCAATCTGCGTGGCCCCTACTATTGATGTGCCTTTTGATACTCCCGTTGATGATGTTAGGATGGAGCGCGATGCTTCGCAGAGATGCACGATGCGAAGTTTCGAGGGAGATCCGGAGAGGGAGCATCAACAGGTGATGGAGAAGAACCCAACGGTGGTGCGAAGCGAGGCCGACCCTCTTGGCGACTAAAACCTCTTTTCTTTTTTCTTCTTTCCAAGTATATTTTGTACACTCGAACATCTTCCTTGTACTCGGTGTGCGGCGGGTTCAAGGTTTTTCTTCTATTTGATTGTTTGAATAAAGTTTTTTTTTTATAACCCTTTGCCAAGACTCGCAATCGAATCTTCTCGGGCGCAAGGGTGTGCCTTCACACGTAATTCTTTGTGATAAAAGAAGTAATGCCATAATGGAATACTTACGGACCTGTGTTCCTGATGCAAGATCTTCCTGGCCTTGCTGGGGCAGATGGCTCAAATCATTTTCCTTTGGTGCACATGTTATATTTCCTTCTTCCCGTGAGATGTTTGCTTAGGGTTTCCTTTCTTGCTCTAGTGGGTTGATTTAGGCTGACTCAGGACTTTGTGTTTTTAGGAGTAAAGAGGTTCTCAGATGGAAATAGTGCTTCAACTAATATTGAAAATTGAAAATTGAAACCCTAACTATGAATGCAAGTATTGCAATCATTTTCTGGGGGAATTACAAATATGACATGAAATTGTAAAAGGAAACACGCTGGAAAAAATAGCACAGCGTTTTAAAGGGTGGAGGACGCTGGAAAGTGGTAGCACAGCATCTTAAGTTCGGTAGGGTATGAGCCATTTTGAGTGAATTGTTATGCCTTCTAGTTTATCAGCGTTGATGAGCCTGCAGTAGCCGCATAGGATAACATCTGCTACCAGGTACGGTTCCTCTTCTCTTTCGATGGGTGAGTCAGGTGGAGTGATCATTTTCACCGTCATGCTCCCAACCTTGAATGTAGTCGCCTTCGTCACCAGGTCTCCAATTCCAAATGGGTTTGGGCGTGCAGATACTTGGACCTTGGCCTTATCGTCTTTGACCAAGACAGCCTCTACGCTCTTGATAAAACGTTTGAAAGGGCCGGCTTCCCATTCACATCTCCTAGCCGGGGTTGGTTTGTTGGTTGGAGCCAGTCCCCATGACTTGTCATAATGAGGGGCGGTAGGTTGCAAAGAGAGTTGCGCGATGAGACTTACTTGAGATCATGACCTTTCGATGTATCTTTGACTGTGCTCTCTCCGGGAAGTCGTGTCACGTTGGCAAATTCTTTGGTGCGGTACTGCATACAACCATCGAGTCGAAGGCGTGTTGGAGATTCTTTCAGGTATCGAAACCGGTAGAGGACAACTTTCTAGTATTGCTTTGTTTTCGTGCATCCAAGGGCGTCCCAGGATCATGTCGTAGTTGGGATGATCTTTGACTATGTAGAACTTTGTTTGCGTCGAGGCATCACCCAATTTGACTTCAAGATCGATGTATCCATATGCATCTCTGAGCTCTCCTGCTGAATCTTTAACCACAGTAGGGTGACGAGTAGCTTCCTACTTCGGAATCTCTGCCGCTCTCAAGGCCTTGACAGTAATGACGTTAAATTCGGAAGCCGTTTCAATCAACGCGCTATCGAACTCAACGTCTCTCAAACGAGTGACAGTTAGGAGTCCCCAGTTTCCGTTGATCACGTCCTTCGGGAAAGACTGGGGTTCCGGACTGCTATCGGATACAAACGCCTCGCACGACACAACGTGGTTGAGGGCCGTAAATATGTCTTGACGCTGTCCTTTGGAGAAGTATAAGATTTCACATATGTGCTCCATCATAGATTGTACGGTCTTGCGAACAGAATCCCCAGAAATCATGCAGTTCCTGATAGGTAGAGGGTCTCTATGAACACCTTCGTTTCAAGTGGAGTTCTGTCTCTACCTTTTCCCGAATATTTGTTTCAACCTGTTACAATCTTTGGTTGGATGATGGACGAACTGTGGTAGCAACAATATCGGGATCTCGCCATTTCTTCCTCGGTTGGAGGAAGTCGATAGGGGCAGCTTTACGGCGTCGTCTTGGATCCATGCTTCCAAGAGATCTATCACTTCATTCATGGGAAAAGGAAAACCCGTGTCTTTAGTGTTTTTGTGCAGGAGTTTTGTCTTGTGTGCATAGGGATGCTGTTCCTTTCCTCCGCTACTACAGACAAAGTCTTGTGTGTGAGACGGGATGCTCGCTTGGTTTGTTGTTCCATTATCGAAAGCTTTCCTTTTTCTCCTGATGCCTACTACACTCGGTCATGACAAAGGACCCGAAATCGTTGGGATGTTGTATTGTTTCCGAAAAGGTGATCGTGAGACTGTGAGAAAGCACCGACCATTTTCCTCGACTTTCACGCAAATCTTCGAGAATTCACGTTAGAATATGATTGAACAACAAGAATCGAAACATGTTCTTTCTGGGCAGAGAGCGAGAAGTAGTGCTTGGAAGAGGGATTCGTTGCATATCTTGAGGGCGAGGTTGGTCAGAGAGGAAGAATATCGCAGCAAGGATACACTTGCGTTTCGCCAATGACACTTTACAAGTGTCGCAGTCGATGACGCAATAGAGTAGAAACATCGAAGAGAAACGTTTGAAGATGTCGCAAGGTAAATCCGAAATTAAGGGAAATATTAGTTGTACATGAGTTGTCATCCATTCTCATTTTAGGAGGAGAGAATTTTTTAGAAAGGAGCATATTTTTGAGAGGAAAACTCATTTTGTTAAGAGAGATATTATTTTAGGGAGAAAAACTTTATTTTCTTTATCATCTTCTTCCCTAAAATTAGGTATCAAAATATCCAATTGTAAATGAAATACTAATGTAATCTCAATAATCCACATGGATGTAGATCACATTGATCGAACCATGTAAAAATCCTTGTGTCCATTTTATAATTTTTAGCATTTTAATCTTTATTTTGATTATGAAATAGATTTAGATCTATGAAATATTATGAGGGGTGTAGTGTGGGGCAACTATATATGCGCGTAAATGGGACCTAACAATCTCAAGATCTATAAACGCAAGTTTTCAAGAGATAATTTAAATCTTCAAGCAACGGATGATGTTAATGATTGGAACCTTTAACGCAAATCGTTGGGATGTTGCGAGGGTTAAGGACCATCTCATGGAACATATCAAGATGTTAATTGAAAAGAATTCTCCTGAGTTGTCCGAAAAGGTGATTCAAAGAATATGAGTTAGAGCTCGCGTGATCAATTCTTGCTAAGCTCATAATTTTTCACATTTTTTGGAACTGCTGCTAAAAGAAAGAATGATAGAGTATCAATATTTCGCAAGCTGAAGTTAGCTCAGACGGTCAGGAACGAAGGGAAGGAGTGTAGTGTCGCGGGTTCGACTCCCTCGTCGAACAAATTTTTTGCAAATTTTTTGAAATAATAAAGGTGAAGAAATGCAATAAACATACATCATTGTGCGTTTCTTTCGCACACAACAAGTGGCACAGATGGTTAGAGAAGGTGCATGCAAACTAGAGGTCGCGGGTTCGAGTCTTCCCCTTCGCATAGAATTTTTGTCATCTTTTTCCTTGAGTATCAAAGGGTGAATATAAGTCATGTATTAGCATTCTGCGATCCTTTCGCAAGCAAGAGACAGCACAATTGGTCACGAGCGAACATGAGGAGCTTAAGGTCGCGGGTTCGAATCCCACCTTCTGCATATTTTTGAACTTCCAAGAGCGAAGAAATGAAGTAAAGTTATAGTATTGTATGTTTCTTTCGCAAGCAGCAAATAGCCCAGATGGTCAGCAGTGAAGAGAAGGAGTTTGATGTCTAGAGTTCGAATCTCCATATTCGCAAAGAGTTTTTGCACTTCGCAACGCAAATGTTTACCTTGCGAACGTTCGCAGCACGAACACTTCGCAGATGTTCGTTTGCTTCATGCAAATGTTTACTTCGCACAGACTTTGATAATTTCGTAAGGATATTTCGCAAGAAGAAAGTAGGTGGTTATTTCGCAGACACACTTCGGCAGAGGCAGGGCTAGCACAGTTGGTCAGGAAGCATGAATGCAAGCAGAAGGTCGCAGGATCAATTCTTGCTTCTCGCACATTTATTTTTGTTATGCGAAATTTCACACGGACTTTTCCCATTTCTCAAAGGAGAAAGTTGATGATTATCTCGCAAATAAATTCCCAAGAGAGGGTTAGAACAGTTGGTATGGTGCGAGAATATGCATGAGGCAGGTCAAGGGTTCAAATCTCATTTCTCACACTTCTTTTGCTTGCGAGATAATTATATTTTGTGCGATGTTTATACATTTCGAGGATGCTAGCTTCAAGCAAATCATATACTTCACAAGAGACAACAACAATGACAAACCACAAAAGCTAAGTACCACTTTCCTTGAACATTTAACTTCTACAGAAAATAAAAGATTTTTGATTTGATTACAAAAAAAAAAAGCGATTCAATCGCAAGATTACAAATATTACTAAGATTTCAAGATTATAAAGACTTCAAAATTACAAAGATTTCTAGATTTCAAAAAAAAAAAAAAAAAAAAAAAAAAATTACAAAGATTTCATGATTTCAAAGATTCGAGAAAAATCTCGCAGATTAATTTATATATTTCTCTTGAATATTTACTTTACTTCAAATGATATGATATTATGAGAATAAATGAAAGAAAATGACAGAAATGAAGGAATGAATGAAAGGATGAATGAAAGAATGAAGACATGCGATAATTTCGCAGAGATAATGGAAATGCGATAATTTCGCAAAGATAATGAGAAGAGATAATCAAAAATGAATGATTGAGACAAAAATGAATGAGAGTGAATGGGACGAACCTTTATGGCGTACACCCTAGTTCGCGAATGATATTTCAGAAGAGGCAAATGTAAGACCTAAAGTGCGTCATATAAGGGGGTATCTCTTGACATGGCTCAGCCGAAAAGGTTACACCGCTCCCGGGAACCCGAGTCATGGAGATTTGGGGCCCATGAAAGCCTATCGGGAGAGATACCTTGGATTTCCAACTATATATATAAGGTTATACCTGGTTGGACGCCCGAGGGTCTCTTCCAAGGAGTCATCGTATGACCAAGGCGCCGAGGTACACGGTTGAGTCAAGAGTGCGGGGAGCATGGAACTTCCTTACCACTCTTGACAAGTCTTGGCACATGCTGTACTCGACCCGAAGAAAACTCCACTTAGGGTGCAGTCTCGTAACCATAAGCCCTATAGGTATAAGGGATAAGAGGTCTGCGAAAAACAACTCGCTTGTCGTTAAGACCGGATGGGAGCAACTAGTCGTGTATGGCCGATGTACGCCTCCTTGAAGGGGCAACCAGGGAGATGATAAGGGTGACACCCTCCATTAGGGAGAGTGTCAAAAGACGCAAATGTCATGAGGCTCTATTTTCGCAAGAAAATTTAGGCTTGTCATATTTGTGCGATGATCCTGAAGAGGAAATAATACTAATGAGGGTAAGACGAGATCAATGGGTCTTTACATGCAAGTGTAAAGACGTCCTGCGATTTCGTCGCAAGACGACAATGTCATGGGGCTTTATGTTCGCAAGAATATTTAGGCCTGTCATATTGTCGCAAAAACGAGGGGTGGCAAAATAAGACCTTTAACTAGGAAGGCGAAATAAGACCACACAAGAAAACTGATAAGGCAAGACCAATGGGTCATTACATGAAAATGTAAAGACGTCCTGCGATCTTGTCGCAATGACAAAATTCAACATAAACATTTTGAATGTAAGTAACAGAGATCTTTCATTGCAAAAAAGATTACATGATAAGCTTGCGAGCTTGATAAAATGATTAAATGATAAACTTGCGAACATGTACATAATAATGAGACTGAGGCAATGCAAATGCCACATACTTGATATTATGATCATATTATTATGCGATACTAATAGTGCAGGAATAAGAAAAAATGAAGCACAAGCAAAAGAACTCGCGAGTAACAACAAATACGCAAAGAGGAATGCATATACTAGAGACAAAATCAGAGAAATGAAGAATGGAAGCGATTTAAAGCTACATCAATTTTAAAGCGGCAGAATGAGATAAGTAACACAAACATTAGCTATACATTGCAAGAGATAAGCATTCTCATCATACAAGCATCATACTCGCATCATGAAAGCATCGCATAAGCATTTCATGACATAAACATTGCATAACAAAATCATTACATAAGCTTTATACTCGCACAAGTATTTTACAAAATTTTACAGTAATTATTAATTTCGCATTATTCAGAATCTCTCAAAGATAACTATTTAGAATCTCTCAGAGTGTTATTCTTAATCTTTCAAAATAAAGTAATATTTATAATCTCTCAAGAGTGGTATTCGTAATTTCTCGGCAATATTATTTAGAATCTCTCAAGGTATTATTCTTGAATTTCGCAGAGGTATTCATAATTTCGCAGAAGTATTCTTAATTTCGCAGAATGAGTCAGAATTTCGCAGGATATAATTATTTCACAAGATGTGATTATTTCGCACAATTATTTCACACAATTATAAGCAACTTGAAGAGATTATACTATCGCATGAGCACAAGATATGAGACAGAGGCAAAATAAGAATGCAAAAACAATTCGCTCAATCAACACTTTCTCAAGGATTCTACCCTCATAGATAAAGAACAGGGGCAGCTATGGATAACCAAGAAAACATTTTATGTTCTTTATCTTCTCGGCAAGAATCACTTCCAAAGAAGATATTCACCAATGAACAACAAGAATCCTCACCAATGGATAACCAAGAAAACATTTTATGTTCTTTATCTTCTCGGCAAGAATCACTTCCAAAGAAGATATTCACCAATGAACAACAAGAATCCTCACCAAAAATGGAATAATAACTCCATGAACAGAGGCAATACTTTTTATACTTCAAGGATTAATACTTCTTATTCACTTCGCAAAGCTTCAGAATTTCGCAAAATAATAGAGCATGGAGTAATAATTTCGCAATACTTCTTATTCGCAATCAAGGACGGATACTTCTTATACTTCTCAAAGGATACTTCATACTTCATATATATTTCGAGGATTAAGTACTTCTTATACTTCTTCAAGGATACTTCATACTTCTTATACTCCAAGGGTTGATACTTCTAATTTATTTCGCAAAGCTTCGGAATTTCGCAAAAGAATAGAGGCAAGTACGTACTTTTCAAGTCCAGTATTCTTTCGCTCGTTCCTTCATCAATAAAGATCAAAGACTACTACAACAACGAATTTTTTCTTAAAGATCGCTCTTCAAACGATATTCAAGAAAAAAGAGGCAAGATGTAGGAGCAGAATATCGCAGCAAGGATACACTTGCGAAGTCCTCGCCAATGACACTTTACAAGTGTCGCAGACTGATGACGCAATAGATGGTGGTGATAGAAACATGAAGAAAGCGCGAAGATCTTGCGAAAACTAGAGTGTCTGCGAGACTTAACATTTATACTCCTGCGAGATGTCGCAAGGTAAATCCGAAATTAAGGGAAATATTAGTTGTACATGAGCTGTCATCCACTATGTAAACACTATATAAAGAGGAGAGCAGGAGAGAGAAAAGGGGGACACACATTTTAGGAGGAGAGAATTTTTAGAAAGGGAGACATATTTTTTGAGAGGAAAACTCATTTTGTTAAGAGAGAGATATTATTTTAGGGAGAAAAACTTTATTTTCTTTATCATCTTCTTCCCCTAAAATTAGATCTAGAGCTCTACAAAATATCCGTTAATGGAGATTTGTAAATGAAATACTAATGTAATCTCAATAATCATAGTGAAGAATCAAGGATGTAGATCACATTGATCGAACCATGTAAAAATCCTTGTGTCCATTTGTTGATGGTGGATTTTCGTTTAAGGTTAAATTTGTAAAAAACCAGAAAAATCATGCGCTGACATCTTGTAAAAGATAAAGCCATTTATAAGTGTTGGATACTCCCTCACTTAATTCACCAAGAATGGAGCATGTAGCAACAATCCCATTCTGTGAATACATGAAATTCCTCCGAGTTGGAGCATGTGGCAACAATCCCTTCCTCGTGAATTTCATATCGCCTTGTATTTCGAGTACTCATTATCGGTGTGGCATGACGGTCGAGTGTTACTCTTACAGAGTAAACACGAACCTCCAAGCACTATAATGAAACCATGTACGAAATACCCGATGGCTGATTCTCGGTGTGTTATACTAGCCCGAGCCCTCTCACAGTTATACTAGTTATACCGATTGAGCCCCCTCTCGGTGTGTTATACTAGCCCGATTGAGCATCCAGATCGACCGTATCGGGCCGGATATGATTCGATCGCAGATCATCCAACTCCATAAGCATGATTGGATGACCCCAGATCAATTCCATCACCCCCAAGCAGGTATGGAATACCCACGGCCGACCCCGCATGGTCGGCCATTGGCCTTTGCTTGCCAAAAGACGTTCATACCAAGCATTATGGACGGAAAACCCTAAATAAGGGTTTGCGGCATATTACATGTGTCGCAAAACAATCTCAACCATCCATCTTCGCAGGTATAGATGGAGGGTGTAGATGTAGACTCAAAGGGCCCAGATCATGTCAACACGATCACCGTGGGCCCGCCTACACACTTGACCAATCGGCCAAGACCAACAATGTTTGGCCGTGACAGAATCGTCACCCAAACAAGAAGTGGCGCACGACTTTTGAAAGCCAAAATTAGGGTTTCAAATCATCACGCGCGTCCATCTTCTCCTACACGAATGGAGGGTCACATATTAGATTAAGCAAGGGCTGGCCATAAAGATGACCACCGCGCGCCCATCTACCTCCTCATGCGATCGGCCAAGGCATCCCATGCCCGGCTAAATCCAAAACGCCCGCCCAAACATGCGTGGTTACACTTCCCAAATTGCAAACTGATCTCGACCACTCAACTTCACCGGATGATTTGAATGGCTTAGATCACGTTTTCATGGGATAGTCAGGTATAAGTGTGAACACCAGCCTACCACCTACACACTGGTATGATCGACCAAGACCGACCAAGATGGGTCGTCTTGAAACGCGTGTGCAGGAATGTCATGCGATCTCCAACTCCTTTGCGGCAAGGATTGCCGCAAGAAACCGATCTCAACCACTCCTCTTGTTAGGCCAAATTGAGTGGCCTAGATCGCACCTTCATGGGACTAGTAAGACATGGACGTGTACACCAAAGATGCCATCTACATACACGTCCGGGTCGGTCCTCTCCAAAATTCTTCCATTACTTGGTTTCGACCAAGTGAAGAGTCATGCTTGCGCTCCTCAAAAAAACCCTAATATTCATTAATCGGTCCGAGATGAGTGTCTCAAAGATCATCTCATCCATCCAACTTCACCAAACTTGGTTATACAACCTGGTCGAGTTATTTGGTTAGTGAGGCGTCATTACCCATCACTTTACCACACCATAATGCGATACACACGCATAAAAATACACATGATACTTCACAAGTATCGACTTTCTCGAATAACATGCGTTATTCAATTCAAAGATTACATGCTATCTTTCGTGGATCCACGATCCACACATTCCGGACATCAATCATGTCACAAACCGGGGGATACATACCGGGGTATTGGTCCGGCGGTTTACTGCAGGCGGCGTGCAACGCGCCATCACAAGAACGTGTCGGGAAGTCATGGACGGTTAGAGATGAACAGAGAAGTGGGCAAGACCGGGTCGTGTGGTACCGACGCACAACTCCACTACTCCATCACTCCACTTCCTCCACTTCCCATGAGAGACGTGAATGAGGCTCAATGACTTGTATAAATAGGTTCTCCGCCCTATTTCAAACAACAGAAGAACACAAGTTCTGACATTTATTTAAAAATGAAGTGTTAATACAAAAATCGTATTCAAACACCCGAGCTCGCTTGCATCAACCGCAAGCCTCGCTCACCTTTCATTACAAGTCATAAGCAAAGCCAACACCTTCACAATCTCAAACACCTTCTTCGCTTCCCTCCCTAAGATCAACCCCATCTCCTTCACTTTGTGACCGAAACAAGTCTGGAACGGCCATTTCTTGGTTTAGGCCGGACTTGCACAGATTGATCTCTCGAATCTACAAGCACTCACCGCGCAAAGTGCATTTGTTTAAAGGTTTAAATTCATTCCTCATCCACACCCCAAATTACCAAATTCTACAGGAGTAGTTTTCACCCATAAACAATTGGCGACCACAGTGGGGGAGATTAATCTCTCGGTTGTAAAGTCAATTTCTTCGAAATCCGATTCAATTTTATCAATTTCAAAAGGGTAGATCTTAGAATCAATTCAATCAACAATTCATTTCAAGATGGTGGAATTAAGGTCCTGGATCAGCAATCAACTCACGATGGGGCTAGTGTGGGTACCAATCCGGTGTCGAAGTACTGTCGGTGGAGCTACCGTAGCCAACACATCTCGAGGAGCCGTTACCTCTATCACCAACACTAGCGGAGCGGAGACATCACAAGAGGTAACGCCTCCCATCACTGAGAGCGGAGCAGCCGCAAATCCCAGCATCTCCTCAAGTGTAACACCTCCGGTGGTCACTAGAGCAACAACTTTCACTCCTCCATCGTGACGAGGAGCCGGAGGCACAAGAGGAGGACCACCGTCTATTTCCGTTGCGCACTTGATGGAGAAACAGGAAGTTCTTGCTAAGACTCAAACAGATATGGCCGCAACTCGGAAGGAGGTACTCGCTTTCTCAAGACCTTGACTGAACGATTGCCGCAGGATTCAGCCGTCAATCTTTGGAGCCAACAAGAGATTCCTTCAATTCACCCCGAGTTGCGTTTCCACCCTATTTGCTCGTGTTGCTCCCGAATGTTCAAGAGAAAGGGACCAGCCACCCAACTTCATCACACGTGAGGATCTAGAACGACTCCTTCAAAGCCGAGGCAAAGGAAATCGACGGATGCACACCAACACCAACCTCCATACCCTCAAGATATGCAACGAATCCCTCTTCCAAGAGGTTACACCTCTCCCAGGTTCTCTCTACGACGCATCGGTAATGCTCGTGAACATGTCTCTCGGTTCTTGGAATCCTTGGGGAAAATGAATACAATCATGTTCTGCAACTTGAAAGAATTCTCGAAATCACTTACGGGAGGGCGTACACTGTACAACAACATCGCCATCAAAGATATCCAATTGGAGCGAGGTGGTCGGTGCTTTGTAGAAAGTATTTCTTTCGTGTCCGAACAAATCACCTTTCGGATCTAGGAAGAATTCTTGGTAGGAACAATGAGCATCCTAACGACTTCGTCCAAAAGATTCGTAACTCAAGCGCCGGATTGTCATGACCCGAACGTCACCGAACGACAATTGGTGGAATTGTGCATCAATGGATGATACCATATACCGCGCTCCGTTAGAGAATCCGGCTTTCAAACGTTCTCTCGAACTCCACGAGGCTGCAAAACGTTCAAACAACAACTGCACCGCACTACTAGAAAGAACCGAGTTGTTGAAGTGAAGATTCACGTGAAAGTCGAGGAGCAAAGCGCCTCACGAACAAGCAATACAACACCGGTCCGTCTGTGAGTGTAGTGGGCGGAGGAGAGAAAAGGAAAGCTCCAATGAGCGGAACAACAAACCAAGCGGACATCTCGGCACACAAGACTTCGTCTCGAAAAGGAGCAAGACAAAACTCCCGCACAAAACACTAAAGACACGGGTTTTCCTTTTCCCATGAATGAAGTGATAGAGCTCTTGGGAAGCGTGGATCCAAGATGACGCCGTAAAGTCGCCCCCTATCGACGTCCTCCACCGAGGAAGAAATGGCAGATCCCGATATTGTTGCTACCACAGATTCGTCCATCATCCAACCAAAGATTACAACAAGTTGAAATGAGATATTCGGGGAAAAGGTAGAAACAGGGAACTCTGACTTTGAAACGAGGGTGTTCATAGAGACCCTTTACCTATCAGAATCGCATGATTTCTCGGGGATTCTGCTGCAAGACCGTACAATCTATGATGGAACACATATGTGAAATCTTGTACTTCTCCAAAGGACAGCGTCAAGACATATTTGACCCTCAACCATGTTGTATCGTCAGGCGTTTGCATCCATGCAGTCCAGAACCCCGCCTCTTTCCCGAAAGACATGAGCAATGGGGACCCGGGGACTCCTAACAAGTATTTCGTTTGAGAAACGTAGAATTCGATAGCGTGTTAATTGATACGCTTCCGAATTTAACATCATTCTTTATCAAGACCTTGAGAGCGGCAAAGATTTGAAGGAGGAAGCTATCTCTTCATCCAACCTAGTTAAAGATTTAGCGGGGAGAGCTTAGAGATGCATATGGATACATTGATCTTGAAGTCGAATTGGGTGATGCCTCGACGCAAGTAAAGTTCTACATATTCAAAGATCATCCCAACTACGACATGATCCTAGGCGCTCTTGGATGCAGGACAACAAAGCCATCCGGGAGACTGTCCTATACCGGTTTCTGCAGACTCGAAAGAATCTCCAACACGCCTTCTAGACCTCCCCGATGGTTATCTATCGCCTTGCTGACAACTTACCAATGTGACACAACTTCCTGAGAAAGCCTGTCAAAGATCGTTGAAAAGTTCGATCTCAAGTAAGTCTCGCCACAAGCAACCTTCTTTACAACCTACCGCCCTCGTTCGACAAGTTCCGGGGACTGACTCCAACCAACGAACCAACCCAGGATAGGAGATGTGAATGGGAAGCCGGCCTTTCAAACGTTTTATCAAGAGCGTAGAGGCTGTCTTGGTCAAAGACGATAAGGCCAAAGGTCCAAGTATCCGCACGCCCAAACCCATTTGGAATTGGAGATCCGGTTACGAAGACAACTACATTCAAGGTTGGGAGCATGACGGTGAAAATGATCACTCCCGACTCACCCAGGAAGAGAAGATGAACCATACCAGTAGGGTAGATGTTATCCTGGCGGCTCTGCAAGCTCATCAACGCCGATAAACTAGAGGCATAACAATTCACTCACAATGGCTCAAACCCTAGAACTTAAGAATTTGTGCTATCACTTTCCAAAGATTCTCCACACTTTCATGTTGTGCTATTTTTTCCAGTAATGTTTCCTTTCTGATTTCATGTCATACTTGTAATTCCTCCGAAAAATGATTGCAATACTTGCATTCATGGTTAGGGTTCCAATTTTCAATCCTCAATTTAATTGAAGTATCATTTCCATCCGAGAACCTCTATACCCCTAAAAACACAAAGCCCCGAGTTGGCCCTAAATCAAACACTAGAACAAGAAGGAAACCCTAAGCAAGTATCTCATGGGAAGAAGAAACAGGACGTGTGCACAAAAAGGAAAACGATTTGAGCTATCTTTGACAAAACCAGAAGATCTTGCATCGAGAGCACAGTCCGTAAATGTTCTATCATGATAATTACTTCTTTTATCACTAAAGATTACGTGTGAAGGCGCACCCTTGCGCCGAGAAGGTTGATTGCTGATTTTGACAAAGGATTATAAAGAAAAACTTTATTCAAACAGGTTAAATGGAGGAAAACCTTGAACCGGCCGCCACCGAGTACAAGGAAGATGTTCAAGCGTACAAAATATACTTGGAAAGAAGAAAGAAGAAAAGAGGTTTTAGCCGTCAAGAGGATCGACATCGCTGCACCACCGTCAGGAGTTCTCCTCAGTAGCGATCACCTGTTGATGCTCCTCCCTTCGAATCTACCTCATTGCTTCATCGACATCTCCGCATGACATGGCAGATTCAATCCCAACATCACCAGGGAGCGTCAAAGGCATAGCAACACCAGGAGCCGCGCGCTTGCTTTCACATGTTCGGGGTTCATCTCGAGATCGAGAATCAAGTGAATTATCACGCCGTCTGGATAGGGTAATCACACTTGTCTTCACTTTCGGTCGTTTATGCTCAACTCTCCGCCTCCTCTTCAACTGCCGCAAATCTCTCTCGCCCTTGCGCTTACTAGTGTCTCCATGTTTCCTCGCGCCTCCACCACTCCTCCATGTCAATCGCAGTTGAAAGTGCATGGATCACGTCCATGACAATACGAAGGTGGGAGATAGACATCCCCTCGTATAGCACGGCCGACTTCGAAGAGGAAGATCGATCTTAGCCATTACTTCTTCGTGCGCATGGTTTTCAGGCTTGTCAACTTCAAAACTTCTTCCGGAGAAGTAACGAGAATGAGCGTCCACCGCTTCCATGATAAAGCGCAAAGGAGAGGAGGTTATGAGCACAAAAAAAAGGGATCATCAAATCCATCGATCGATTAATCAAAAAATCGGAGTGCGAGATATGGGATGAAGCGACCACGAGAGATGATTCTTTATAATCTCACAAGTCGAGAGAATCCCGAGAAGGAAAAGAAGTCTTTGCTTGCCACCTATGAAGGCTGCTAAGTCGGGATAACAATCAACGAGGCTTATCGGATATACCGAGGGTGCGTGTATGATGAAAGAAGTTCACACAAGAAGAGGGCTGAACCCAAATGTGTACAAGAGGAACCAAAGCGACTCACGAGACCAAGTCTGTTTCCTTCGCATCCTTAATCGAGAACCAACAGGTTCCAGGCAACGCTCGACTATCCTAAATACGTACTTACTTGACTTGGTCATTTCAAAGTATATGCTTATGTCACCATCTCATGCCTACCACACAATAGTGTAACCATTATGTGCTAGGCGGGGGACTTAATGTTGATGGTGGATTTTCGTTTTAAGGTTAAATTTGTAAAAAACCAGGAAAAATCATGTCTTTGACATCTTGCAAAAGATAAAGCCATTTATAAGTGTTGGATACTCCCTCACTTAATTCACCAAGAATGGAGCATGTAGCAACAATTCCATTGCAGTGAATACATGAAATTCCTCGGGTTGGAGCATGTGGCAACAATCCCTTCTGTGAATTTCATATCAGCCTTGTATTTCAAAGTACTCATTATCGGTGTGGCATGACGGTCGAGTGTTACTCTTGGCGAGTAACCACGAACCTCCAAGCACTTTATAATGAAACCATGTACGAAAATACCCGTACGGGGCTGATTCTCGGTGTGTTATACTAGCCAGGCCTCTCGGTGTGTTATACTAGCCCGATCGAGCCCCTCTGGGAGTGTGTTATACTAGCCCGATTGAGCATCAGGCCCGACCGTATCAGTTCGGATATGATCTGATCGCGGTCATCCAACTCCATAAGCATGATTGGATGACCCCGGATCAATTCCATCACCCCCAGCGGTGTATGGAATACCCACGGCCGACCCGCATGGTCGGCCATTGGCCTTTGCTTGCCAAAAGACGTTCATACCAAGCATTATGGGACGGAAAACCTAAATAAGGGTTTGCGGCATATTACATGTGTCGGCAAAACAATCTCAACCATCCATCTTCGCAGGTATAGATGGAGGGTGTAGATGTAGACTCAAAGGGCCCAGAGCATGTCAACACGATCACCGTGGGCTCCGCCCACACTTGACCAATCGGCCAAGACCAGCAATGTTTGGCCGCGTATGCACCGTCACCCAAACAAGAAATAGAGCGCACGCTTTTGAAAGCCAAAATTAGGGTTTCAAATCATCACGCTGCGTCCATCTTCTCCCACGAATGGAGGGTCACCCAGTTAGGATTAAGCAGGGCGGTCATACCAAAGATGACCACCGCGCGCCCATCTACCTCCTCATGCGATCGGCCAAGGCATCCCATGCCGGGCTAAATCCAAAACGCCCGCCCAAACATGCGTGGTTACACTTCCCAAATTGCAACTGATCTCCACCACTCAACTTCACCGAATGATTTGAATGGCTTAGATCACGTTTTCATGGGATAGTC